>SNVD02006000.1:1800000-2340852 GCA_013180625.2 Boswellia sacra
TAATATTGGCCCCGCACCGCACCTGGACTTGCTACACTTAGCAGTCCCCGCCCTCAGACCCAATCCCTAGATTTCTGGGCTTTTCCCCAACCAGACCGTGTGAGCAATTTTCAGGTACGCAACCCAACCGATGAAAACTGCCATCCCTAATTCGAACATGGCTCAAGCAGGATTTCCCGTTAAGATGATTGCTTTGTTGAAGTTCCAAATACTTCCTATATGTGATCCCACGATATAATGCTGGCATGTTCTCTCGTTTAAGCAATTTTGGCGCAGGGCTTACAACGGAGTCAAGTTGAGGCCCGTGTGCTATTCCAACGGAAACTCTTGTTGCTTTACCATTCACCACAGCTCGGTGAACCACGCTTTTGTACTTCCCGTTTGTCAGTATCTGAGCACAAAATTAATATACTCTTAGTTTGATTACAACCAATATAAATATAAATATATATATATATATATATATATATATATATATGCATGCATGCATAACTAGCTCTAGAAAAGCAATAGAGAAGTTGGAATTATATGTACCTCCATATGGTCTGCTATATTTACAATGAAAGAGTCGGGTGGGGGATTGATGGGAACCCATTTTCCATTGTGTTGTATTTGAAGGCCATGAAGCTCGTTCTGCATGAGGATGGTCAAGAGGCCATGATCAGAGTGAGGAGGCAACCCCATCGCGTCTTCTGGCTGTGGGCAAGGCGGGTATAGGTTCACCACAAGTATTTGATTAGACCCTGATTCAATATCCATTTTCTTCTCTATGTAGCTTTCTTCCAATCCCAGGCTTTCAGAAATCCCTTTCAGTAGGTCACTCGCCAATTCTCGACATCTTTTGCAAAATTCTTCCGCTGTCTCGCTACGATTACAACACATGTAAAACATCTTAGAACAAGTTAATTGTTTAAGCACTGTGAAGGAGAAGTTAAAAATCAATTAAGAATTGTTTGTTCCTAAAATTAATAAGTTGGTCATGGCATTACTTGGAATTTAATTCCCGATTTAATTTTAGAAAGGTACTTTTGGAAGGGCGATTATTCAGGGATGCTTTTAAACAAAAAAGAAACTTTTCAAATAATAATAACAAAAAGTATTTAACCCTTTTACGTAAAATAAAATTTTCTATGCTATAAAATTTTCATGATCTGGTTGCATAGAGATCATATTATATTCTACGTATATGGAGTGTTCGTGTGTATATATTCCAAAATTATTGTATTATTTTTGGTTTAACTACAAGCAGATTAGGGGATTTATTAATTTTGTTGTTTCTATGTCCGTCTTATGTTTAAGAAGGAGTAAGGTTGACCGATCAGTACCGCAAACAAAAAGAAAAAGTAAGGTTGACTGATCAGTACAGCAACCCAAAAGAGAGCTAGTTTGCCCGTACGAAGCCGACAACAATTAAGCTACTTTTCAACAACTAAATTCTTCAATAATGAGATAAACAACACATGAAGCAGATAAATAATTAGGTTCAACAAATTAACGTGCACAAAATTTGGTGATGCATATGCCCTGGTTTGTAGGTTGCCGATGCCGGATAGGCATTTTCTGTATTGATATGCAAATCATGGAAAACTCTAGGATAACACTTTCCGATCAATGTGATACTACAAATAATCATAAATTGTTAGAATATTAATCTATAAAATTTTAATTCGGTCACATATGAATATTACATTTTTGAATTTTGATGGAGTGCAAAGAGTAATTAATTTTTTTATTACATATGACAAAACAATGTACTATGGAGATCCACATTTACAGGGATAGAGGTGCGGCGGGGCCACGGGGGCTGCTATTTGTAGGTGGGGTCGGAATTGTGTAAAAATTTAACCCTCGCATTAAAATGGGTTGAGACCCATTTAACACTCTGTAACTCATACCTGACACGCGCTCCATTATATATAAAATAAAATACAAAAATTATTTTTAAATAATATTACCCTCACAAACTTTTCTAGAAACTTATAATACAAAACTTATGTAATATATAATGATTGGAGGAGTGAATTTAAGACATTAATAATAAGGTTAATTATAATGTTACAATCACACAATAATGTCATATGATTTTATATGAGTGAATTTGTAAAAATATATAATTTGTAATATAGCACCACTAATTATTATTATTTTGTATATAATATAGAGATTGTTTTAATAACATAAAATTATATTATTGTTTGAGACTAAAAATACAATATTATTTTATCTTACTAAAACCTCTAATATACAAAACTTGTAACCAAACTAGAGATGATGATGCTACAATATTGGTATATATGAACACAAGTTTAGAATGTCATCTTTGTATTTTTGTTTTGGCTATGACTTTCTTTCTTTACTCATTCCTTTTTACTATGACTTGCTTAAATATATGTTAGTTTGAATTGATGAATAATGCTATACTTAAAAAGTTTGTTCACAAAATTAATATACAAAGTTGAAGTGGTATCAATCAGTCAATGCCACATTATTCATCAATATTTATTATACTGACTTTATTATATTCATTTTTTCATTTACTTCGTTACACATCAATTTTATATGTAAACTTTATAAGTGTAGCATTATTCTTATTGTTTTGATATTGCTAATAAAGTTATTGATGATTTTTTTAAAAAAAATTATTACTTATTACTTTCATCTACATTAATTTTTATTTAAAACTTTTGAATAATTCGGTGGTGATTGTTTTATTTAAATTGGTATCAATACAACACACACGGGGAAACAGGTAGGGTTGGGAAAAGCATTTTTTACATAGAGATTCGACAACCCTAGCCGCACTAGTTGTGTATAAATCATGGGAATTGGGTGGGGAACAGGGATTAAAATGAAAGGTCTGGTGGAAAATGGAGAGGGACACCTGCCTACCCCACCCCTATTTTTCACAAGTGGTAGTACAAATAATTAAATATAACGTATCAATCATGTGGCACTAAGGGGTATCCTAGAGGCTCAAATTCTTGTCTACCATATATGCACAAATATAAAGCAATCAAGAAGACTAGAATTTTGACGTAATTATTCATAAATTAATTACCTGAAGCCATGAGGTTTCTGAGGAGCATTGAACTGGGGATGAACATGGACCTTGAGATAATCCCTCCAGAAATATGTCTTGTCCACCTTTACATTGAAGCTTGTGCCCCACTTTATAGGATCAAACAACTTCTTTCCTGCATACTCTTGCTTTTCCTCTTTCGATAGATCAAAGAAACTTTCACCTGCTCTTATCATCTCATCTCTCAGTGTCTTGGGAACTCCATGATTGATTACCTAAATTTTATTATATATAGTAAGGAAAAAAAAAAACTTATTCATTTCGATGAAGAAAGTCATCATAATCTGTGACATGCACTAATTCATAATCATTCATCTAATTTAATATAATGGTTAGGAATTATTAGATTAGTATTAAAAGCATAACTACTTTCTGTCATTCTTTTAATATATATTTGAAATATTGTAATGAAACACTGATAAAAAGTTCTGTGTGAATATTTTAGACAAAAACTTTAAGTTAATTACCATAAAGAATCCCCATTCGCGGCATGCATTACCAAGAGCGTGGACAATCTTGGAGCGTTGTTTGGCAGAATCAGAGGTGAGCAAGGAAACGTCTATGGTAGGGATTATCTCTTCTTCAGAGAGCAGGCAATCATCATCAGTACTTTTTGGGAAGACATAGTTGGAAGGAACAGATTGGAAAGAACCACCTGCCTCGACTAGCTCCTTTACGGAAAACATATTTAAGGGAGGGAGGGAGATGAGCTAGTAACCAAAACCAAGCAACATTTTTTATCCTAAATTAAATGTGAAAAAAGAAGCAGATTTGGTTCACTTCTCACTGGTTGCTCGCCTTAAATAGAAACTTGAGGTTTTATTATGTAGAGCTGATTCACTCAAAATGGAACTTGTGGATGATAATCAAAACCCTGATCAATAATGACTGCGAAATGTTTAAGGGTTCACATATTACACCTAATTTTGTAGAACTGATTCATCCACAATGGAACTTGTGGACGATAATCAAAACCCTGACCAATAATGACTACGAAATGTCTAAGGTTTTAAAAACAAATCTTCTATGTGGTCTCAATCTCCTCGTACATGGTACCTTACTAGTTATAGCTACATATATAGCCTATAGCCAGTGGCGGATTTGCATAGGGACCCGGGGGGCTGGGCCCCTTCTACTTCTATAGTAACTTTTATACCATTTTTCTAAAAAACTTAATGAATTTCAAGTTTTACATTATCTTTTCATTTTCTCAACTCTTTTACATATAAAAGACTTTAATCCAAACAACAACATAAGTTTATATAATAATTTAATTAATTTTTAATATTTTTATTCATTTAAGAATTTTAGATTTTTTATTTCTTATTTATTTAGTTTGACATAATTTATGTTTCTTTTTATGTTTTCTTTTATAGTCTTAAAAAATTAATTAGAAGAGTATCAATTTGAAAATCTTGATGAACAATAATAGCTAAATCTTTTTTATAATTTTTATAAAATTAAATATCATTAAAAATTATGTGTGAGATATTTTTATTTTATTTCATTTATTTATAGTCTTTTTTAACAAAACATAATATAATATAAAATAATCTTGTTCGAATAATTACAAAGAAAAATTTTGAAAGAAAATCTACTTTTTTGTTGGCATCAAGCTCAAAAAAAATTAACACTCTTTATAACTATTATAATTTTAATGTCCTCTTATCTTTATATACTTTTATTATTTTTTTAATAAATTCTCTTATATTAAATTTTATCAAGTAAATTATAAATATTAAAATATTTAAGGTATCCCCTCTCTCATAAATTCCTAGGTCCGCCACTGGCTATAGCTGTCGATGAGACAAGATGCGCTAGGAAAATTTGGCTGGAATTGGAAAATAAAGAGATCCTCAAATAATTAAAGTCTTTGTTGATGGGCATAATGTAAACTGAAAGGGTTTGTTGCTACAAATGCAAAGTCTGTGGCTTCATGTCCTCTGGGAGTTGGGACCATTTGATATTTATTGTCGCGTGATACTGAATCAATCCAAATGAGAAAGAAAGCGTATTTTTCATATATATATATATATATGTATGTATGTATATGTATATTATTACAAATAACCCTAAACTAAAGACTAAGATAACACATAACCCTAACGTTTCATTTAATATTATTCATAACCCTGTTGTTAACTAATTTCAGTTAAATTTAACACCTGAAGGGTAAAAAAATAGCTTAAGTCATTTGTTTAAATAGTAATATGTTTATGTCTTTAAATAAAATAATCTTACAAAACTTTAATGAAAAATTGTAAATAATAAAATACATAAACCATCAACTATACCTTCTTAACATACTACTTTTTAATGAATTTAGTTGTTTGAACAAGGCTTGTGGTATTTTAGATTAATTTTAAATAGTTTTTTTAAGGTTGTGGTAATTATTTAGTTTGATTAATTTTATTTAATTTTCTAGCGTTAAAATACTAGATTATAATCAAATTATTTTATTTTTATTAGTTTAATTTATAACCTTTTTTATATTTATCTTCCTCATTTTTAATTTGACTTTTATTATGCGTCTTTTTTAAAGAGTTTTATAATTTATTCTATCAAAAAGTTTTATATCTATTGTCTTTTAATATAAGATTATTGATAAAGATTTTATAACTCTTTAATTTAAATACTAGTTTATCTATAAAATATATAAATAATTAAAAAAAGTATGATTGAATAATATAATCGTTATTATATATGTTTTTAATGTGCAAAGAGATTAATCTAACAGAATTTAATGTTAGCAGGTTCAAGGATAATATTATATAAAATGTCAAGGTTACGTGTAACATTAGATTATATATATATATATATATATATGAATTGAGCCGTAAAGAACACGACAGTATACATGGAGTGCATTTAATATGACAGACTGTGACAATTAACCAACAATAACGCTCAAGAGGATGGTAGCCTGATGTGATGCTGACGACATTTCGACCCACAAACGAAATTTAAAGAGAAAAACATGTGAAAATTGAAGAAAACGTGAAAATTAAAGAGAAATATATATATATATATATATATCTTCAATTTTCAAATGTTTTTCTCTTTAATTTTCACGTGTTCTTCAATGTAAAGAGAAAAAACATTTAAAAATTGAAGATATATATATATATATATATATCTTTAATTTTCAGGTGTTCTTCAATTTTCACATGTTTTTTCTCTTTAAATTTCATTTGTGGCTCGAAATGTCGTCGGCATCACATCAGGCTACCATCCTCTTGAGCATTACTGTTAGTTAATTATCACAATCTGTCATATTAATATGCACTCCATGCATACTGTCGTGTTCTTTACGGCTCAATTCTACAGTCACGTCCGGATTCAGTAAGCCACACGTTACACATGATAGAAGAAATTTTGTCTGCTCAACTTAAAATTCTGATCCAGACAGATTTAGGCATCGATATCAATGGCATTTTACGCATAAAATATTTAAGTGTGTATATGTACTGTGACACTTCAGCCACACATTTTACTGGTGATCGGCAACGTTCATATACAAGGTTTTGTGATAGTCAAAGCTTTTAATGGCGCCAATGGCAATGGCAACAATATACGTACAAGGGTTTTTTTTCTGGACAAAAGATGATTAGGACCTTGGAGAATATGGAAGATGAAATATCATCTCATGGCTGTACGGTTGATAGCAGGGGCGTAGGAAGGGTGGGGCTCGGCTGGGCTGCAGATTTTTGGAGAAAAAAAAAATGAATGACTGTACTGGGGGGTGTAAAATGGAATCCCCTTAGTATCCCTAAGGTTTGGTTAAATACTTATAAATCTAACAGTTTTACAATATAACTTATACATACCTGCACCTATATTACCCTAACTAAGTTATTAAATAGTAACTAATATAATATTGAATGAAATTTTCCAACCCCTTAGGTTTAAAAACTTACAATAAAGTAACTCTTGAATATTTCAAAAATCATCAAATAACTTTTTATCATCGTTTACCCAATCCATGTTACCTAATTTCAATATCTAATATTTTTCAAGTACAATCATCACTACCTACTAAGCAATCGATGACAAATGTTTATGGAGATTTGATTTTTTTTTTCTTTTCTTTGTTTCTTTTTTTTTGTTTAATTCATGAAAAAAAAAATTTGATAAGGTTTTATCACAGCTTCCCACACTTTACGTACCTCCCAAACTTTAATCTCTCCTTTATTTTCTCATATATCACATATTAATTTATCTCTTTATAAATAATTTCTGATTTTTACTCTTTTGAAGCATCTTAAAATAGTACATGTTTATTTTTATTTTTTATAATATTTTTGTCTAATACTCAATCTATATGTTAAAAAATAAGGTACACAATGTTCTTTTCATTGGATATATTTTGTTTTTCCAATTATTAAGATCTAGTCATACCATCAAGTTTCATTGAAAGATTTTTTGAACATTCTCAGCCCACCTGAAAAAAAAAGTGAAAGAAATTATAGTTATGCGACTGTTTGATAGGGTGCCGACTAGAAGTGCCTTATATAGCTCAGAGGTCAGGTTAGAGTATATATGATTAATTTCATCATAACTGAGGTTATTTACCGTTTGAAACTTTACCCTTAACATTCATATATATTCAATTTCTAAGTACATCTCACAATTAAAATTCTTTAAATTATATTTTTATAATTTATTTTCGTTATTTCAAAAAATTATTCTAATGTAATCAACGTAGATTCAATGAATTGGAATGCAATTGAATGGAAAACATGACAAAAAGTGAATAAAATTCCACATAATATATAAATGGACTGGTTAATGACTTTTATAATCAAACTTTTGAAAAGTTATTGATTTTTACTTTTTATTAAATTAAGGGTTGGTTTATTGAACTTTATTAGTCAATTGATGTAACCAACATGTCGCAAATGATTGACCTAGAAATTTCATATGCATGTGAGTTGCATGTCATTGGAAAAGATGAAGATCTTAAAATTGATAAAAGAATTATTAAGAAAAGAAATCTTTTCGTAAAAAGAAAAAAAAAAGTGAAAAATTCTTTAAAAGTTTTAGAGAAATCAAAGAAGTAGAAAATATATCTAGAACAATATTATCAATATATGAATTATTAATTGAAAAAACATATCACGTGTTTTCACGAGCAGACCTACACTTAGATCGGGGGGCCCCCGACCCCATTGAAAATTTGAAATTTCCTTATACCGCTTAAGTTTCAGGAGTCACAAATATACCCCTACATAAAAATTACTTGATTTTAACAAATATATCTTCATATAAAAATTGCTTGATTTTAACAAATATACCTCATACCCTTGAATTCACTCCAAACTTTAGGTGTTGTTTTGTATTAAACCCTCTTAAAGTTACATAATTAAGTGGGTTTATTCATGGTGCCTCCATTTTATATTATTACATGATTGGAATGTTATGATATATATACTCATATAATTTATTTGGAAGACATTTAGAATATACATAATCATAATAGATTTGAAAGATTATTGTAATATATATACTACATTAATCTAAATTTTTTTAAATATTCTTTGAACTCAATTCATCATCAATATATTAATTTACATAGAATCTTAAATTTAGATATTTAAATAATATAAAAAAATAAATTATATAGTTATAGATATTAAAATCTAAATATTAAATACGTTTAGCTCTCATCGAAAATGTTAAAACAATATTATTCAAAAACATATTAATTTAATTATAATCAAAGCACTTTAAAACTTAAACATAGGTTAGTAAACTTTTTCAAACTATAATATGTACTTTAGTTTTACACACACATATTCAGAAATAAAAAAATAATCTAATTTTTAATTTATCTGAAAATTATTTAAATATAATTAAATCTTAATTATTATATTAGTTAGATACTTATTTTAATTCTAAACTATATGATATCCCCTCTCATGAAAATTTTTGAGGCCACCATTGCGTGTTTTGAAAGGACCAAAAAAAAAAATTGTTGAAAAAGGCCATAAAATTTGCCTCTAGGTTGTCTCTTTGAGCTGTCTCCTAAGCCTTGACTTAATTGGCATGAGAGAATAACCACTAAGTACTCACATCGACTTTGCACTTTGACCCGTCTGTTTTGTAGGGCTACCATATATTTGGCCCTTGAAGAAGTAGTTTCACTGAGTGGGCCAAGAATTCTGGAGTCGACAACTTATTTCTATCCATAACAACACGAACAAATAAGAATATAATCCTACTCATACTCAAATAAAATTTTGGGCTCCCCTTTTGTTTTTCTCAAATTCTAGTTTCTTAAAGAGACTTCATGCATCATCCTCATTAATGAAATGATATCCCATCAATATGTTTGTCGAAATGAATTAAGAAACTTATGTTGAATTATAGATTACAATTACAAACCAAAACTCATATGGTACAATTCTTTAAAGGAGTATTTCTATACATACAACTAACCCAAATAATAAAATCCACGAAGCATGATGCTACAAAATATTATTAGATATATAAAATAGAATAATAAATTAGATAACAATATATCAATATGACACGTCAAATTGTATGGAGATGGCTGTATAATTTTGTTATATGACTAGAATTATTCTTTGTTAAAAAATATGTATAATAAAATGATTGCATTTATGATGCTTATGTAGTCAAGGAGTATTTTCTGCACCAATACACTACAACTTTATTAATGGAACCTCTCCACATATCACTAATGTGTTTTTAAAATTTTAGAGGCAAATTAATATCAGTAATGCTATATATACAAAGTTGATATCCCAATTTTATGTCTCAAGTGAGGTAGTTGTCGAAATATTAAGTAGTTAATTAATTTAATCAAGAGGTGTGATATGACAAATTATTTATTTCGACATATCAATAATCACCTTACTTAGTATACAAAGTTGGTATACGTATAACATTACTCAATTAATATCAAGGGAAAATGAATATATGGCCCCGATGCATGTTATGCACAAAAACAAATCAATGGAATCTATTTGTGGGGTTATTTTGCGAGATCTAAATCACAACAAGAAACCGAGTACTCTGCAGGCTATTCAGCAGTGTCCATCATACGTCAATCGCTAGCCAATTGCTAGACAGTCTTCAACTTGAATTTATTGATAATAGTAGACCAAAACTATTTGCTTAATTACCATTTAATCGGGGAAAATGTGGAAACAATCGAGATTAGGAGATCGTTAAATTTATTGAAAGTCGAAGGCAATTCTTTGGGTACAAATTGAATGGATGAACAATATATAAATAATAATATGTACACAACTAACTTGTGCGATTGAATCTATAAATCTGATCTGATATAAATTCAATGAGTGTGTGGGTCCCTCTTTATTTGTTATAAACTTTTTACTTTTTTTATTTATTTTTATCCATCCGTAAATATAAAATATGTTTCATATCAAATTATACAAATTTAATTATTCATATTGATTGTATAATATACTTACAGACAAGTGAATGTTCTCCTCGGAGATCACTAGGAGCGTGGGGCTTTTACAATATTTCTTACTGGCCGGTGGACTAAAATATTGCTATGAGGCATTACATATATGGTACTTGAGAGTAGGACATTCTCAATATTGTTTTCTGATTATAGTTGGGCTGCCCCCAATGTTTTCGGCCCAACCATGGGCTTGTGCATGGTGAGATTGCAGACTACATGAACATGGCAATACAAGGCCATGAACTCCAAATTTAGCAGTTTCGTATCATAAGAAGCCACAAATTTTATTTGATTTTTTCACTCAAATAAAACTGATAAAATGTTTAAATGAAATATATATTAAAAAAAACTAATATGTGTACACATAAATTCCGTGGATAATCACACAATAATCAAGCACCAACTACCATTTAAACTTGACTATCATTTCTAAGTCGATCAAACGATCGTTCACCGTCGTTATCATCTCTAATAAGTATACGATCAGATGATGATTTAACAAATTTAAATGGGGTACAAGTTACCTCAACACCGCCACCTGTTGGTTTTGCAGGTCGAAGAGAACCGGTTCTGGAAAAGAAAGGCCAACGGCCAGATCGAGAGGGCCGGTCGAACCGTTCGTAGAAAGGATTATTCCTTCCACGCCCAAAACCTCCACTTCCACTTCTAAAACCCCTTCTTGAACTCCTTACGCTGGGAAATGCCACGCAACTCTTGCTTCGACTTAGAGTAGAGGTCACCAGCTGATTTCGTACCTCCTCCGGTAATCTTAGTGTAAACCTCTCATAATTTTCACCCGGTTGAACCAATGAGTGACCGGTCGAATGCGACCGTGGAAATAAACCCCCCAGTTTCTGACCCGTTGATCTGGATCTTGGTGGCCTATTCTTGTTGGTCAGATTCACATCCGGAGATTCCGTGTAGCTTCTCCGCTCACTTTGTGAAACTTCCTCCATATGATCAGAACTCGGCTCCGGTTCACCCGAATCACAACCCGAATTAAATATTGGAACAACGCACGATGCATTCTCACCGGGTTCTGGCACCAAGTTTGCGCGGCAGACCGGACACGTGGTGTGAGAAGCCAGCCAAGCGTCGATGCAATCAATATGGAACACGTGGCTACATTTGGGCAGCAAACGCAGCGTTTCGTCATCTTCAAACTCGTTTAAGCAAACCGCGCATTCCAAAGAGCCCCTACCAATTTTAAGCCCCTTGACAGAGTGGTAGAGGAAGGCAGGGAAGGTGTTAATGACCGACGCGTCGAGTCCCCGCGACGCCCTCCGTGGCCACTGGTCGGTTCCCCGGAGGAAAACGGTGTAAGGGTCGGGGTTGTTTTCGCGGGGAAAACGTCGTTCGAGGCACTGACGGATGGAGACGGAGAAGAAGCCGATCAAAAAGAAAACGCTGATAATCACCACCATGACGATGGCCATCGTGGGGTTAAAATTGGGCCCTATTTCTGGAGAAGGTTCGAACAGCGGTGGGGGAGGTGATGCCGTTGCGATTTGTGCGTTGGCGTGCGGTAAGACATGGATAAAGAAAAACAGAAAGCAAACGACGCTGTGTTTGTAGTTTCGGACAGTCATGATCGGTCAGTCTAATCAAGTGAAGTGAGTGGTCGTCACATTTTCATGCTTGAGTTTCAGATATAATGAAGTCTTGAGTTTTGCTCCAAAGCAAAGCAAGGTACTTGAAACAGTCACATATGACGGGAGAAAGCAAGCGCTAAATCAAAAAGAGGGATAAAATCTCTTAGCTGGAGATGCAGATGCTGTATCATCAGGTGGTTTTGTATACATATAAATAACGAAAAGTGGCGAAAACGGAGAATTTGACGGCCAGGTGAGCGCGCGTTAATTCTTTGACTTTTTGGAGGATTTGGTCCCACAACAGAACAAAACTCTACGGAGGGGTGGATGTTAACTTGACGGAGGATGATTACGTGAACAAGATGGCAATGCGATTCAACCAAGAGAGCTGAAATTGTAAGCTTGTCATATTTCCTCCAACAAGGTCGCCGTTCGAATAATATTGAATTAGGGTATAATTAATGCAACTTTTTAATTTGGGTCTGCTTTGCTTTGATGAGGTACCCTCCATGCCGATCGCCAATTCACTAAAAGTCCAATAATGTAGGGTTAAAGAAATTTGCACTTACCTATGTTGGAATTTGTAGTCAACAACTAGTTGATTAACAAATAATTATAAAACGAGTGATGAGGCTTCCGGATCTTTTATTTGCTTATTGTTTGAAATTATGACTTCAATGTAAATTTATAATATAATTTGTGAGGATGGGTTATGGATTTCAATAATAACATTCATGATTGATCACAAGAATAAGAATAGAGAAATTATCTACATTAATAATGGGTCATAGAATTAAGTTCTCTTCTCGTATCAACTTCGAATCAATCAATATCATTATATCATGCATCATGGTGTATAGATAATCATTTTGGGTCGTGTGACACCGCTATCTTTACTTTAATATCTTTCTATAAAGAAAAAAAAAGTCAATCACAACAATATTTTGGCCTCAATAATAAATTGATAATTATCAATAAGAAAACTATGATGATGAAGGTTTAAATTATGGCCTTTAGTTACAAGTAAGGGTTATATTAATGAATATTTCCTATTACAGGTATTGATATTCAATGCTTAATTGGTATGAATGACATCAAACAACAACGACAGTCTAAAATTAATAAATTTTGTTAATTTCTCGTGGTGGTGGATATATATCTTGACTTGGTTCTTTCTTCGCGCCATTCAACTAATTACTTGAATATATGGGCATTTGAAATAATAAGCTGCTACTAATTAGAAGATTATCCAAGAGTGGCTGAGTGGGTAGCATTAGCAATGATGATTTTTCTTACACACAAAATCATTAAATTCAGAATCAGTTATATCAACTTTAGTTTCTCTCTCTATCCCTCTCCTCAAGTTAATTCACCAAAGCTAGCTTGAGCTTTAAAGTCTACGATTGCAGCCTCTTTCAATCCCCGTATCATCTGAAGCATTCAACTCTCCAGGAAATTCACATACAACAACGAATTAACAACGTGTTAATAAGGCTATCGCGCTCGCACGCACACATATATAAATATATAGCAAACCATTTCTAGTCAGTCCTTGACATGGTAACTTTTCTAAGTCAGGTTCAGTTACATCCATGACAAAAGAAGCAAAAGAGAAGTTAATCTCTCTATATATATAACAACAACCGATTATTCTACATGAAGACGAAAGTATTATTGCCTGGAATGATATATATTCTGCTTCTTACACCAAACCTTGACGTCTATCACTGATGAAGAAGCATAAGTTCGATAAGTTTAGGTGAAAATGATGTGCCACTTAATCAAGAAGTTGAATCATATATAATATTTCTTTTTCTTGAAAAATAAATCCAGATTGCTTTGAAATCTAGATATTATAAAATATATTAATTTCTCGTGATGATTATATATTTTAATTTATAACTCAGCTTTATCCACCACACAGGTAATATTAAAATATCTCAAATAATGAACATGAAGTCTTCACAGTAATTAATTTATTTGTTGTAATCCAGATAACTATACGACATATGATACTATGTACGATGAAAATAATCTATTATCTCTACGGATTTTCTAATCTATTTTTCCATTTATATGCGAATTTAATTCTTTCTTCGGAAGCTCGATGTAATCGAAGTGCTTGTTCCATTTTACCAATTGAATATCTTGTTGCGTTTTGCCTTTTCATGTCCAGGATAATATACTAAATGATTCTCTATGCTGCTTTCAACATTATAAAACACAATTGAGATGGAAAGAATCTAAAACTTCTCAGGGTACTTCTAAATTCAAACAAGAAAACAATGAAAGAAACTTATAAAGAATTGACCAAGTCGTCGCTTCAGATATACCCTGTTTTCTTGATACATCTATTATCTGAATGGCCTCTGGTATTGCTGTGGGCTGAATTCATGCCTCAGTTGCCCAATCACAAAACAGACGAAAAGTAGGGAGATTGACTTTGAAAAATTAAAAAAAACTATAGTGGAGTTACGTGGCATCCGCATCTCATAGCAATAAAATATTTTGAAAATCCTTCTTGGAAAACAAGTTTTACTCATCTATATAAGTCGGAGCAGGAAATTAAAAATTTGTCTGAAGCTGCCAGTTTCTGCGTAGCACTGGCCCAAGTGGGTATTGTGTATTGGGCCAGAAGACCCAGCAAGAGCTTGTTTATCTTCTGTTTATTGACCAGATGCATATAAGTTACTAGCATACGAATGAGCATAAGACATCTTGGCCCACAACCTTAAATGTATTATCCAACTACGTGCTTCTCTTTAGCATGGTTGTACTTGTAATGGGAAATGGAAAAAATAAATAAATGTTTCTTTCTCTTTCTGTTTGGAATTTTTAAGATTCTGTAATCCTTATTAATGAATATTAATCACTACATAATTAATCTAATCACATAAATATTTGCAGAGATCACATGAATATATAACTCTTTCACCAAAAAATGTATGGAGGCTCTGCAGCTGATCAGCTAGAGGTGACTAACGTCTAACAGCTTCTTGGACTTCAGGCACAGTTACTTTATGTTTGCTTTAGGGAGGTCTCATCAACTACACTATCCAATATTATATCTACCTTTCAACACAATTTCGTACTCTACCAATTAATTAATTTTATCATCCTCTATTCTATATATCGCCGAACAACTACAAAATCCACATGACCTACACTAAGACATAACATGATGACCTGATGGTCACAAGAACCATTTTAGAAGGACAATATTATTGTTAATAATTCATTATAATTAAAAGGCAATTGCAGATTATAGATATGTATTAAATTAATTAGATTGATAATGTAATTAAAGAGAATCTCTTACTACCTGGGACCTGGGACTGGTGAATTAGATTTTAGAAGAAGAGGTTTGGGAAATGAAATGATTCGATGAAAGGAAGGCCGGCCCCTGGTTTTGGTGAGCCGCGGTTTCGTTGCGCTGCGATGGACTGACTCACTGACAGGAGGACTCATGTTGATTGTCGCTGGGCTTTAGAACACACGTGTACGGCTGCTAAATGCCAACTTGTCCATTGTCTAATCTTATCAGACGAACTCATGTCTTTTCTCGCGCTCTCCCTTCCCTGTACAAATAAACACTGCACTCTCCGTCAATTATCTCTCCCTCCTTCCCAATCGCAACCATTTCATTATTCTTTATTTTAATTTAATCTCTATTGCTTTGTTTGAGATTATAAATCTATGGCTTTCCAGAGGTTTTGGGTTTATTTATTTATTCATTCTGCCCAGAATATATGACATCAAATTCAAGGGTTCACCAATCAAGAAATAATTGGTAAGTTGGAACCATAAAAGATAAAGTTTCAATGAGGTTTCGTAAACATGTTCTATAATTTAGAATCTGGGAATATAATATTGAAGTATATATGATTGATTTTCCAATAAATAATAAATTACATACAAGAGAAGTGCTGTAACAATGTTACTGGGTTAAGAGTTCGGCTTGGAAGCACATACACTATATTTATTTTTTTAATTAATTTTTCAACAAGCATCTTAACTATAAAAGATAAATCTTTACAAAAAGTTTCGGTGTGTCTGCCATAAACATAATTCAATTTGATTAATTAGATGCTTTTCAAAGACAGAAGATCAGGGAAGGCTGGTAAAGAATTATAAAAATAAAAATGCTGTATTATTCTTGTAAATAAATGTGTGCCTAGTTGAATGTTTGTCTCTATACATTCTACAAACTGACAAAAACCTTTTAGACGCTTAAAATTGTTTTTTTAGATGCTTGTACGAAACAGTCTTATTATGTATAACATGAAGAAGAGCAATCAATAAATAAGTTCTGTATTTATCAGAAAATTTTAACAATGCTCACAGTCTTTGATGGAACCTAACAATTCATTTCTTAAAAGAATAATTTTAAAGTTGCAAATTTTTTTACATAAATTTTTATAAACAAATTGATATATTTTATTATATGCATGTGTATCTAAAAATAAATTTATTTAATAAATAATAATAATATTTATGTTAATAAATAAACAATACTATAATAATTTATATACGAAAATTTATATGCAAAATATGTTACATTACCCAATTCTTCGATCTTCATGATTTATTACTTACAACTACTACACAATCTTCAAATTAATTACTAGTGTTTTTACTTTGATAAATGCTTGCTTCTCCAAATATGCAAATCCGCACAGATATTTCTGATAAAAACAATTGACCATACCTTATCAAAGGAGATAAACGTTAGTGTTCCGTCTAAGTAAACCTCAAATGGAGTTGATTATTGTATCAATTAATTATGTAAAACTATATATTAATAACACTTATAGGGGTTTAATTTATCTTTATACATTTGTCGGATTTTGGAGCAATTCCAAGTTTCTACACAACGCAACTGTTCTCGGGCTTCATATTCAGTGCATTTTGCAGTCTTTAATTGGACTGCGGCAGCAAAATGACGACTCTACAGTGGTATTCTTGTTAGAATATGATGACGACAATCCTGTCTTTATCGAATTAACATCAATAAATCTTGTAGGTAGGATTAGTATCTATGGTGTTATATTTTAATTCAATTTTCATTGAACTAGATAAAGTGGTTTTGGGTCAGTTTTTTTTTTTTTTTTTTTTTTTTAAATTATGTGTCAAAGACAAAGAAAAATATTAACATCTCAAATCCCTCTAATTTCTGTTAATTAAGTGGTCTAATCTATACCATGAATGATTGACATGATTAAATGTGATTTCCATACTTTCACACATAAAAGAGCGATAATAAATTTACCATAAGAAGAATGTTCAAGTTCAACATAAAAAACAAAGATAGAATTACAAATGGTTAAGATGTGTCGAAAGTAGGATCTTCACGGGCTGATGAGCATATTATAAAGGGTGCTTGTTAGCTTGTACGAATTTAGATTACCAAATGATTAAGTATAGTTAATTCTTTATGTTTAACGAGTGACCGCTCGTTAGTCAATTGATCAACTCATCAGTTGGTTACGTAATTAAAAAAACTGGAATTTGAATAAATTTTAAAACACTCTCTTTGGCCTTCAGTTGTTTATACAAATTGTCCAAGTTGTTTATACAAATATATAGCACTGAGTTAATGCTTACAAGTTGTGAAAAATCCTTGAATCTACATGAAGAACTGTAGAAATTTTACCCACAACCATCCTGGACTTCCAAGATGGAAAGAAGTTAATCACATGTTTATGAGCTTGGATTTCACTAATTCTAGATCTGACCTGTTCCATTAGCGTTAAGTCTTCGGCCTTGGCATTGCTTCTTGCAATCAACGGCTACTACATGGCACACTTGAACTTATTTCACCTAGCCAAGTAGATAGGTTGAACGCTACTCTCATCGCACAGGAGCTTACCCTGCTGACAGAATCTGAATTTCAAATAGCAACAAATAGAGACAGTCAGCAAGTTCCCAGAATTTGAGGTCCCCATATCCGCGGTTTCTCGCAGAAGTCAAAAAAACTCAAGTTTTGTAATTCCGTGTTTAGCACTTAATAATTGAATTAAGAACTCATCTGATCAAATCACTTTTTTAACGCAATATGCCCGAGTTATATCATTAAATATATAAGCCGTACCAATACATTGTGCCCACATGAGCAGGTTAGAATATCTGGTGGCGTAGTTTGCGCTTCAAGCACATGCTACGATGAACGCTAGAATGATAGTTAACTGAGTATAATCAAAGACTAATTTTGGTGTTTTCTTAGGTGATGAGTTGTGATATTAGGGACATTCTGAGTGCAACTTGATGAACTCTCTCAGGTCTTAGCAGACAAAGCCTAACTTTGACATGAAGGCTTTGTATTCATATATTGCCATTATCGTTAATCAGCAATAAAATTGATTAGATCCCTGAAACCCGTCAGCTCTAACTTTGCAGATTTGATCAAATTATATATATGACAAACATAAAGGTATCTTATACGTGTTTTTATGCTTAAAATCTCCACACCTTCACTACTAACCCTTGAAGCCTACATGACAAATTTCATCCTATTTATTGCGCCCATATACAAGATTTTTATTCTCTCGATCTCTATGAAAATAACATGGGAAAACTCTACATGATTCCTGGGTTTAATTATAGAGTGCTGTCTTTCGATAGCATGAAAAATTCATCCCATAATTAAAGAATAGACTTGGAGTGTCCAGCTCTGATGCTGGCGTAATGGGGTACTTAAATTAACTGCTTATACATATAGAACGGTTTGTTGATGACAGCCTTTTTTTAGTAATAATATTCACAATATGATCCAATCAAGCAACCCTATAACTTTTCAAAGAGATCTTAGGGAAGAAAATGATTAGATTAAGAAATAAGCACTTGCCAAATTGCTTTTCTTTACAATCTTAATGAGTCAACGAATCTCAAAAACTAAAATTTTGTTGATACATTCAAAGGAATGCCAGTTGGGCATCGGATTTCCTCGTTATTTTAAGTCTTTACATTGATATTAGTTCGAAGTGTAAAAATATAGCAACAGCTCCCAAATATAGAATGACACATTCTCAATTCCTAAAGATAAAATAATAGGGTAGTCTAGACAATATTATTCCATCGAAGAACCCCAAGAAAGAAGGGAAAGAAACCCTTGAGAATGTCTTATTGATGCGGGGTTGTTATCATTCTCATTTAAAAACTAAGACTACTGATAAAACAATAGCAGTACTTAATATAATTAATTGTAGTATATATTGGTAAAAGTAATTGAAAAGCATGTATGCAGAAAAATACAATAGTGTGGGCCTTGGGAAAGAGAGTTAGGCATGTGGTCTTCATCGTAGATGATTACAAAATGGCTCTTTGTGAGGTCACATGGATTCCTCTGAACATGTACAGACACCTGAATTAAGCTGATCACTCCCCATCTCTTCTCTTTCTCTTTTCTTACAAATAGATCTTCCTCAGAATCTTTATGTTACTTTCAGCTTTACGTCTTCTTTCCCCTTTTAGCGTCCAAGTGTCCGACCGCATTATTATCTAATGAAACCATCGTCACATCTAATTAGGTACTTCAATTATTTTTATGAATAATATGTTGAGCCCTAGCCCAAAGACAACTTTAGCCTTGATTATCTTATTATGCTTGCCTAAGTTTTCAAAGGAGACGACTGTCTTTTCGGTAAAAATTATGGTCCTCATTTCTCTATTATTATTATTATTAGCTTAAAAAATTTTACTGTGCACTGTTCATTTTGGGTAAGTACTCATGGTCTTTTTTAAGTTTTGCTAATTTTGAGGACAATTCAATTGTTATTACAATCTCCAATTGCCAAGACCAAGAGAATCTCTCCCTCTCACAATGACTGGTCTACAAAGCAATCTCACGTGCAACACGCTGTAGATTTTGTCTTTTAATTAAACATCTTTAAAGTCGTTTTACTTTGTTCATGGGGAGAGATCATAAAAAGGCTAGTTTGTTTGGTCTTTTAGGATTGTAGCGTTTATGCAATTTCCTTCTCTTTCATTTTAAGTTTCTTTGAACGAAACAAATCGAAGGTCTCAGTTTTTTCTCTATAATCAGCTTCTTCTCCAACAAGCCCTTGCAATATTTTCTTCTTTTCTCTCGAGGGTCTATACTAGTTTAGTCTTTTTAGCCTATATGCAACCTTTCAACATATTTGTCGGCCTTTAAGTACAAAGTGTCTTGGTGGAAAAGAGAGTGACAACTCGAGAGAAAGTAAGCATTAAGATTCATAAAAAAAAAGAAAAAGGGATCATGGCATTAGAAGCAGTGGTTTACCCACAAGATCCTTTTAGTTACGCTTCCAAGGACTTCTACTCTGTGGGACTGGGAGCTGGAGCTTGGGGCTATGACTTCTCTTTTCAAGAAGAAGAAGATAAACCTCATCTTCTTGGAAATCTTCACAATAACAACAGATCAGAGCAAAGTCATCTCCATGCAAGTTGGGACAACTCCTCATCATCTCCTTCAATGATGCAACATGCAAAGGATCAATGGGGTCCTAATTCTTCTCCTGAGGCCTGCACAGCCGACCAATCCCTATCTGGAGGATTGTTCACTTCCATGGAACCTCCAGCAGAAACAACAACAACAACAACAACAGGAGGTAGACGGAAGAGAAGACGCACCAGAACCGGCAAAAACAAAGAACAAATTGAGAATCAGAGGATGACTCATATTGCTGTTGAGCGGAACCGCCGTAAACAGATGAACGAGTACCTTGCCGTGCTCCGATCTCTCATGCCGCCTTCTTATGTTCAAAGGGCAAGTTACTTTCTTCATGCACCTCAACAACACTTCCTCTCTCGCCTTTTTTTTTTAAATGTAAGAACAAACATTTTAAAATTTTAACTCACGATTTGAGCTACATTTCTTCTCCCATTTCAAACTTTTCTTAAAGATTCGAAACCCTGAATGACTAAGCAAATAGTTCTTTGCTTTATAGTGCTGAATTTTCTTGGTCGAATATAACTTCTTTTATTTTATTTTTCCAAGAGCTAACTAACATCCTGTTATGATTTTGCGATATCAGGGCGACCAAGCTTCAATTATTGGCAGTTCCATTAATTATGTGAAGGAGCTAGAGCAGCTCTTGCAGTCCATGGAGGCCCAGAAGAGGACTACTCAACAAGCCGTCGATAATGGCGTCTCTTCCCCATTTGCCGACTTCTTCACCTTCCCACAGTACACATCGCGTGCGACTCAGTGCAACAACCATTCATCACCCTTGGCAAAGGACTCGAATACAAACGAGAGTGTTGCGGACATAGAAGTGACAATGGTGGAGAGCCATGCCAACGTGAGGATACTCACCAAGAGACGACCCAGACAGCTCCTCAAGCTGGTGGACAGATTTCAAAATCTCCGGCTCAGTATTCTCCACCTCAATGTCACAAGTACTCTCGATCAAATGGTCCTTTATTCAATTAGTAGTAAGGTAATTAGTAATATACATGGCACTTTTATACATGTAACTAATTACATATATTTTCTTTTATGATATTTAATTTTGAACACTAATTACATCATTTTTTGCAGGTTGAGGAAGGGTGCCAGTTGAATACAGTTGACGAAATCGCAGCTGCTGTTAATCAAGTAATAGTGACGATTGAAGAAGAAGATGCTTTTAATTAGATGAATAACCCTAATTAATTTGCCCTTTTTTTTGTGTCGTGTAATTGGGGTTTTCTGTTCCTGATGATGAATGAAGCGCGATGTTTCTTGCTATGTGTCTTTTTCGGTCCTTTGAGAATCCTGTGGAAAATGTACAAGATTTGTCTCGCTGCCTATTGGTCTTTTGGACTATTCAACTATCTTATGCCGTAAGCAGAAAGCCATTTGTGATATACTGCTGCAACACCGCTCGCTTGCAGTTGCATGCATCTTCCTACTTTTATAATACCAACAAGACAAAGATGTCCAAATCACCGAGATGACTTCTCTACTTCTCTTTGTAACATTAATTTCTTTTATATATACTTCTTTCGGCTGAAAAGTGAGTCTTTTAATATACGTATCAAGTATTGGAGCTTCTATTTATGTTCGTATACGTATATGTGATTAAATATCCCACATGCATATATTAATGATTAACTATCTGAATATACATAATTTTGATTTTATTTCTAAAAAAAATATTCCTGAAATA
This sequence comes from Boswellia sacra, assembly GCA_013180625.2. Taxonomy (NCBI): domain Eukaryota; kingdom Viridiplantae; phylum Streptophyta; class Magnoliopsida; order Sapindales; family Burseraceae; genus Boswellia; species Boswellia sacra. The sequence continues at coordinate 1,822,258 of SNVD02006000.1, forward strand.
GTTAATATAATTCTTTAATGGTATTCTAAGATAAAATACATTGTAACACATGCTAACAATCACAATCAAGCTTTAAGGTAAGAACACAAATTCGAGGAGGATCCATAATGAGGATGTTCTTATGTAATTCACCTTATGATCATAGAGATAGGCCCCTTTCGAAAATTAATTTTCTTCAATTTCCAAGTTCTTATCGTGATGGAAGATACTATATGAGATCGAATGATTGCTTTATTACTGTACTTTTAATCTGATACCAAATTGCATACACACGTGAGAAATCCAAGCCTGAAATTAATGCTCTTATATATAATTCTCCCTTCTTTTGGCTGGAAGATACAAAGAGAATGAATATTGTTTTATCGATTCCTTTTCACCAATTGCGGAGATCTTTCCTTGAAAAGGCAAATGATCGTTGTTTCCACTTCAAGTTCAAGTGATCTTATCCTAAATTCGCTTTCCGTATTAAACGATAAAAAAAAAACCTGGCTTTAATTCAAATCCTTCAATTATTATTAGTGGGTGCCACTTGCAATATCTCGATGGACCATATAAATATCTTTATGCTGAATTGAGAATTAATCTACCTATATGGAGGTTTGATGTGATTATATGTATAATTAATGGGTCAAAGTTATTTCTGAAAAAGAAAAAGCAACAAATTAGAGAAGCCAAAATTTAAAGAAATGACAAAGACGAGACTGGTAATGAATGATAATCAATCTTGATGACCTTTTTCTGGAGAGATATGTATATAACTTTTTCTTCACTGAGTGCTAAGTGCTGACTGATAGCTATCTTTTAAATCATGCACATAGTTTTGATGTAATGATATGTGGAACGTGGCCGTTTAACATATGCAAAGCCTGATCAGCCACAGTGCTGCATCTTATTTTACAATAAATTTACATCTTTCATATGATTTATTAGATTCTTGTTTACACTTTAGGGAAAAAAGGAGAGCTATAAAAGCCATCTAGGTAGGAAGGAGAAAATTAAACGAGACCTAGTTGCTCCGGCCACGATTAATAGCCTAATTAATTTGCTAGATTAGAATTAAATCCCAAAGATTTCAATTGATTGACACTTTTCGCTAGCTTTAAAATTAAAATATGTATATAATTAAGCATCTTTTGATTTGTACGTTCCTGCCTTTCTTCCTCTCTGTGTTGTATATATGTGAAAATTAACAAGTGTTAAAGCCAACAAAAAGAACACAAATAATTAATTCCGTTCTTTTGCAAAAGCAAAAGGCGTGTGCGCGTCGAGTTAACCAAAAGAGACAAATTTCTTTTATATGGGAGTGCAAGTGCGAGGTAGGATCGAAGAAGTTTCGTGAACGATGAAATGATTGAAAACATAATTGTTATGCTTTCGATTCAATTTTGGCAAAGAATACGTACCTCGATTGATGGACTACTATTTGTACTCCGGTTCCATTAATATTTAAAACTTCTGTGATCCATTCACTGGAGGGTCAATGAGGCTCTTTCGGCGGATAAATAGTTTACGATATAAAAAAATAAAATAATATTACATCTATGATTATAATCTGTGTACAATTACTTCTTTCAAAAAGTTTAAGTTAGTAAATTAATTATTATATCATAATAAATTATATCTTTTATTTTTTATTTTTTTTCTTCCAATCGATTTTTTATTATAAAAAATTTATTATAGAATTTAATTGTAGGTATATCATTACACAAAGAAATATGACTATTCATACAAGTAACAAGTTTTATATTAAATTATTGGAACATGTATAAGTTATGAACAAAGGAAATGAATCACTTAATCAAATGAATTAATTTATCTTCAGTTATTTATTTGATTTATCTAATAGTAATTGATTGCCACACTCTCGTATACATGTTAATATGGACTACTGGAAAAAAAAAACTTTTGACTTTATTATTATTATTATAATTATTATCTTAGTATAATCCGCTTTTTCTTCAAGATTGTGAGGATATTCTTTAAATTATTGATTATATAATCTCAATAATTTCAGTATGGACCTCGTTGAAATCATTAGTGGGTTTGCTAGAATTTTGTAGTTTAATAAAAAATTAAAGCTTGTCTCTTCTATTGGACTCACTATTTTTGAACAGTTCTCTTCATTGGATTTGTTTAATGGGTTTTGGTTGAAATACTTATAATTAATTAAGTTTGCTTCAACAAAGTCGTTCTTGTTTAAGAACAATGAAAAATAAAACCATTTATTCTATTAGTCTTATACTACAAAAAAAGGGATCATTTGCAACGACTAGTTTGCTATCGTAAAAGACCTTTTGCAATAGGTTTGCAGCGAATTTTAGACTGATGCGGATAAAATTGGCCGCAAATTTCTTACAACGGCCCATTAGGTCATTTACAACAGGGGCATAGTTATTTATAGCAGCACATTTTCAGCCGTAAAAGACCATTTGCATCATCCCTCTTATGATGGCATATCTAGTTGTTGCCAAAGACTTAATAGTGAAAAAAATAATTTTGTATAGAATTACAAATTTACCCTGATTTGAAATCTATTTAGAATTACATTTTTACACCCATAACGAATTTTTTTTTGAAAAACCTGATTTTAAAATTTAATATAATAATTGTAATATTAAATTTTATAGAATTACAATTTTACCCTTAATTTTTAGTATTACTTAAAATTACCAATTTGCCCTTATTCATTAAAATAAAATTCTTGAAAGAAGTGCTTTATATATATATATATATACACTCCTTACAAACATTGCTGGACATTAAAGAACACACTTATTAAACTATAATTTGTAAAAATTATTCAACAATTGAAATTCATTGAACACTTCTTTTCCTTAATTTTGTCAATTTTTTCTACTTCTATTAACATCCAAACTTTGATATGAAAAAAGAAAGAGTTGAATTTCTGCATCACTTTATTCACTCTTCACTCTCTTTTCTCTCACAAGTTAGATTGCCAAACACAATATAAAATAAAACAATCTCCAGTGCTTTAATACCCAAATGCACATTCAAGAAGTGTTGATCACGTGAGACAAAAGAATAAACTTTTTTACTTCAACTCAAATCTCTAGACTTAAAACATGCAACACCAACAGATTTCAAATTTCTCAACTACCAACAAAGTTCAAAAGTTCAACACATTTCAAAGTTCAAATTTCTCAACTAAACCGTACTAGCAAGCAATCAAACATTTCTAATTTCTCAACTGGTAATATTATAAATAAAAGGATACTTCTAAAGCAACTCTCTGTGAACGGGGCTTTCATCCCACTAGAGCGCTTACGACCACGACACTATATTAAAACCTCTTTCGAGACTTAAAAGAATACAAATGAGCTATGGGCACGTCTAGAGAATGGAGTCGCCACCCAATGCTTTAATTAGGGATGAATCGGAGTAATCCAATCCCTCGCTTCGGGACCTAAACTACTCTCATTCCTTTATAAATAGGTTCGATAAATTAGGTACGAGTCATTCGACCCGCCCGGATATAGATCCAGCCTCTACTAGGGAAATACCAAATGAAAATTGCTCGTGTTGTTACTTAGTCCGCTTAAATGATTCATTTTATGCACACGTTTCCATTTTTATCTTCATTAGACATGTGAGGTGATTATTCAATTAATGACAATTATAAACATTCATAGAAAGAGGGAGAAGAATAGATTACATTCCCATCAAACATGAGAGAAGGGGAAGAGAATTACATTACTTTTATTCTTCAATAAAATAAATTCTAAAATGTACATTCATCCATAACATAAATTTAAACATTAAATACAAATAGTCTATTCGAGACCCAATAAATGATGAATTCTCACCACCATACGTGAGTCTATTCAATTTCTATTGAACTTTTATTTATACATTAGGTCATCCATTCTTAGTGATAGTCCCTCACCATCAATGTGAGTCTACCACCACTTCATGATATCATCCAGTAATACTTCTATCATCGTACAAACATTCATAAATAAATAAAGTATAAATCAAACAAAGCCATAATCTAGTATTATGGCACTTTGACTTAGATGTGATAATTCTATCATGGCAATTGCTATTCTAGCATAATACAATGTTAATTCATGGCATATTCTAGCCTAATTCAAGCAATTGAAATCAATCATAGCATCCATTGGTAAAATGGTAATTCTTACTTATTCTATGCTATTTCCTAGCATATATTAAAGCCAATATAAATTCTCCTATCATGTTTCTAATCATGTACTCCTAAGCATGTTTCTAAGCATTCGCAAAGAAAGTAAATTTCTAAACATGTTTCTAAATAAAGAAAGGAGAGCAGACTTACCTCGATATGCTTATCCATGTTGTAAAATAAATGAAAGATTAAGCGATTCATAAAATCCTAGCATACTTTTATGCATCAAAATAAATCCTAATCATGCTTATTCTAAGCTTAATTTATCCTCGACATGCCTAATTCTAAGCATGAAAATAGAAAGAAGAAATAGGAGGAATAAGGGAATTCTGCTCTCAGGAGGTACCCTTTCTGGGTTTAGAGCAATATAAAATGCCCGAAAAATTTGAACTAGAAAAGACTTCTTGAATTGTTGAGCTTGTCTTTAAGAGGAAGAAGAGAGGATTTTTGAATGTCCTTCAAAGTGTGCCTAAGAAGTGCTTACATAGGCTTTTCTTGGAGTGAAAAAGTGATAAAAAACCAATGTGGGATTCAGATGAACAGTACCATGTAAACAATACCACGCGAATAGTACCAAGTGACTGTTTGACCGCCAGCTGGCGGTCAAACAATCGTTGGCCCTTCTTATTTTACAATTTTGTAATGTAGTCACTTTTGACCTTTGTCAATTAAATTGCTTATAACTTTTCAAGTTTAACTCTTATTCATAATCTGTAAATTTATATAAAAACCAGACATTCGTAGCTTTATAACAGTATATGATCATCATCAAATTCTCTCTGGATTAATTTCTATGATTTTTTCTGAAGTCATATGTCAGTTTTTGAGACATTTCACCAACTCCCTCTCACTTTTCCTTTCCTGGCCTCTAAGGGCATTATGGTCATTTTTTTGCTCGATATTCATCTTCATTCCTTCATCGAGCCTAAAAAATTCAATGTCTACACTCTTCATTATATCTAATGAATCTAACTACACTGCTAAAGCCATGCAAAACCTAATAAGTAGATCAAATTACCAATCTAGTTAAAAACATGCAAAACCTTTGAAGAAGAACTTGAACAACAATTCTGCTTCACCGTCATCATGTCAATCCATTTCTTGACCTTGACCTGTAAAATAAAAATAAATAATAAATAAATCAAGTTCTTGAACATGAACAGTTTATCTGCAATAGGTAATAAAATCACATAATGCAAACATTAAAAGCTAAACTGAACTGATTGCACCATCATCTCAAATTACACATGCAACATTAATAATTTACCCAAAAAAAATATGTAAACAAATAATGCAATGCTTCATGGAAGTCCAACCAGAATAATAGATTAAACTTCACCATCCTTATTAGAAAAGCCAAGCCAAAAACGTCCATTGAAACTTGAAAGGGTTTTAATTAATGTTGGTCTTGCATCTTTCATATGATAGCATCCATAGCTTCAAAAGAATTGATATTCACATCTCTTCGTTGATCTATACTACACATACAACAAACATCTTCTATCAATTTATAATTCCTCTTTGTTTGCTACTGCAATTTAGTTGTCCTTTACAAGTCTTAATGGGGACTTGTACTGATGAAAGTACTAGGAATTGATGTCAACCCCATGATGTGAATTTTCAATTAGCTCAAACTTGTGTCCATTATTCAATTCACCAAAAACTTAACTCAAGCAAGCTGGAAATTCAATAACTCATTAGATAAAAGTATGTACATATATCAAACTGGGTTCAAATTATATTATGACAAAACCTTGTTCTTATAAGTAAATTAGAAGATGAACAAAGTAAAAAAAAAAAAAAAAAGCTAAGGAAAAATACTATGACAAATCAAACTATAAAGTGCACATAAGTAAGCAACGTAGCCAGAGATTGAACATAAGAAGATGAACAAAGTCAAACAGCTTCATACAATTACTAAAATTTACAATTACAAAAATTATTTTCATATCTTTTATTAAGCAAACTACAGTTAAGCGATTTGAATGAAATAACTTTATTGCCTCCAAACCCTACATTGTTATGGTCCAAAAAGAGCCAGGACCATAAATTAATCCACCTCAAGCAATTCTAATAGTCATGAGGCAAAACCCAGTTCTCTCTAGAACTTGGAAGGCTAAGAAACTAGAAAAAACAAAAAGGTTTCTATTTTTGAAAGGTTTCTATTTTTGCATGTAAAAAAGACTTTCTTAACGAGTGATTGATGTTGTTGACCATGGGATTAAATTAATGATCAACTAATCCTATGGCTGATGCTATTAGTTGACTCAAAAATCAATTTTTGAATGTTATTAAGAAAGAAATTTATGTAAAAAAAATTGGCTAGTGAAGAAAGTAAGCGCTCAACTCAAGAACCCAAAAGGTAAAAAGAAATTGAGTAATGGAATGAGCTTATTGTCAAAGTGTTTTGGACCGGCCAAGACGACACAATTGGTTGCCGACATTTCATGCTTTTGACAACCATTTCTTTGATTTGGCATGCATGAATGGCTGTAGAGAATTTATCAACTGGTACCTTTTTTATGGTCCACTTGTGTGAACTCTTTCAATCCAAACAAGTAAAAGCCCATGTGGCTGCTTTTCTTTGCTGCTTAGTTTCAACTTTTGATGTTCAACCTGATATTAAATAATTAATATTGTCTCTTAAACCCATGAAGGCCAATATATGAACACGTTCAATTCTCACTAAGCTTCAAATTGTACCTATAATACTCATTATGTTAATAACTTAAGTCTATTCACAAAGCTAGTTTCAATTCCTTATCAAGCACTTCTTGTAGTAAATTTACACTTTGAAAATTACTGCAAATTTGTGAAGCTAAAAAGAGTAACTTCTATGTAGCAATAAGTCTACTTTCTATTCAAAGTTAAAAATCTGGTAGATTGTACTTGACTCTAATCCAATGGTATTTGTAAATGAATTCATAACCAAATATAAAAGAACATTAAAAGGAGCTCATGAATAAATCTCAGAAACCTATGAAGCAATAAAGAAATTAGGACAATGGGACTCACTAAAATCTCTAGCAGCTTATAAGTACATAAGCAATTGAATGAGGTCAACATTGTTAACAATAATGCATGAAGATACAGGTAAAAAACAAGGGGAAAAAAACACACAAAACCAAATATGCACACGATCCATATCCGCGTAATTAAAAATATTTAGTACAATGACTAAAACTTGATACCACATAAAGCCAACTACCTAACAGTAAAACAATACAAAGAGAAATTATAAAGCTGTGATGGAACAAATTACAGTGTAGAAGCAGTCAAAATTCAGAGGAAATTATTTAGCTGCATCTGCATGTCGCGTGGTCTCATCATTTACATCTGCATTTGAATTCAGAGCAATTCCATGGTCTCTATAAAAGAAACATAGAATCTAGTCACTTAGGAAAAAAAAAAGAAACACAGATGAGAGAGATGTAGATGAGACTGAACATAATTGAGATGCAGATGAGATAAGATCATTACCACAATCTATTTTAGCGAAACACAAATGAGGTGAACTGCGATGTTGCAATGAGATACAAATGCAAATGAGATTGATTTCTAGAGTTAATATATGAAGTGGAAGTGGAAGAAATGCAATTGCTTGAAATTGACTTCTTAGGTTAATCTACGAAATTGAAATGGCTTAGAATGGATTTCTAGGTGGAAATTGAAATGGATTTCTCAATTGAAATGGGTTACACGATTAAAAATCGAAAACCCATTTGTGTTAGGGAGGTGGTTGCCTTATTCAGGGGTAGAGGCGTTGTTGGCAAAAACTTGTATATAGCTGGTATTAATGTCGCCATAAATGGGCGACGTATATGAAACATTTTTTTTGTAGTGTTATATGGCTTCATCATTCATTTTTGGAATTGTTATATTATGTCATGATCAGTACAAGTAGTTGGTGAAAATAGAGATCAAATAATTCTGACAAAATAGGGAGGTTCTGGCCCAGGCCCAAGCTCCAACTTCGTTTCATATCACGTTTAGATTAAGTTAATTTATTGTTCATGTTGTAAAGTCTTAGATATTTTATAAGCATTAAATGCTTTATTGTTTATAATTAAAGATGAATATAAATTTGTAATTGACTTTGTAAGTTTAAAGCGGTGGAGAGATGGTGAAATGCTTCTATAAATACCCCCCTTACCTAATGTTTTGTAATTAAAGAAAGTAGTAATTAACGAAATCTATCTCTTATCTCTTATGCATTTGATAACTTTGTCTCCGCCTTTTTATTAGCTTATCTCTTCCTTCACCTTATCTAATTTACTCTTTTCCAATTTCACTTCTACCAATTTCTCTTTTACTCTCCATCTACTTTGCGTATCACACATTTATTCCTTCTATCAACATATTAAATGTTACACACTTGTCTCTCAACACTTTACAAAATAAAATCTATTATAATATTTATATTATATTATATTCTTACATTATAATACGTTATCATCACAATAATGCTTTGCAGGTATAATTTCTACTTCTATATCACATTAAAAATTATTTAGTTATTCTTGGAACTATACTCTATGATTACCATTAATTTGTATCCTCCACATCAAAAAACAAGAATACTTTATAATTTCAATTAGTTTGTGTTTATTGTATTTTACTTTATTTCTTGTTATATTGTTTCTCTACTTTGTGTTTATTTACCTCTTTTCATATTATTATACATAATGATCATTGCAAACCTGAAGTTTGCAAGCAAAGGCAAATTAAAAAACCCGAAGTTTTAAAATTATGAAGTGAACCATAATTTTCACAAAATGTCCAACTTGAAAAGCCTAGAGTTTGTTGCCTTGACCTTGGAAATAAAAGCGTATCTAATATGAGCCACAAATGTTCAATCACATTTGTGTGCAAAAAATTTTGAACATACTATAATGAAAGGCAATCAAGCAACTCCACAAAAAGAGAACAAAGTAATGAATTTCATGTGCCACCATCTGTGTGAGGACCTGAAGATCCAGTATATTTTTGAAAATGACCCAATAGTGTTTTGAAAAAGCTTCGATCAGTTGATATTTCAAGAGTTTAAATTAGTTTCTTAGTACAACTCTGCTCTTTATACTATTGTTACAGAATTAAAATTATATGATAAAAATATATCTGACTATACTTTGATAGACAAAAAATTGTGTACATTTCATGCCTCGAATGTGCTCCTACAACAACAATATCTAGAGCATTATTTTAAGAAGTATTCAGAATTGATTTCTTTTCTTCTCCTCGCCAAACAACATAATAAGCTATTGATGAAAAATCATAATTCACATCTTACTGGCTCTCAACCATTCCTAGAAACGAATGCATAAAATTTTAATGGCCAAGGACGAGGACAATAAGGAGGATGAGATCGTAGAATTGGTAAACATCGAGGTGGCCATAAATCTTGGGGACAAAGGAATGCCAAAAATGCCCATCAAATGTGGGAAAGCTATAAGGCAAAATGTTTCAAAGGTAAAGGTTCATAAAATAAACCTACCATGAAAAGTGAGAAAACCGTTACGGATGTGGCATGACTGGACATTGATCACGTACCTATCGTACAACCAAATATTTGGTGGATTTATATCAAGCCTCTATAAAGAATAAAGGAAAGAATATTGAGACCAACTATGTTGGTGACCCAAAGGGTTACACTAATCTTGGTGTCTCGATTTATTTGCTGCTCTAGATGAGGCTATTGGCCCGATGATGTTTGAAAAAAAAAACCCTAGCCATTGAATAGTTGTTGTTTTATTGCATGTTGTAATATGCCCTATTATGATGTATTTTGTGTGTATGTGTGTTTATATGAGTGTTATGTTATAATGTTTTGATGTACTTTTATCTTATGTAGACCTTTTGTAATAAAAGGAATGGACATGAAGGCTTTGTATAAAAATAATGAAGATTTATGTCTAGTTGATAATGCAACAACTCATACTATTCTTAAACATAAGAAATATTCTCTAGAGTTAACCTTTCTGGAAGCAAAAGTTAACACTATATCAGGGTCAGTTAATTTGATTGAGGGCTCCAAAAAAATCGCTATAATGTTGGCAAGCGGTACTAAATTATATATTGATAATGTGATGTAGAATGACTTATTTTATTGTCAGGGTTATTATAGTCTTTATTTAATTAGGGTTTCATTTATTTTGAGAAATTATTGCTTTAGGGATTTTGACTCAAAGAGGGATTTTAACTTATCCTAATTTGACTTAAATTTTAATATATCTTGACTAGTATAAATATAGGTTTTTCACTATTATTTTATTAGATATTATTCAGATATTGATTATATGATATATTAAAGAATCATTCAGGCAGATTGTTCGTTAATCGTGTGTGAGTGTGAGTGTTTGATTAGAATTTGTTTGTTCTTGATTTTGGTTTATTCTTATTATGGATTCCCCATCAATTTGGTATCAGTGCTTAAGATCGTTCCACAAAATTCATCCTAAATTTCATAAACCCCAAACACAGTCATTGTTCCTTACTATTCATCATTGGAGTTACTGTTTATCACCGGCCACCTATGTATCGCCAATTACTGAATACCTCAAATAGTAGATCAAGCCATCCCCATCATTCTTTCTTTCATCACCTTCACCAGAATCATATCAAAAACCCCTCAAAACACCCAAAAACATATCATTTTTGTCACTGTTTATCGCCGTCGACTGGTGAGTGGTCTCTCATCTCCACCACCAAGTGATAGATCGGTCCCTTCCCGTCAACTTTTCCTTTTTGACCGATCACTAATTCTTGTCGGAAGGTCCCCAAAAAGTCAAAATTTAATTTGAAAGCCACCATACAAACCACCACAAACCACCGTGGCTCACACCACCCATCGAAAAAGCTTCAGCCATTGTCGATCCATCGCCTAAAGGTTTAATTGTCATCGTCCGATCAGTGAAAGCCGCCATCTGAGAGTGCTTTGGATGTTTAAGGTTATGGACTTCTTTGTCACTTTTTAAAATTGGTTGATATTTTTGGTTAGGGGTTTTCAGGTGATTTGCCATTGAAGCAAGTCTAATATCCTAGAAACTCACCCACTTGGCATAATTACACCACTGTCTGAATTTTTTAAATTTGTAGTTTACCCTTTTTATAGTTTAACCCCTGTATTCTCAATTTTTACATGTTAACCTATACAGTTTCATTATATTGCACCTTAGCCCATAAACTTCCAGTTTTATAGTTTAGCCTGTATACTCGTGCTTTTAATTACAAGTTAGCCTTCATATTTCATTTTCTTTCAGTTTCACCAAAAAAAATCTTTGCATACTTACTTTTCTTGCATTTATTTGTATTGCAGCAGCATCAGATTTACTTTTATCACTCATAAGAAATTTTAGTCTAAGCTTAGCATAACCACACAAAAAAGCAGACTCAAATCCCCCTTTTGAACAACATATCCAACAACCTGATTTAAATACCATAAATAATAGGTTGAATGGATTAGAGCTTAGGTTCGCTCGTATGGAACAAATTGTAAATGATATTAGAGAGTAAGTTAATCATAGGGATAATAATTTTAGTATCATCTAATAGGTTTGATAAGGGTAAGGAAGTCATAGGATCTACATCTAAAAGACACCATGAGTGAGAATATGCCTAAAATCCTTTGTTTGAAGATGATAGTGATGACAGAGACGGTCATTCTAGGCATGAGTCATCTGACATTCCAAAAGGTGTCAAGCATAATGTCCCTGAGTTTGATGGTAAGTTATAACCCATTGTTTTCTTAGATTACATAGATGCCATAAAGGAGTACTTTGCTTGGCGTGACATGGTAGACACCTATCGTGTTTATTTTGTTGGACTTAAGTTAGTTGGTACTGCTAAAATCTATTGTCAGTCCATAGAACTTAGATTTTATCAATAGCATCGTCGTCCTCCTACTTAGAAAGAACTGAAAATGGACCTTACATAAAAATATGTTCCTCAGTCCTACAAAAAGCAACTTTACAGACAATTGCTTAACCTTAGGCAAGGTTCTTCTAGTGTCTTTGAGTATCAATCTCAATTTGATAATCTTCACATTAGGTGTACCATTGAAGAATTTGATGATGCCACCACATCTAGATTTATCGATGGACTTACATATGACATTCAGTGTATTGTTAAGTTAGCAATCGTAGTAGTTTAGAATAAACCTATAATAAAGCCTTGGATGCTGAATTCCATACTAAATCTTATAATACAGGCAAACTTCTTCAATGCATACTCTATCTCCTCAAATCAAGGCTTTCAATAGAAGCAACTTTAATGAACAATCCTCCACTACTAGAGCTTCTAACTCATCAACTCCTAATTACCCTACATCTAATGCTTCAAATCTCAATGTCAATTCCCGTTTTAATTCGAACAGGGAAAGACCAATGAGTGCTTCAAACTCATTCACTGGTAACTCTAACTATTCTCCAATTGTGTGTCATAATTGTCAGGGTAGAGGTCATGTTGCTGCCCGTTGTCCTAATTGCACCATAACCATAGGTTATGATTCTAGTGAACCAACCCATGAGGATCCTGAATGAGAGGTCTTAGAACCATTAGAGGAGAATGAAGATTTAAGATTATGAGACATTTAGGAAGAGGAGTTTGACAAACAATTATTAGTTATACGTTGTATTTTGTCTACTCCAGTAGTTTATTATTCTTGGAAGAGAACCAATATTTTTCATATTTTAGTTTCTCTTAAGAATCAGTGATGCAAACTGGTGATAGATAGAGGTAGTACCTTGAATGTCATTTCTAAGGCTACAATTGATAAGCTTAAACTCACTATAGAGCCTCACCCTAATCCTTTTCAAGTAGCTTAGGACAATAAAACAATCCTACCTATCACTCGTAGATGTTTTATCCCTCTTAAGTTGTGTTCCTATAATGAAAACATCTATTGTGACGTGTTACTTATGGATGTAGCTCATATCCTCCTAGGTAAACCTTGGCTTTATGATCATGATATAATAAACTATGGGAAAGAGAATATTTATGTGTTTAATCATTGTGGTAAACCTATTACTTTGAAACCAGCCAAACCTATTGATAATTATAAGGTTTCAACTACGGTTCAAAAAGATAAGCCAACTCCAAAGCCTAGAGCTAATACTTTTAAACCTAAGAAACACAACTTGAATATTTTGGCTCTAACTCATTTTATGAAAGAAAGCCAAGAGACTGGTGTCGTGTACACTTTGACTTTAAAAGAGCAATCACCAGAGTCTAGTTTAGACTTTTCTCGTAAGATACGTGAACTTTTAGAAGAGTTTAGTGATGTAGCCCCTGAAGACTTACCAAACAAGCTACCACCCATGAGACACATTCAACATGCCATTAACTTAGTTCCAGGTTCATAACTTCCTAACCTTTCACATTATAAGATGAACCCTACTAAAAGAGCTGAAGGTAAATAGAGAGCTTGTTAGAGAAAGGTTTCATTCGTCACAGTCTTAGTCTTTGTGTAGTTCCAGTGTTACTCACCCCTAAGAAAGATGGATCTTGGAGAATGTGTGTAGATAGTAGAGCCATAAACAAAATCACCATTAAGTATAGGTTTGTTATACCTAGACTTAAAGATATGTTAGATAAACTAGTTGATTCTAGTTGGTTCTCCAAGATAGATTTAATGAGTGGTTATCAACAAATTAGGATTAGACCAGGTGATAAGTGAAAAACTGCTTTTAAATCCCTTGATAGATTATATGAGTGGTTAGTTATGCCTTTTGGCTTGTCTATTGCTCCTAGTACTTTTATGAGAGTCATGACCCATACGTTACGACCCTTTATAGGGAAGTTCCTTGTAGTTTATATGGATGACATTCTCATATATAGTAAGAGTGAGAAAGATCATTTAGACCATCTTAAGAAAGTTTTCTGAACGCTTAGAAATGAGAAAATGTACATCAATCTTAAGAAATGTTCTTTCATGCAGTCTCACGTCCTTTTTTTAGGATTCATAGTTTCTTCTGAGGGTATTAAAGCTGGTCCTAGTAAGGTAAAAGCTATTACATCTTGGCCTACACCTAGGACCTTGTCTGAAATTCGTAGTTTTCATGGAATATAGCTTCTTTCCATAGGAGATTCATTAGAGAATTTAGCACCATTATGGCACCCATCACTAATTACATGCGAAAGGGTGAATTTCAATGGACCCCTACAGCCACTAGAGCATTTGAGCTTATTAAGCAACGAATGACTCAAGCCCTTGTCCTTAGGCACCCAGATTTTTTCAAAGTCTTTGAAGTAGCTTGTGATGCTTCAAAAGTAGGTATAAGAGGATTCTTGAGTCAAGAGGGTCACCCTGTTGCTTTCTTTAGTGAGAAACTTAATGAGGCTAAACAAAGATGTTCTACGTATGAGAAAGAGTTCTATGCTATTGTTAGATCTCTACAACATTGGCAGTATTATCTTTTGCCAAATGAATTTATCCTTTACTTTGACCATCAAGCATTAAAATATATTCAATCCCAAAAGCAATTTAATGAGAGACATGCCAAGTGGTTTGAGTTCCTTCAAATGTTCATCTTTATACTTAGACATAGGCCTTAAGAGGATAATAAGGTAGCTGATGCCCTTAGTAGAGTCATGTACACCCTTTAAACCATGCAAGTTGAGATTGTAGGTTTTGATAGGATAAAATCTGAGTATCGCTATTGTCCTGATTTTGGCATCATTCATAAAGAACTCTTAGATAATAATCGTAGAGATCATATAGATTTCATCATTCGTGATGATTATCTTTTTAAGGGTTCTCCTATATGCATTCCTCATACTTCCATGAGAGATTTTCTAGTTTGAAAAATACATGATGGAGGAGGGAGGGATAAAACTATTGCCTTAGTTGAAGATAGGTTTTACTGGTCGTTATTGAAGAAAGATGTTGCTAAGATTGTATCCCAATGTCGTACTTGTCAACTAGCTAAGGTTAGGAAACTTAATCAAGGGTTATAAACTCCCCTCCCTGTTCCTTACCTTCCTTAGAGAGATGTTAGTATGGACTTCCTTTTAGGATTACCTAAAACCGCTAAGAAACATGATTCTATTTTTTTTTTTTTTTTGTGATTGATAGGTTCTCTAAAATGGCTTATTTTATCCTTTGCTCTAAGACTAGTGATGCTTTACATATAGCTCAACTATTCTTTAGGAAGATTGTCGTCTCCATGGATTGTTTGTGTTAATAGTGTCTGATAGAGATGTTAAGTTTGTTAGTTACTTTTGGAAGACACTTTGAAAACTGTTTGGTACATCTCTTAAGTTCTATTTAGCTTATCATCCTCAAACTGATGGTCAAACTGAAGTGGTTAATCACAGTTTAAGGAACTTGCTTAGTTGTGTGGTAGGAGAGAAGTTAGGTAATTGGGATTTAGTGTTACTTATGGCTGAGTTTGCTTATAATAATGTTGTTAATATGACCACTGGCAAACGTCCACTCATGATTGTTTATGATATTGCCCCCGCCGCCCCCCCCAACCAATTGAACTTGTTCGCTTACCTTCTCATTACCCTTCTTCAAACTTTGCAACTGATTTTACCACCCATATGCGCGATTTACATGCTAAGATTAGACAAATGATTTCCTTGAGTAACAATAAATATAAATTTGCTGCTAATGTGCATCGTAGAGATAAGGTTTTTAAGGAAGGTGATTATGTCATGGTTTACCTTGACCTTTCTCGCTTCCTTAAACAAGCTAACAAGAAATTGCATGCCCGTGCCCATGGCCCATTTAAAGTTAATCGTAGGCTTGGTTCTAATACTTATTTAATTAATTTGCCTTCTGATTGGAGCATTAATCTAATCTTTAATATGGCAGACTTGTTTCCTTATCAAGGACATTTTGAGCCTTCAACTGTGTTTGATGTTTAAGCAGGTTCTCCTACTGTTGTCGTATCGTGTTTGCCTCTATTTGATCCTCCACCAATTGATAAGGTTGATCGCATTTTGGATAACCACTATGTTACTTCTAATATTGGTGGTTTTCATTATTTTCTTGTTTGTTGGAAGGGTCGACCAACAGATGATGATACTTGGCTTCCTAACGATGAGTTCCATCGCATCAATCCCCATGCTTTGGATTTTTACTTGTAGTCAAACTCGTATGAAGACGAGTCTTTCTACGTCGGGGTGAATTGATACAGAATGGCTTATTTTATTATCAAGGTTATTATAGTCTTTTGGTCTTTATATAATTAAGGTTTCATTTAATTTGAAAAATTATCAGTTTAAGGATTTTAACTTATCTTAATTTGACTCAAATTCTAATATATCTTGGCTAGTATAAATATAGTTTTTCATTATTATTTTGTTAGACATTATTCAGATATTGATTATATGATATATTAAAGAATCATTCAAACAGATTATTGGTTGATTGTGTGTGAGTGTGAGTGTTTGATTAGAATTTGTTTGTTCTTGATTTTGGTTTGTTCTTATTACAGGTTCCCCGTCATATTCAAGCAAATCTAGAAGGCATTTGCTTAGTTTTAAAGATATAAAGCGTAATAGATTTCATATTGAGATATCTTGTAAAAAAAATTGAATTTCTTTATATCACTTTAGATGTCTCAAGACAGAAGACGATATTAGATAAGCTTAAATCTTTCTCTTCTTGATTATATTATACATACATAAAGTCTATTGAAACCTACACAGTAATGAACCAGAAGTTCAAAAATCCTAAAACTTTTATATTGTGGCATCACCGTCTTGGTCACCTTGGATCAACAATGATGCGTAAGATTGTTAAGAATACAAATAGACATCCATTAAAGAATCAGAAAATTCTTCTATCCAATAAAAGTATTTTACTGCTCATTCATAAGGAAAATTAATTGTTAGACCATCTCATTCCAAGATTGGTTTTGAATCCCCACCATTTTTATAGAGAATTCAAGAAGATATGGACCCATTCATCCACAGAGTGGACCATTTTGTTACTTCATGATCATAATTGATGCTTCTAACGATGGTCTCATGTTTGTTGTTATCAACTTGAAATGTTGCATTTGCTAGACTATTAAATCAAATCATTAAATTATGGACACAATTTTCAAACCATCTTATTAAATTAATACGTGTGAATAATTCTGATGAATTTATATCAAAAGCATTTGATCATTATTGTAAGTCTATTGGAATTGATTTTGAGTACCCTGTTCCACATGCCCATACCCAAAATGGTTTAGCAGAATCACTTATAAAATGACTACAGATAATTACACTTACTTTATTATTAAGAATGCAGTTACCAACTTTTACATGGGGTCATGCTATTTTGCATGTTGTATTATTAATTAGATTTAGGCTCACTGCTCATCATGAGTATTCATCATTACAACTTGTACTTGGCCAATAACCTAATATATCTCATTCAAGAATTTATTGTTGTGTTGTACAAGTTCCCATTGCTCCCCAAAAGAGAACAAAAACAGGACCTCAACGTCGATTGGGGATTTATGTGGGTTATAATTCTCTTTCTATTATTAGATATTTGGAACCTATAACAGCTGATCTTTTTATCGCACGTTTTGTAGATTGTGATTTTGATGAGACAGTTTTCCCACGATTAGGGGAATAGAAAATGTCTCCTGAAGTTAGGCATATGCTTTTTGAAGTAAGACAAGAACTTTCTTAGAATGTAAAAACATTGTTTCATATTGATCCTCCCACATCTCAATGTGAAAATGAAGTACAAAGGATAATACATCTTCAGAATATTGCTAATCAGATGCCAGATGCTTTTGCTGACGCCGCTAAGATAACAAAATCACATATACATGCTGCGAATGCACCGGCATGAAGTAAGATCCCTGTTGAACAAATTCCCCAAGCAACAATGAATAATCAATCTGTTACATACCTGAAGCGTGGCAGACTGCTTGGATCAAAAGATATTGTATCCTAAAAAAGAAAAGCGATAAATATCGATCCCGTCGAAAATAATGATCGAGTTAAAGATTCCACATTTTTTAATTTATCTCCCAAAGAGATAAATGTTTCTAATGAAACACATGCCCTCAAGACATACAAGTTATTAATGAGGAGTATGCTCTTGAAGTGGCACATAAAAAAGAGGAAATTTCGATTAATTATATTAGAGAAATGTTAAATCGTAATGAAATTGTTATCGATGACATATTTTCATTTGCAGTAGCCATTAATATTATCAATGATGATTTTATACCACATATAGTAGCTGAATGTAGACAAAGGTATGATTGGCCTAAATGGAAAGAAGTAATTTAATTAGAATTAGCTTCCTTCGCCAAATATGAAGTTTTTGGACTAGTAATACAAACGCTAACTGGTGTAAAACCCGTTAGATATAAATGGGTGTTTATTAGAAAACGAAATAAGAAAAAAGAGATTGTCAGATATAAAGCCTATTTGATGGTACAAGCTTTTCTCAAAGATTGAGTATTGATTTTGATAGAACTTATGTCCCAGTAATGGATATAATTACTTTCAGACATTTGATCAGTTTAGCAGTCTCAGAAAAACTATCCATGCACCTTATGGATGTGGTTACTGCTTACTTGTATGGTAAATTAGATTCTGACATACATATGAAACTTCCTGAAGGATTTGAATTGCTAAAGCAATTCAAACACAACCAATAAGCATGTATTCACTCAAATTACAGAGATCCTTGTATGGATTGAAACAATCAGGGCGCATGTGGTATAATCGTCTTAGTAAATATTTAATTAAATAGGGATACATTAATGATCTCATACGCCGTTGTGTATTTATAAAAAAGTCAGAATCTGATTTTGCTATTATAGTAATATATGTTGATGATATGAATTTAATTGAAATCTCTGAAGGGATCCAGAATGTTACTAAATATTTGAAGAGAAAATTTGAAATAAAATATTTGAAAAAAATAAAATACTGTCTCGACCAACAAATCGAGCACAGTTTAATTGATATACTTGTTCATCATTTAGTATATTTAGAAAAAATTTTAAAACGATTTATTACGGATAATGTACTCCAATTATTTATCTCTTATCTCTTACGCATTTAATAACTTTGTCTCAACCTTTTCATTATCTCATCTCTTCCTTCGCCTTATCTATTTACTCCTATCCAATTTCACTTCTACCGATTTCTCTTTTACTCTCCACCTGCTCTGCGTGTCACACATTTATCCCTTCTATCAACATATTAAATATTACACGCTTCTCTCTCAATCCAACAACAATTTAAATAATAAAATCCGTTATAATATTTATATTATATTATATTCTTACGATATAATAGTCCAGACATAATTTGTTTACTTCTCGGAAAACTTTGTATGGGTTCAAATCTAAATGTTAGTCAACATGTCATGATGATGAGTAAATAATAACATGTCCTTTAGCCATGGGGTTATTAATCCTATATAAAAATAAATTTAAGAGTAAGAAACAATTATTAGTGATTAAATTTCATTCAGAGTACTTGATGGGCCTGGTTTATTAAAATTTTGGACAATGAATTGGAGACTAGGGCATTACAACAGTTATACTTGGGTTGTCACATCTCCCGTCTGTTTCAGTGCAAACATTTCAAACAGAAAATGTAGAGCAGTGATTGATGAATCAGCTTCCCTGTTGCTAGGGATGACAAAATTACTCGGTCGGGATTCGATATCAAGATCCCTGACCCGATATTATCGGAGAATTATTCAGATTTTTGAGAAAATTGACCGGGGACGAGAAGAGGAATCCTGAAGAACGGAATAAATATAAAAATATATTTTATTTAATTTATTTAATTTACGACACAAAAAAATCCGACACTCGACATCCGTCTATTTTCGAAGACATCTAGTATTGGACGTGTCAGATGGTGTATTCAACACTCGATATTATCTATTTTAGAAGACATCGAGTGTCGAATACATCATCGGATACTCGACACTTACATGTTGAGTCGTATCGGATTCACAACCAACACTCGATATCAGTCTGTTCTAGAAGACATCGAGTGTCAAATGATGCATCTGACACTCAACACTTACATTTCGAGTTGTGTTGGATTCACAATCAACACTTGATATCAGTCTATTTTAGAAGACATCGAGTGTCGGATGCACGTGTGAGTTGTGTCGGATTCACAACCGACACTCGATATCAGTCTGTTCTAGAAGACATCGAGTGTAGGATGCATCATCCGACACTCGACACTTATATGTCGAGTTGTATCGGATTCACAACTGACACTCAATATCAGTTTGTTCTAGAAGACATCGAGTGTCGGATGCATCGTTCGACACTCGACAATTACATGTCGAGTCGTGTCGGATTTACAACCGACACTCGATATCAGTCTATCTTAGAAGACATCAAGTGTCGAATGATGTATCCGACACTCGACACTTATATGTTGAGTCCTGTCAGCTTCACAACCGACACTCGATATCCGTCTATTTTAGAAGACATCGAGTGTCGGATGCATTATCTGACTCGACACTAAATGTCGAGTCATGTCGAGCTCTATCAAGCGTGTCGAGTTTTGTCGAGCGTTTTGGCAGGTTGCTTGTTTTAGCTTTTTTTTTTTACCTTTTTGCATCATATTTAAATATAATCTGGGTACATATCTGGGAAATTAAATTCCCCAACCCCGAGATTAAATTCCCTGACCCCAGCCCAGCCCCGAAATTTTTGAGAAATTTTTTGAAGACGGTGATTAAAAAACTTTCCCGGGCCGGTGGCCAGGGATTGAGGTCCCTGCCCGACCCCGGGTTTTTGCCATCCTACCTGTTGCCTCCTCTATTTCATATATTTCAGAACCTATGCATGTCATTGGTTTTCAATCCCCGGCCACCAGCCCCGGGTTTTTGTCATCCCTACCTGTTGCCTCCTCTATTTCATATATTTCAGGACCTATGCATTTCATTGGTTCGGTGAAAATGAAGGCATGGTTGCTTCTTAAGAGACCAAAAAAGTGGGCATAGACAATCATCGTATGAGTGCAGATGAAGTTTATCCAATCAGATAGTTGATTGGTTGAATGTCATATAAGCAAACTGGCAAGAGGTCCAAAAAAAACCAAAATCGCTAGCAATATTAGAAGATTTGGCAAACGAGATGGTATGATTTTGGGACACAGCCTGGAGAGGTGTGATTGGTGACGTTGATATTTACAGGCTGCCAACAATTAAGAAAGTGACCCAAGATTTGAAATACAGCCAATCCGTATCAGTTTCTTCAACTCTAGCAAGAATTGGAATTGCTTAATTTGCTAAATGGGCCAGGTTTATGAGCAGCTTATAATAAACGTTGCCTTGAAACCATCGTCTACGAGATATGGTCAATGATTCTCTCAAGATGGCTATAAGGAAAATTTTCACAGGCCTAATTTAACCTGCAGTATCAAAACATTTACTTAAGAAACATACTACAATAGGCAATTTCTTCTGAAATAGAATTGCCCTACTATTAGAATGTTAAATATTGTATCTGAAAATTCCTCCAAACCCTGGAGAAGATATTCACAGTACACAAACAGGAAAGAAGTGCAGATCAAAATGGGCCTGTACGGTATCACCATAAGTCACTTCTTCTTGCAGGCTATGGAGTTTGATTGCCAACATTTTGAAACAAATGGCAATATTTTCCATTTCCAATGTAACAGATAGTTTTCAAAGCAAGGGATTATCAACTACTTATGCAACCTGAAAGATGCAGTTCCGGATTACAAAACCAGTGTCCAGTCTGGACCGCATGCAAGAATGGCTTTGTGAAGATTTTTCTCGACATAACAACTAAAAATTTTATTGAAAAGTATGCAATTATAATGGAAATCATGAAACACCTGTAGTAACGTCAAACTGATGAAATATTGAAAGAAGCATCAGAGGGGAAAAAAATAGTAAAAGTCATGGCTCGGATTGATTGCTCCATCGTGTAACATTTCTTACATAAGCACCACCTATTTAATTTTGACATTTCACCATTACTTACATGACCTGGAAAAGACACTATGTATGACACAGTAGGTTTTGGTAAGGGCAAATGTTACCTTTCCTTTAAAGCTTGGCTTCTCCGTAGTATATCACACTTAGTAATAAAGCAAATTATTCTAGTTCTACTTCAGAACTTAAAACTGGAGCCAACTACTAAATTTTATTCTTCTGAAGTAGGCCTTTCCTCTTCTAAGAATCCTCAAATTTCCCCTTAGCTCAGCATTTATTACTTGGATTATATACAAGAGAAGATCGCGGACTTAAATGAACTCTAGACAAGATCGAGTCCACGAGTCATCTTAAAGCAGAACTCTCCCCTAAAACATTTACACCGAAGAGTGAAAACTTCACAAAGGAAGAATTGCATTGAGGCTCCTATTACGTCTAGATGAGAAAAATCTCCCACTACAAGAGAATGATCTTTTCATAGAGACAGGGCCTTTATGCAGAGATTGGCCAATTGAAGAACTTCCCGTCACTCTAGACCATCTTGAGTAAGCACCACCTTGCGTCAAAACTGCAGCTAAACGAGATTTCTCAGCTTCTTTTATTTCATCAAACAAATAATCTCCAGATTCAGCACTGGAAAAATCAGCCAAACCAAAACAAATGGTCTCAGCCAATGAAGAATCCAACGAAACGGATCTCCTCAGTGATTGTATATCGTTCTCCACGACCGGGATATCATTATCACCCACTACTTGCGAACCATCATTCCTCTTAAAACTTACACTATCCTTCAAAATTGTCTCAGAACCAACCAGAGCTATCTCACTCTCCTCTGTTCCCGTCCTGTTTTCACTAGCCTCACGATTTCTCTCCTGATTCTCACCCGACTCAAGACCAATTTCCGCATTCTCAACATTCGTATCCTCAGCTAAACTCTGATCCACTGCAGCCAAAGGAGCAGCAGTGACAGTCTGAGGAGAGACTATACAGGCACGACACAAGGGACAATTAATATGAGACCTCAACCACGCATCAATACAGGAAACATGAAAGGCATGGTTGCACTTGGGCAATAGTCTAACCGTCTCATCATCTTGAAACTCATTCAAGCACACAGAACAATCAGTCCCCTCGATCAATCCCTCACCTTTCTTGTACTTACAAACACTAATCGAATTTATCACCGACTGATGCAGTCCAGCGGTGGCGATGAGCCATATGGGGTGGTCAATTCTATTCTCGTCGAGAAACTCTTCATCCGCATCGTTTTGCTGACCCTGTTGAGAACTGTTATTCTCACGTTCACGAATATTTGTTATTACAAGGCAGATATAGATAAAGATGAAGAAGCAGACCACGAACGAAACAAAGATGATAACGTAAGGTGAAACAGAATGTTTGTGATGAATAGGAGCAGGCGGTGGCGGTGTTGTGGGAAAGTAATTGTTGGGATAGCACGCCTCGTTGTAAGGACATGCTGGATCACAAATATTATATAAGCAAGCTGATGTACTGTTTGCTGCATCCGGGTCTGGAAAGAGCTTTCTGTGTTTCATTTCTGATTCAGAGAGCGTGAAGAAATGCAAGCGCAGAGAGGAATTGGAGGATGAAGATTTCCAGAAACTCTTCAGGATTGAATTGCAAGACAAGAAATCAAGAAGCTTAAGAAATGTGCCTCCAGCGTCACTTTCAGCCAGTGTTTACTGAAGATTAAAGATTGATCGTTTGTTTGTTTTGTTTGTTTCGCACAAAGCTTTCATATTCCATTTTTCTGTATTCTGCTTTATCATGTGAAGAACTTAATCGAGAGACCGCTGAGTCTCCTAATTGATTTGATAAACCTATGCAATTAAATAATAACAAATTATTATAGATCGATTAAGAAAATAAATTATTTGATTATATTTAATATATGGTATATAAATAGTAAAATATATTATATTATAAGGTAATATGATAGGTCTATCTCACATAACTATTTTTATAATTAAAATTCATTGCGTATCCTAATTCAAGTTAAAAAAAAAAAACTGATTAATCATATGATTATTAACTTTAATTTGTAAAACCTTCAGTCCACCAATCAAAATTTACGAATAGAAATACTTATATCATAATCTAATTTTACCATAAGACATTGTGTTATAAAAGATGCACGCTAATCAAATCATAGATTAATATCATAAACGTATTTTTCTCCTCGAAGTCGGTGAAAATTAGACATTAATAAATGCCATTATCTGTAAATATCGGTGGTTAGTCCAAATCTTGATGACTATTTCATACCTCAAAAGTTGGTGGATTGAACACTGTCTCTTATGGGAAGCTGTGGAATCACAGTCCGGGTTAGAATATATCTATCAAACTGAAATCGACCTTGTATCATATGCTTATCGTTCTATGATTAATCTTAATTTGTATAATTAAATATTATTTTGATGTTAAGTGGTGGACCAACTAGGTAACTACCTGCTTTATTTATTATGTAATTAATTCGTTCTAGACGTCAACGTAATCATATTATATTTTGAAAATTTGGGTGATAGTGTGGCTAGATATTGAAAATCCAACTTTGATGAAAGTTCAAAGCTGGTCTCTCCTGATTAAGTATTGAATAGCAATTTGTTTAGGTAGAGATGGAATTGAATTAAACTTGAAGTCACATCCAAGTGCAAGAATTTTGGAAATTGATTTAGGATGTGATGTAAAGAGTATTCTTAAGTAAAAATAAAGTTTTTATACATGATTTATTTGTTAAAACGTCAAATATTTTCTTTTGAAAAGTACTTAATATATAAAAAAATTCAAAAAGCATTTTGGATCATTTGAAAATACTTTCAGAGAAACGATTTTAAAAATACCATTAGCAAATGAATAATCTCTAGTTACTTAAAAGAGGCTGCGAACTAGGTATTATTATATTATTCCAATAATGGTATTTTATAAAAACATTTTTTTTCCAATAAATGAAAGTCGTCGAACTTGATAATGAAGATTGAAAAACAGTTCGAGCTGGGGCCCAAAGTCCTATAACTCCAACTTGGCCCATTGTCAAAGATTATTTATCTTGTGGAGACGTGTCAATGTACTGTATTTTGATGAGCTTATCATTAAGGGCTATTTGGTATGGGTTAATGCGAACGTGCCCTTGTTTGACAATCAAATTATAAATTTTAACTCCTGAAATATTACGTCACCATGGGGTTTAGATTATTGTCTGAAGGGGTAATCCCAAACCCATCCAGAACTTGAGTTTAGGATGTCCGGGTATCCTAAACCCGCCTACATCCCTCAGTCTCCACCTTCACCGTTCCTTACAACTCCCGGATTTCCTCAGCAACCAAACAACACACCACCAACCAAACAAAATCTCCTACTTATTTATCATCACCAACATCTCCAACAAATAAACCACAATCCTAATCCAAAACCCCATTACAAATTGACACACAACCATATACAACAACCCAAAAAATCAGGGAAAGAAAACATGGAGAGCAGAAGGGGAGGATCGGGGATGACTGGCTGAAGCGGGAGTGAGGCAGCAGTAGTTGAGAGGAAGACGAGAAAGAGGAAGAGGAGTGAGGCAGCGACACCGTTGCTTTCGTCTCTCTCTCTTCTCTCTATCCCTCCTTGTATGGCGACGCCTCCACCTCCTCATGTTGGTGGTGTTTGACCGCGTTTAGGCAAAGTGACAGAATAGGGAAAACAGAGGGAGGCAAAGCGGTGGGTTGTGGAGAGCAAATGGGTTTGGAGAAGGCAACGGAGGATGAGGGAGAAGAAGAGAGGGGAGAGAAAAAAAAAAAAGGGGAAAAAAAATTATGTTACTGGAAATGCAAACAAAAAAAAAAGGAAAAATAATATTTTTATAGTTTAATTTTTTATATTTTTGTTTGCTTTTTTTTTAATTGCTTCGTAATTTACTTGTATAAAAAATTCAAATATTATAATTTTTTGATATTTTGTTAGGTATTTTATAAATTTTTTAATGTATTTTGTGGATATTTTTTGTAAATATTTTATTGGATATTTTTCATTTATTTAAATTTTAATTGTATAAATAATTCAAATATTAGAAATTTTTTAATATTATGAAAAATAAAATAAATATTTTTACATATTTAAAAAATTTTAATTAAAAAAATTAGTACATTTCTTTTTACAATCAAATACAATAATCTAATTCTAATAGAAATTAAGCATTAGATTCCTAAAATAAACGAAACACAATAATCTTCTTTTTCAGACATCAAATTCTCATCTTTTATATTCCTTTCAAGATTTCTACCCTCCCATCAAACGGCCCCCTAACTATAGTTGAGCTAATGCCCCATATTTAAAGTCACTTATCGTAAGAAATACAAGAAATTGATTTTAACTCAATTTTTGTTGGATTTTATCGTGCATGTCAT
This sequence comes from Boswellia sacra, assembly GCA_013180625.2. Classification (NCBI taxonomy): domain Eukaryota; kingdom Viridiplantae; phylum Streptophyta; class Magnoliopsida; order Sapindales; family Burseraceae; genus Boswellia; species Boswellia sacra. Next base: position 1,848,740 of record SNVD02006000.1, read on the forward strand.
CTGGGAGTACGTAATTTCACTGTGTTTGAAGTTTTTGAAAGCATTATAACAATTTTAAAATAAATAAAAGTATTTTTTATTTTTTTCGTAATTATTTTAGTATTTAGCTAAGTTGAGAATTAATAGTGTTTGTGTCAAATAAAAATACTTTAAAAAAGTGTTACGTTGTGGGATGAATCATTGAACATGAAATGGCTCGAAGTTGTGGCACGGCGCGTTAGCTCATTTGAAAAGGTTCACGGGATCACGATAGCCCACAACAATGACAGGCCCAAGTCAAAAAAGAATGTGTGGTCTGAATCGTTTTAAATATCGTTTCCCTGACTCGCCAAAATCACAGGGAAGATAATCATTACACACGCTTGTGACTTTCGCACGTATACCAGCCAATTAGGGGTAGCAAAACACAAAAACTAGCCTTCCAAGTTTCAACTTAAATTAGGTATTTTTTGACGCTTGACAACAATTTTATCAAAATAATGCATAAACCTATAGTTTTGCTAACCAACATTGACCTCCTAACATTTAACAGACATCAACCGCTGTAGATTAACTGTGCACTTAGTTGTGTTGTTGCACAGTAACTTTTTATATTCTGCTATTAGCGATAACTATTTTAGTGATTGGCAAACATTTTAAAAATTGTTATCTGCGAAACTACTGCTTGAAGAATATTTTTTTTTATTAAATTACAAAAGTAAATAGGAGACAACTTTTAAAAGTCAGACTTTGAAAAACTAAAATTTAGATAGACAAAAATACGAAATTCTCCATGTAAAATAAGAAAAATCCAAAAATACATTTATGTATTAAAATTTTAAAATTCATAAATCAACTATTTATTTTATAAATTATAAAATTTAATTTATTTAAAAATTATTTTTTAAAATATTTTTCTAAAAATGAAAAATGACTGCCGGCGCACGTTCAACAACACCGCCATCACCAACAAATCTATTGGTATCTTAACCATTCACATCGCCAATCGATGAGATTGGACGGTTAAAGTTTCAACGCAGATCGAACAGTTAAAGTTTCAAGATCGGACGATTAAAGTTTCAAAGATCTAGGGTTGGCAACTTTCCCGGGTTGGGTCGGGGATCCGAATTTTCCCTGTATGGGCCGGCCGGGGAAAGGCCCGAAAATTCTGGATTGGACCCGAGGGCGAGGATTACTTAGAACACACAAATCTGGGTACAGTGCGGGGCTAGTATTACTAAGAAACCCCGGTCCCCGACCCGCACCCCCGTAGCCCAATCTTTTTTTGGAATTTGCAATGCAAAATGCGTTTAAGGAGGCTTGAAACCAAATTGAATTTTTGGTGGTTAACCACCAAGCCACTTGCCTCTTTACGCTATTTTTTGGACACAATTTTTATAATATCTTTTCCTTTTATATATTTAATTAAAAATAGTAAACTGAGGCAGCTGGGATTTGAACCGTGACCTCCAAAAGTCATCCACCCGCTTTGTGGGCAATGCTAACCACGTCCTCCATGCAAGTTATGCAACATTATCATATTTTAGTCTATCCAAACCGTAGAAAAATTAAAAAAAAATAAAAGTGGGGATAATCCAGGGGTTTTTCCCGAGTGCAGGTGCATCATCCCAGCACCCACAAATACCCGCATCTAGAAAAACCCAAAAAAATTCGGAGATTTTGCAAGGACTGGGGATGATTTTTTTGGTCCGGTACGGGTGCGGAAACGCTAAAACCCGCACCCGCACCCGAATTTTGCCATCCCTAGTCCGATCTTGTTAATTCATGGCATGAATGGTTGAGATACCGACAGATCTTATAGAGAGCGGTTGACGACGATTAGGGTGATGATGGCAGTGTCACTGAATGCTCCAAGCGATAGTTGTTTTCGATAGCTGATTTTGAATTTTATTTTTTTTATTTTCAATAATATATATAAAATTTTAATTTATATTTTAATTTATTTTTAATATATAAATAATTTAATTAACTTAAATATTAATAATTATAATTTTTAATGAAATTATGGATATTATAGTATTTTTGCTAAAAAAAAGATTTTGATAAGTAAGTTTACCAAACGCATAATTATAACTTTTAGAAAGCATAGCAATTTTGAATATCAATTTTACCAAGCACCTATAGCTTGTTCACACAGCATAGCTAAAAGCTGATTTTTCCTGTAGCACTTTTTAACAACAATTCTTCACAACATTGCAATCCCAAACAGACCTATAAAAAAGTGTCGTAAAAAAAATTTACTGTTAGTTGTGTTATCTCAAAAATTTATAATATGTTTGATAAAATAGCTTTTCAAAATTGTTGTACTATCAAAAAATTATGAATTTATGTTTGGTAAATTAATTTTAAAAAGCTAATTTTTAATAAAAATATAAAACTATACATATTTTTTAAAAAAATATTATCAAATTTTTTAATTTAAAATTATTATATTAAAAATAAATTAAAAATTATTGTATAAATAAATTAAAAACAAATATATGTTTATTAATTTATTATTAAAATTATAAAATTAAAAATGCACTCACCGACTATCAGCCGCCGTCAAAATAGCGCGTCTGCGACATCACCTCCTCCATTATGTTCGCCGGTGAACGATCTATATGGATATGGTAAATTATCTGCATTTAAGTCGAAAATAAATGGGATCTTACCGTTAAAGTTTCGGATGCCAATAGTTTAAACTTTTGATTCAGCTGATTTCTGTTGTGAATGACAAAACTATCAATGGATCTATATATATTGGATAACTGCAAGTTATCTAACAGTCTTGGTGTCACTCCATGCACCGACAAGCTATTGCTGGGAATTGTGGCTGCTCCATTACTCTTTCCAATTTTTTAAAATTACAATTTTCAGAATTATTTTTAAAAGTAATTTTTGATTAATTTAATTTTAGAATTAAATAAATAATTTAAAATTTTAATATTTAAAGGTATTTTTGGATTTATATTATTTAAGAGGGATAATTTTGGTATTATGGTATATCCAAATTTTAATTTTTCTAAATCAATTTTCAAAAGTTGTCTTCTATCTATTTTTAAAATTTAATATAAAAATAGATTATTAAGCAGTAACTTCCTAGACAATGAGTTTACTAACACCAAAATAGTTGTAACTAATAGCAAAATTAAAAGCTGTTGCACAATAGCAGGGCCAAACACAGGCTAAATAACACTAAAACTAATATGGGACGATTTTGTTGACCACCTCAAGTTTGAAAAATATAAAAATCCCTATATATTTCAAGAACTATAAAAAAAAACCCCTTTGTAAGAAAAGACAAATGTCAACCTTTATACTTATGGATCCATAAAATTTGAAAATATATGTAAACAAGGTTTCATACATTTTATTTAATCATTATAAATCAATCGAATACAATATAACCACAAAAGCACAACAACTTAGTGATTTAAAATAAAAAAAATGGTAGAGGAAAATAAACAAATAAATAGTTATTAATCAATGGTCTTTTAAACATTGAATAGCTCTTATAATTTCTCAAACCCAAGATCGTCGGATGAAATTATCTAATAGTATATTTTGTGTTGTTAATAAGATTAGACTAAGGGCATTATATTCAGGGAGGTCAGTGTCTTTTGGCCAAAATATAGGGTTTATTGATTATAAATCAAACATCAGGGTGTTAAGAGATAAACACCACATAAATGAACGTCTCCCAGTTTCAATCCATACGTTCAATATCATACCATTAATTTATCTGCTTACTTTCTCCCAGTGAGAATTCTTGATGAAAGGTCGTCTTTTGCGAGTTTTGGCTAGCTAACACATGCGTGGATTCCTAATGATTTTCCCAATTAATTTGGTGTTGGGCAAAGAAACGCTCCAAAAAAATGGATCATAACTTATAAGTGGACAATTGACTAATCAGAATGCTAAATTTTTGGCTGATGTTAAGATATTAGAAAACGTGCTCGTGCTGGGATATCATTGTATCTGAAGAAAACATTTCATTATTAAACTATGACTAATCAGAAGTGCATAATTTGATGCAGTAAAGAGAAGAAGCAGTTGTATATATATTGGCAAGGATTCCGTGACTGACCAATTCCAAAACTATGTATAACAAATCGGAAATGGAATAATTCACAATCAAGTGAGTCTAGAGCAGAACCGCATGCTGGCCTTGCTAGATGAACTGATTGTTTCAAACGATGCGGCCATCACAACACGACATATCCTCAACGATAAGTCGCTTGTAGTTGTACTGCAATTCCGTCTCTTGCCAGATAAATTAAAATACGCAAAGCATCAAATCAGGAAATCATTGTTACGTATTAATAAAATCAACTCAGATTAGTACATAGAAAAATTAATTGCGTGTCACTTGCATTAATTAATTGAACAATATTATTTTCTTTCTTTCTAGAGGGGGTGAGTATATGCTTTATTTTCTCTGCAACCTCCAAATTACACTATTTAAAACCTCCTCATGGTCAACTGCAGAAAAATGAGACCCTGTGAGCTCAATTGCTTGGTAATTTCCTAGCCTTAATTTTTCTATCATTTACTTGTACTTATATTATTAAGTAACGTGTGCTTATATATATACAAGGACGAAACATAGGAGATAATTGACTACGGAAACTTATATAATATATCCACTAGTTAAATAACGTGTCTGGCAACTCTAATTTAAATATTCTTTGTTCGACCAGTTCTACCAGTCAAACAATTAATCACATGATATATTTTCCAAGAAGCCATTTATTCTCCAGTAATCTGTAGTTCATCAACCTCAGCTCTCCACCCTCTTTGATTACAGAGAAAAAGTTGATTTTGAAGTTATGTCGAGAATAGCATCAGTTGCTCGCTGCAAGTACTATAACCAAGAACGTAATTGGTACTCCAGCTTCCATGGATTACAAACTAGCGTTTCCAGTCATGTTCATGTTTCTGTTGTGTCCCACTACAGGATTAACAAATGTGATTTCCTGAGAAAACTGACCTCCAGATCTATCAATCTCAAGAGAGTAGTTGTTCACAGCAGTGCTCAACCGGGACCCCCGCTTCCTTCTGACCCTTCTCATAGTTCCTCATGGTGTGTTTCAATCTACTATTATGTCATAATTGCTTTGTGATATTGATTTTCTAGCTAGTTTGTTTGTTCTACATATGTTATTTTCTCTGATAGTGCAATTTGATGTTTATAGTGATACTTTTAGCAGGAAAATGTGGATTCTGGGAATCATATTATCAGCAATTCTACCCTTTTGGGGTAACAAATGGGGGCCATTCAAGAAATTAGAAAGTAAGATTCAGAAAACTAGTCCTTACTATGTATTAAAATGCATACTTGCTTATCATCATCATCATGGTTGATGAGTAGTCTTAATGATTTCTGATCAATTAATTTTCGGGATTTTTTATTGTATTAGATGAAATTGAAACAGTTGTGGAGACAGCTGAACATGTTGCAGAAGTTATAGAAAAGGTTGCTGAGGGAGTGGAGCATGTAGCAGACGAGATTGGTGATCAGCTGCCTGAAGGAAAACTCAAGGATGCTGCTACTTTTGTTGAAAATGTGGCCAAAGTGACAGCTGAGGGCGCGCACAAAGCTGACGAATTCATCGAAAAGGTTTCACCTAATACCTTGTTCTTTTCATCTGATTAGTTTCACTTTATACTTGGATTAGCATTAATCTTATGATCTTCTCCTTTTTTTTTTTTAATAAAGTTTGCTGAAAGTGCAATAAACCCTAAATGTTAGAAAATATAGTAATACAAGACTTAGCATCATGGGTGGTGGCTACAGGTTTTGAGCAAAGTACAGCTTAGGGTTTCTGGTTCTATTAGATTATCCCAAGAATCATCTTAATCTTCCAAGTAATACATTATGTTACAACTTGCTTTGGTATTATATAAAGATATAAGAAAATGCTAGCTCACTTGCCGCATGTGCCGTTAGTTTTGTTTTCTATCGTAAGACAGTATCAAAATTATTCTTAATTTGTAATTAAATTAGTCATTTAGTTAGGTTGCTTTCTTACTCCAGCTACCACCGCTAATTAATATCACACCAACACCGTCGATTATTGGAACTAATAAAATATAAACGATCAATGTAAGCTATAACCATTAGATTGCAATCAAATAGTTGACTATCATTTTAAAATTTTTATTACTTCGATGATGTATCATAATAGCATAACATAGAAGTTCACATTTATAAAATGTATGAAATCAATTTAGACTTAAATTATAGAAGCATATATAGTATAATATTTCTTCGATTCTGTATTCATTTTAAACACGTGATGGTGCACTTGTATTGAATTGTCTTAATCTTTTAGATTGGATTGGATTGGATATATCGGGTTGGATATCTCATCCCCTATCTCAAGTTATCAAATATAGGATAAATCACAAATAGTGGAAGCAGGTTATCCTATATCAAACGTCCCCTCCAAGCTTATAATCATTAATATGTTTACATTTTGATTCGAAATGCAGATAGAAGAAGTGGAAAAGGAGGTAGAGTCATTCATCGATGATCCGGTGGAGGATCAAGCCAATAAAAGAGCTGAAGAGTAAAGTGACAGACATCAGAAAGGAAACACCATTTCTAGGCATGCCAACTAATTTGGAACTTGTAGAAGTCAGAAAAATGAGATGAAACATGTTTAATTGTTAGAATTATAATTTTAAACTTTCATTCATTTAAATTTCTCTTTTTGGTTTACACTAATGCAAAAACAGAAAACTTAAATCCATGAAGAAAACGATGAAGCATTCGTTGCTAGAAAAAAGAAAAAAAAAGTCCAAGTTTTCTCCAAAAATAAATTTATTTCAAATATTTTTATAACTGAAAAAAATATTGGTTCATTTTAAAAATGAGTAATACTATACTTATAAAGTTATTACACAAAGTTTTTACATAAAATTGACATGAGGTCGCTCATTTAATACAATATTACTTATCAGCATTTATTATATTGATTTATTAATATTTATCCTTTATTCACTTAATTTCACATCAGCTTAATTTAAAAAATAAGTAATACTATTCTTACAAAATGTATAATGTATTTTAAAGATATGATAAAAAAGAATTCCTAAAATATTATAAAACAACCAATATTTCAAGATAATTGGTGGATTTTTATTTTTAATTTTTATGTCACGTGCGTTAAGACATTTGAAGGATCATTAAAACTCAACACACAATTTAACTGGGCCGCCGGTCTTGAATTGATTGGAATTTGGGCCAAGGAGACCCAATATGACAGTCTTCGGGTCCATCCACACAAAGATCCGACACGTCGCCTCAACGTGAAAAAAAATTCACATTTGTAAACGCGCTCTAACGGCTAGCCCTCTCGTATTCAATTCAAATTGAAGTATCACAGCATAAAGAGAGAGCAATTTCAATTGGGAATCCAATCTAGGGTTTCAATCACAATGGAAATCCCTCAGCAGATTGATAAATTTATCAAAGAATCAATCGATCATACATTGGGCCTACCAGTCTCTGCCGAAACTCTTCAATTAAAGCTCTTGGCCTCTCAACAATCAAATCAACGCCTTCGCGGTCAGTGTTCTGTTTTGCTCGACAAAGTAAAGGAGAAGGATCAAATCATTGATCGCGCTAGGGTTTGTATTATCAATGGACTTGTATGTTACGTAGATTTTGTGTATTCGTTTAGATTGATATGTTTGCATGTGCTTGATTTTGTTAGGCGGAGGCGAGTATGAACGCGCAGGCGGTGAAGAGGTTTGTGGAGGAGAATCAGAGGCTAGCGGAGGAGTGTAAAAAATTGTTGAGTGAGTGTAGCAGGTGGGAGAAAGAGTGCTCCTTGTACGATCATGACCGAGAGGCATTGATGGATTTTGCCAACGAAGCCGATGAGAGGGCTAAAGAGGCTGAATCTAGGGTTCATGATTTGGAGGTACAGTTGGGTCAGATCCTGGAAGAATTGAAGTTTTACAAACACCAATACGAAACTCGTGGGGTAATCTCTCTCGTTATCTTTTCAATATACTGCTTGACATAGCACCAAGATTAACTGAAAAGTAAATCAGTCTTCTCTTTTGAATATATAGAAAAATACTGTAATGAAACTTTAATTGCTGTAATCTTCCTTTAAAGTTTTTCAAATTAGGATGAATTCATAGAGATTGATGAATCTTTTGACATCCCCTTTGGATGAAATTTCTCTTTTTTGATAATTGGTTGTTGAACCAGATTTTAGATTTAGTTAAATATATATACGTTTGTTTCTCATGCCTGAAAGTTGGAAAGTAATTTAATTGTGGACATATCAAATCGTTGGTATGAGGGTTTTCATTTTTTGTGATGCTTATTTTTGACCTTATAGCTTAAACTAAATGCTGCAATTATTGAAACTTGCACGAAACCTTAAAAAAAAAATACGTACTTTAACAGTAGCAACGGTGTAGTGTCTGGTAACACTTACTATTAGCTCTTTAATGCACACTGTTGAGTAACCACTTGTTGGAGACTGTTGTTTTAAGACATTCTGTATGTGCTTGGTTGAGAACACTTTTCATGAGCTCCTAGCTTTCCTTTATATCTCTTATTTTTGGATACTTTTCTCTAATCATATATTAGATAGTTCAATTTTTGTGGAGTGAAGTCTGACAAGTGTATACTTTTTGTTACCTTAAAGGGTGATTCTTCTGCTGAGGGCACTTCTATGGAAGAAAATTTACTCGATTCTATTTTAGCGACATTGGTTGGGAAAGATGAACTTGTTTCTGGTCATACTTTCTTAGAGGCAAATACGACACATGATTCTTGTCAATCATTGCTTAAAATGTGGAAAAGGTGAGGAGCTTCTACCAACCTTTTGTTTTTCCAGTTACCTGGAAAGGGTTCTGTTCTATGTTAATGTGGGATTTGCCAGTAAATTGTTAAAGACTTTAAGTAGATGCTCAGCAGTTATTGGACATATCTTTTGATTTGTATTTTGAAATCTTCTCCTTTCCTGTGGCAGCTTGAAGCCATCAACTCAAAAAGCTTTATCAGTAGCTGCTGTAGTCAAGAACCTTGAGAAGGATAAAGAACATCTTAGGATAAACCTTGATAGAGCCGAAGAGGAGGTAAGGAGATTATAATACAGTGTGTATTTGCTGCTTAACTTCAATTGTCATAATCATGACTTGGATGTGATATTGGAACTTTTAGGTTAAACTGCTCTATGAAGAAAACAAAATTTTGGATGTGGAAAACAAAAGGTTTTTGAGGCAACAACACAAAGAGCGGAACCTTATTGGTTCTGGTGGAAAGCATACAAGCAGTGCATCTTCCAAGGTAAGAATGGAGAGGCTGGGAAAAAAAGGACTTGTGGACCTAAAAACTCATCTTAATGTTCTTGTATTTGTGTTAACATTTGGCATATCAGCAGCCAGCAACATTTATATATAATGTTTGATATGCTTGTGTTTCTTCACAGACAAACAAGCGAAAATCAAGCCCCAAAATGAGCAGCCCAATTGAGAAGAAGATTGATTTTAATCTGGAGCCAGCAGTGAGACGGCCTCTGTCACCCTTGCGATACAATTCTCCTGACTCAAGAATGCAGAAGAAAGTGATAGCAAATTCGTGTGAATTCTCCTAATTTCATTTTTTTCCTCTCTGGAAGTCAGTTGTGTTCAGGATGGTGTTAGAAAGTGATAGCAAATCCATTTGAATCTTCCTAATTTTTTTGTTTTCCTCTCTGGGAGTTGATTGTGTTCAGGATGGTGTTAGAAATGGATCAAAAATAGCTTTTCTGAAGCTATAAAGTCTGTAACTTTGTAAGTTGTTGGAAACTAAATTGCTGAGGAGTTTAAGGAATTCTTTTCCCTTTTCCATTTTTCAATCTTTTATAGAATCATCCATTGTAATATAAAGTGAATGTAATACTGGAACTGTCTCAAGTAATGCAGTGATGATATTCTTTACTGTTCAAAGATCTCAGTGTTGATGTGTTGGTTTTTTGATCTATATTGACATCTTTTATTACCTGCAGGCATAGAACAAATTACAAATCTTTTTTTGGCAGCCAGATAGATTTATATATGATCAATTTTATTGTTATGCATTACCAAACAGAGGTCCTCTTGCACTAGGAGATGCATTAATTTTGGACTGCAGGGTTTGTCATTGTTACTAGCATGCAATTTATTTAATTAATCTTGAATTTCAAATGGTTAAGAACGACGTCGTTTCCAAAACTTGTCAGTTTTGATCCATTGTCCGATTCGGCCCCTTTTTTGCCTCCCAAATATCTCCAAGCCCGCCTTATCCACACCCATACCCACATCCACTTGTGCTCGCTTCCCTTTCGGCGAAGCAACACAAACTTCCAGTCTGCCAACTCAAAGGGCATGGCTCTTCTTAGTCTTCACTGCTTCCCCTCAACAAACTACTTCTCCACTGAACAACAACAGCAGTTGCATGTAGCCTCTCTTTTGCCCCTCCATAAACCACTAAATCAAAATAACACTAATCTTCTCTCCCTTTCTTGCTCTCTAGCGCATTCTCACACATTTGCCATTAAACCCAAAAAGATTAGCAATTTTGTTATCCATTTCTCCGCCACCGCTCAAACCCCGGTTGTTGATTCTTCTTCTTCGTCCCCTGAAACCACAACTAATGAAGAACAGGAAGAATATTCTAAAGACAGATTGATTGCCCAGAACGTACCTTGGACTTCCAGTGCTGAAGATATCCGTGCTTTGTTTGAGAAGCACGGGACAGTCCTAGACGTTGAGGTCTTTAGTCTTTATTCTTCTTTATATATGTTCTTTTGAGGAGTTTTTGTTTTTATATTTATTTTTTGTGATATGGGATTTTGGTGTTGTTTGGTTTGATGATGTGAGTTTGTGTTGCTTTTGTTGTGGTGGCTTTAGCTTTCGATGCATAACAAGACCAAGAACAGGGGTTTAGCTTTTGTTACAATGGGTTCTCCTGAGGAGGCTCTTGCTGCGCTCAATAATCTCGAATCGTATGTAAGCATATAAATATTTTAATTCTTTAATGAGTCTCTCTATACTTTTGAAATTCTTAGTTGGCTTGGCTTTTATTTTTCAGAAAATATAATTAATTAATGGATTTGAAGATTTGATTAGATGACTTCTATCATTTGGGACCTGGGGAGGTGGAAAAACTCCATTTTAACCAAGTTTAATTCAAGTACTGCCCATTTATGTGTGTGATGGACTTTAACTCATTTGTGTTGGCGAAGTCATGTTTGGGAACTTGAGAATTTGGATAAATGTGATTTCAAATTTGTTTTACCTTTCTTTGTTGTCTTAGCGACTATGTGTAAGCTAACTGCTGTTGTTTCCTCTGGCCTTTTTACTCCATTTGGAGATCTTCATCCTCTGATGATTTCTCTTATAGGAATTTGAAGGCCGTTTTTTGAAGGTAAATTATGCGAAGCCAAAAAAGAAGAAAGCTGCCCCACCTGTGCAGCCGAAACAGTTTCCAACATTTAACTTGTTTGTAGCGAATCTGTCATATGAAGCAAGGGCTAAAGACCTTAAGGAGTTCTTTAGGTCTGAAGGCTGGGACATTGTTTCTGCCGAGGTTATTTTTCATGATAATCCAAGAAGGTCCTCCGGGTATGGATTTGTCTCCTTCGGAACCAAGAAAGAAGCTGAGGCAGCCCTTTCTGCTTTCCAAGGGAAGGTAATCATCGGTTTGTTAATTGCATGAGTTATTTGTATGTTTCATGTTTGACGTGTGGGTTTTGGTGAGGATATTTATGATTATGTAGGGTGTTTGCCTGTTCAAATCTTAAAGAAACAAATTCAAGAACTCATAACGATTGCTGTTGTCTTGCAGGAGTTTATGGGAAGACCTCTTCGAGTGGCACCTAGTAAACAGTTTGTTAAACTACAAAACAAAGAGGGTTTGCAGTCTGATGATGATACATCAGCTGAGTTGAATGGTGCAGAGCAAGCAGACACAGCCAATGAAAACTGAAATGATCCTTTTTGAGGGTAGTTATATTCTTCACTTTGTGATTTTGTAGTTAAAATCTTGAATACATTTTTATATACCTGTTTTGACCATGTATTTGATCAGCATGATAATATATTTTCAATGTTAATCCTTACATATGGCATTTGATTGAAATGAGTGTTCTATATTTCTACAGTGGAGTTAATCAAATTTATCTATCAATGATATCTCTCTAGAATCTGTAGCTTTCGAAAAGAAGTGCTTAGATGTTGGAACCAAATGTCTTCTTTTGCCTTGAATATTATCCTCTCGTGGAATTTGGCTGTGAATGCATGGTAACATGTTGGGATGGACTTCCTGTGTTCTCCCTGGACATTAAAGTGACCACCATGGGCTTGCTTATGATTTAGCTATGGCAGAGTACTGGATTTGAGAAAAATTTTGGTTATTTTCTTCTCTAAAACCTCTTGTTAAAAATATTGCAGCTTGAGTCCATCTTTATAATCACGTAGTTTGACTTTTCCAAGGTGATGCATCTGTTAAATCACATAGTTAGTAATCCAGGGAAGAAATAATTGAATTAATGGGCACTTGTAAGATTATTTAACTGGTAAATCTAAACCCCGGGACAGGAATGAAGCTGCTTGAATCATTTTTTATGTACCTGTTTGACCATTTCATCAGTATTATAACATGTTCGCAATGCTTATTTTTACTGTATGGTATTTTATTGAAGTGGAGAGTTCTTGTCATGTAGGTTCAACCCTTATCTTTACCATTGTTACATTGATTATGGTAGAAAGTACTCTTATATGCATCCAATTTCTACTGTGGAGTCAATCAACTTTATCCACCTATGGTGTCTTTTTAGAATTCATAGCTTTTGAAAACAAATGCTTGGATGCTGTTCCATTTTATTTAAACATACACATTGGAACCAAAAAGTCTTATTTCGACTTGAATATTATCCTCTAGTGGAATTTGGCTGCGATCATATAATAAGATTCTGGGATGCCGCTGGACATTCTAAAGTGACCACGAAATGGGCTTTGCTTATGATTTAGCTGTGGCAGAGACTGGATTTGGGAAAAGTTTTGGTTATTTTCTTCTCTAATACTTCTTGTTAAAAGCATATTGCAGCTTCAGTCCCTTGTATAATATTGTTGTTTGACTTTTCCAGGTGATGTGCTACTGTTAAATAATGTTGAGTTAGTAAACCGCGGAAGAAATAATTGCATTAAAAGGTACTTGTAAGATTACATTATTTAATTGGTAAATCATCTAAATGCTGCGAAAGAAACCAAGCTGCGTGATGTGTCAACTGAAATTGGCAAGATTTACGATTAGGAACAGCATATGCGAGTGCACTTCTTTGATTCATGCGTATTTGAGGGCTCCTCACAGCAGCATTAACACGTTGTTTGCTAAATTTCTCAAGAAAAAGGTCTTGACATTCCATAAAACCAACACACTTGATTCTCCTCGTTTTGAGAGAAATGCTCCACAGAAAACAAAACGTGACTGATGAAACACTTGATATGTATGTTGAAGGTCAACGGCAAGCTTATACCAAATTATGTGTTGAGGTCGTGTTGTGTAAAAATATAAATCATGATTTCGGAGCAATATTCTTGAACCACAAATATCAAACAGTTAATAAATAATTATCATGTAACGCCCATGTTACTGCAGTTTTTGCTGTACGGAGAGATACAAAATAAATATAATTATTAGTTATTTTATAATGTTCACATACATTTGCATTTTGCTCGTTGTTTGAAGCCTATTATCTTTTTAAGCCACACTTGTTTTTGCGGGGATAATTGCACCTTGGTCATCTTCTATATTTCATGGTATAACTCTGCAGGTCTTGAAATCCACTTCAATATTTAACATATTCTTAAGTTCTTTGATTTCATTAGGATCACTATTATGTCCTCCTGCTCTTTTGATTTTTTATCTGATATTTTATCACCATGAGACAGTTAATTTGTGATGTCATATACCCAGGTAGGACTTCTGATTTACCAAATGAAAGCTATTTTTTTTAAATTTCACTGCTTTTTTTTCTCATGGAGTCTTAATTCCTTTCTTGTTTTGCAACTTAGTTGCAGGCTTGCAGCAATTGCCAGCTGCAAGTTTCAGATGTCACCTGATTTCTTGTTTCATGAGGGTTTTATTTATTTACAACCATCCATGTTTTGGGTAATAGTAGCAACATGACGGACAAATTTCTAGTTGAAAGAATCAAACGGACCAGGATATAACTTCACTGTGAAGTTTCAATGTTTAGTCAGACGTTGAATTATAGGGATTTCACTGCCGACTATAAACATGCCAGAAAATCCAGTTGATGTTGAAACTCCACCAAACTAGCGGTATCCTTCGAAATATTTCTTTTTTTCTCTTTAGCTTGGCATTGATTTTGGCTTGCGGAGTGGGGATTCGAATATTTGGTCATTTTTCTGTACCCTGACTTGGCTGCTATGGAGATACCTACCTAACTGCTACAACTAGAATCGGTCTAGAAAAGATGTCATATGCTGCAAGCGTATGATGTCCCACAATACAAACCGCGCACGTGCAAAGTGCTGCTTAATTTGACTAGTAAAACATTGATTGTTGTTTTTTCAAGTAACCCTTATCGTCTGTTTTGTTCGATGTCGGTATTTCATGCACTGTGGACGCATATGAGGCATTTCCAGGCTCAATCAACTACATTCTATGCCAAATGTTAGTAGTTTGAGACCAGAAAGTTGATAAAGAGATCAGACTAAATTATCTTTCAAGTAATAGACTTTCCTCATCGTTATTATTGCAATTGATCTTTGAGAGCAAATTAATTAAAGTTGATCTTATAGATGGAATTCCACAAATAATGATGTACACTCTTAAGAATAAAATGAAAAGTAAAGGGTCAACAAAATCTGAAGAAAAAAAAGAGAAAAGGTATTATTACATAAGCATATTGCAATTGCATCGTCAAGCTAGATTCTTGAAGAGGCAATGGATTGTGTTGTGCTGAGCTCGAAGTGTGAAATAAAGCAAATTCATCGGGACCCTTAAAGAGCGTGTTTGATAACATGGACAAAGTGCAGTTGGCCGGAGCCAATTGGGCCAACTAAAGCTAATGTCATCAATGCATCTAAAGTCGAAGAAATGATTTGTGGCTTTGTTGAGCTTGTATTATAATGTGATGGATAGGCTGGGACCTACTTGTTTCATCTCTGCAATTATGAAAAGGTTTACTTAATCCAAGATTGCTTTCTCCTCTAAATCATGTGCTTTAAGACCCCTTAATCAGAATATAGTTGAAGGGTTTTGGATCATAATTGAGACATCTCATCCTCTCCGAACCTAATTTCACAATATTGACAGAGTTCCAATCTATTAATTAGCGTTAAAAGTTGAAACGAATTGAGTTTCCATCCGTTGCTTTGTCAATTCTAGCTAACTGAGGATATGTGTTAAGGCTACGTTTAATCTAGACTTCAGTTATGTTTTTGGGTTACAAACAAATTAATGCCAAACAGTTTTATCTCTTCACTGCGGCAACTGAGAATTTATACACATTGTTTGAGTAAACCAAAAGCAGCTTTAAATGCTACTTATTCCAAAATTCAAGTTCTGAATATCATCAATTGTGTTCTCATATATATACTTGGAAGATTTGATACGCTTGTGCGGTTTCCCGGACTGATTTTAACATTTCATCTCTGTTAAGTAAACTATTCTTGTTGTTCCCTTGTTATCATTTTATAGGTTGAAAATGTGGTAATTGATAAAGTTTCCCTTTCTTGGCCACTTCCCATGTTGTTATCTAAACTCTCAAAACCGTGTATTTACATAATGTGACAAAATAAATTAAAAAACTATACATGCAACAACATTATGGTGCAAATTTATTAATATGAAATTAAGTTGAAAAGGAAGTGATGTAGGACAAATTAGGAATAAATTAGGGATTTTAATTTTGATTTTAGGGATTTTGACTATTATTAGGGATTTTGACTTCCTAAATTGGAAGTAATCCTAATTTGAGTCATTTTCCTAAATTAATAGTTTACTATTTTACTTAGGATTTAATTTTGGTATTTTCTAGTTAAACTAGGATTATGATTCTATTTCCTAATAGGATTTTATTTCCTAGTAGAACTAGGCTTTAAGGTCCTATAAATAGGAACCTTTAGTTATGTTATTTTCAGATTTGGTTGTTATTGTTTTTTTGATCTTTTAGTAAAAAGATTATTTTTCCCTCAATTTTCACTCTACTTCTTCCCCAAATTTCTTCTATTATTTCTCCCCTTTCCTCATCAATTGATATCAGGGCGTGGTTTTGATCCCCTCTTATACTATTTATCCTTTAATTTTTGCTCAATCCATAAACCCTAAAACCTCTCACCACCATCAACTTATTTTACCCCAATTTCATCTTCCATCACCCCTAAAAAAAAAAAAAAAAAAAAAAAACTGTTCATCCGCGCGAGCGAGTACTGTTCATCGGACGTACTGTTCATCGTGCACTGTTCACCGCGGATACTGTTCATCAACAGCACATAATTCGAAGCAAGAAAAATCAAATTGAAGACCCTGACATGTCTGAAACCTCAGTCCAACAACCTGAAATATTAGAAACAGTCCGGCTTGTAAACGTTCGGGTTGATGCTTTGGAAAATAAGATGGAAAAAATATTAACAATTGTAAAAGCCTTACAAGCTTCCTTTCTTAAAATACATGGCCCTAATTTGGAGTCATCCACCAAACATAGGAATCAAGAGATCTTGGGTGCAACTCCTAAGAACCATGAGGATGAGTGTGATGATTCTAGTGGAGATGATAAAGCAAGCGAGATTGATCTTGTAGATGGGCATGAATCTAGAGGTGATATTGAGATTGAGGGCAAGATGATTCCTAATGATGATGTGGAGCCTACATGTGAAGTATCTAGAGATGATATTGAGATCGAGAACAAGATGAATTCTAATGCTGATGTGGAGCCTATATGTGAAGAATTTCATGAAATCATTCAAGAAGTTGATTTCATAGGTTGTGATTCATATTTAGGTTCTTCTATTCCTATCATTGGGTCAACGGTGAAGTCTTCTATTAGGTCAACGTTCAAATCTTCTATTGGGATTATTGTTGCTCTAACAATATTGAAGGCCGATGAAGCATCAATAATTTTTCTATCATGTATGCTTCTAATATTGGATCATCATGAAGCGAAGATTTGGATTGATGACTTTCCAATGATCATGCAAGATAAGACGTGGCGTTTCCTCGTGTATTGGCAATTTCCTTCTTGACAACTCGCCAGGAGTCGAGTTTTTTCAAGAGGGAGAGAATTGATGTAGGACAAATTCGGAATAAATTAGGGATTTTAATTTTGATTTTAGGGATTTTAATAAATTAGAGATTTTGACTATTATTAGGGATTTTGACTTCCTAAATTGGGAGTAATCCTAATTTGAGTCATTTTCCTAAATTAATAGTTTACTATTTTACTTAGGATTTAATTTTGGTATTTTCTAGTTAAACTAGGATTATGATTCTATTTCCTAATAGGATTTTATTTCCTAGTAGAATTAGGCTTTAAGGTCCTATAAATAGGAACCTTTAGTTATGTTATTTTCAAATTTGGTTGTTATTGTTTTTTTTGATCTTTTAGTAAAAAGATTATTTCTCCCTCAATTTTCACTCTACTTCTTCCCCAAATTTCTTCTATTATTTCTCCCATTTCCTCCGTCTACATCTCCCTCCCTTTCTGTTAATTTGAGGAACCCCGTTTCTCATCAGGAAGTCTAACTCCCATGAAGTTACTATTATTATTATATATCTTCAATTATAATCAATCTTCATTTGAAAGAGAAATGAAGAGGAAAAGACATATATAAGACACACCTTTTTGGTGCACCTTTCATATGCTTATGTGAACTGGCATGTTTCTAGCTACTTCAAATCAATACCAAATACATTCAAATTGTGAGTACAGAGAGAAGGCCCTTTCCTAACAACCATGTCCGAGACTAACTGAAGCAACTACAATGAATCCTGGAATAATACTATGGACCCACTTTCTCTGCATTAGGTGTGGAGTTTGGCTCAAGCAATCCTCATGGATAAGTCACTTTTATAATTTTCAGAAATCAGTGGAATGAAGTGGCACCAAACACTACTTACTTCATTTGCTTTATATCATTATATAAACAACTCTCCTCTCCCCCACCAACTATCCCAAAATCATCTAATTCTCTTCTTTCTAATTTCTTTTTCTTTGTTTTTACACCTCCTTGATATATCTGCCTCTCTTTCTCTATCTCAAAATGGCAGGAGGTGGTGCTTCCCTGGTTTTTGTAGCTTTAGTGTTTTGCATGGTGGTTCCAAGCCTTGCCACAGTTTACACTGTTGGAGAATCTTCAGGCTGGACAATGGGTACTGACTATAGCACCTGGACCACTGGCAAGACCTTCGCGGTTGGTGATAGTCTTGGTGAGTTCTCAACTCTCTATTATATAACATGAACATAAATGTTAAAAACGAGTATGTATGTATATATATAGGAAATATAAAAATAAGATATTGAACATTGTATGCAAGCGTTTCCAGCTTTAATATAAATTACGTATTGGTGGTGGTAGCTGAAACATATCAGAATGTTTATAGATTCTCAATAGAACAGTAGTGTTTGACCATTATTTAGCAAGCAATTACTTCATATATATATATATATATATGTCCTTTAGGACATTTTCTACCCATAAATGAACTCATATCTTGACGTTTTGTATAATGATAGTGTTCAACTATGGAGCTGGACACACCGTTGATGAAGTGAGCGCTAGTGACTACAATTCATGCACAACAGGGAACGCAATTTCCTCAGACAGCTCTGGTGCTACCACCATCACTCTCAAGACTTCCGGGACACATTACTACATTTGTGGTGTGCCTGGCCATTGTGGCAGTGGCATGAAGCTTGCTGTCGCCGTGGCAGCAGGATCCACCACAGCGCCAACTGGGTCGTCATCAACTCCTGGCAGTACCACGGCCTCGCCAACTTCTGGCGGTAACACAACGACCACTACACCTTCTTCAACTTCATCTAATTTTCCTATTATTGAATCATCTGCAGGGGCTGATCTCTCTCCATTTGTTGGTGTGCTAGTTACTTGTATTGCATTCTTTGTGTTGGTTATTTCATAATTTATTGGGTAGGGTGCTGAGTTGAACCCCGACCAGGATAGAGGCGGTGCTTAATTTCTCTTTAATTTTCTTTTGTATCTTGTTTGAATTCACTTCTTTCTTTTTTATCTATTTGAGATTAGGCTATTTTTATAAAGATTGTTCGGTGCGATGGTCTATACTGAGTTTTATCATTCGATTTTGTGAATATCTTTTGGGTTTTTGTAAAAATAATTAAAATTATAGAGGATTCTTTTAAAAAAATAAATAAACAAATAAACTCTTTTAAAAAGAATTTAAAAATTATAACCATTGTTCGATAAATCAATAGTTTTAAAACTCTTTTTAACTATGAACCAGTAACTATGATATCTAATTTTTTTAAATAATAGTTATCTCTCAATAATTCCATGTATTTTGAGTTTATTTTCGAAGATTCACCATTTTTTTAACCAACACAACAAGCTATCAACAATATTAGTATTATTACATTGCAACATATAAAATTGGCTCATTCATGCCCAAATATGTTACCTTTCCTCGGATATATAAATTATGTTTAATTTTTCCTTAATTTGCAAAATGGTTAAGACTTCATATCATGAGTTTGAAAAATAAAAATGATCAGGTGAGTTAGGGACATTTGGATTCACATTCACTGCTTCTCCCTTGACGTTTTTTACCGATTGAAGAGTTATCAAGTTCCTCTAAGGTAAATTAATATGTAATGATAACAGCAGCAATATATTCATGACATTAACAGTAAGAACACCAACAATTTATAGCACTACAAAAGCTAAAACCAATCCTCGACCTCCCTTTGATGAATAATAAGTTATTATAAAATGTTCATTCAAAACTTGATGTTATATAATTTAGTATATAAACTTTATAATAACTACAGCCATCCTTGAGGCTGCAAGCCAATATAATAAAATTATGATTAACTTGTATAATAAAAAACCTTAATTTGAAGTGGATCTAAGTTTTGGTTTGTGTCAAATCCAGTCCATATTCTGATCTCATATCAGACCAGCGAAAGTTCACATAATAAACCGCCAACCCATCTCAAACTCATCGCAGATCTATAACATTTTTTGTCTGAGACTCATCCCATTAAGATTTGATGTCTTGGATTCACAATCTGTTGCTCCACTCAATTGCCATCCCTGGAAGTCTAAACTTCCAGGATTACTAAATTTCATCATCGATGCCAATGTCCTACATCGAAAAATTGGTGTTCGGATACCAGAAGCAGAAGCAACAGGCAAAATGGGCCTAGCATGGTGCCAAATGCCAACAACGGACCTACCCCCATAGTAACTCCATCGGGGAACACGGCCCGACAAATTCAAAGATCCTGTTGAACTGGTTTACACAGGTTTCTCGGCGCCACCATCATATTTAGAAGGAAAAAATAAAAATAAAAAGACATTAACGTATAAAAAAGAATAATGCTACATTTTATACAACTTAGGTTGACAATATATTATTGGACAAAGAATTACGATATTATTTAATTTAATCTTATTTATTTATTTTTATTTTTTATCCATCCAGGGATTTCTTCTTAACTCATGTTATATAAAAAATAATTGCAGATGGATTATAAATGTAGTATTATTCTATAAAAAAAATGACTTTAAAATTCAGGCATACTATAATTGTTTCTTTAAAATCAAAATGATAAATTCTTGTTTGTAAATTTAATTTAAGATGTTCTCTTAATTAAAAAAAATTAAGAAACGTTTTTATCCTTGGAGTCTAGTTTTCTTTGATGACAACCCACTCCCTCTTAATTGCAACCCACTTACAAACAACATGAAGATGTAATTTTTCTTATTGATTTTTTTATTTTTCCCTCATTCAATCAATTTTTATCAACTTATGTTATAAATAGAGTTAGTTATAAATAAATTATAAATATAACATTGCTTTATAATTATATAACCATTGACTAGACACTGAATATGATATCCTTAAAAAAGAGATGCTTTTCCACAAATACTCTCCTTTGTTTGTCTTAGAAACACTCCATATTTGTTTCCGGCAATAATTACTCCAGTTCTCTTCGTATAGATTAGAGCTAGATTGATAATAAATATATATAGAGGGAGAATCTCGTATCACCTTGAGATTTGCCCTAATTTGAAAATAGATAGAAATAACTCTGCCGTTTCCTCACGTTTGTCTCCGTAAAAGAATTGAGGGGTATATTGATCATTTTATAGGAATTTTTGATTAGAAAACGTCTGGGACAAGTGACATGCAATAAAAATAACACGTGGATAAACTAATTTTTTTTGTTATTTTTTTATTTATCCTTTTTTGTCTTACTTCATTTCCCCTTTTTGCCTCTTTTTTTTTTTTTTTTTTTTTAACCTCATTTTTCTCTTTCTTCTTCTTCTTCTTTCTTTCTTCATGCGAACAAGCATCCAATCGTCTCTCTGTTTTTTTTTTTTTTTTCCTTCCTCACTCTCCACCACCTCTACACCAAGAAAATCAAATAAAAAACAATCCAAAATCCCACCACCACCGCCACCTTCTCCACCTCATCCACTTCCATGCCCAGACCCACTCTCACCTCTATACCCTGAACCATACTCACTTCCATTTCTAGAGCCTCGACATCCTCCTCCTCCTCTGCCACCTCCACTAACTCCACCCTCACTTCTAGACCGGTATCCAGATGCATACCCATTTTTCGGGTTGAGGATTTTGTTAGTGGTGATGGCGTGGTGATGGAGGATTGACTTCTAATACTTTGACGGTGATGGTGAGGATGATGACTGGGGTGGAGGTGATGAGTGGGAGGGAGGCGTAAGAATAATGAGTTGATGCAGAGGGTGGCATGGCGTGAGAATTGGAGATGAGACATTAGGTTTTTTTTTTTTTTGTTCTCAAAATCAAAATTATATAAATAAAAATATTTGTGTATGTTAGATGCAAATAAAAAGTTGGCAGCGTCGTTGCGGTTTCAAATGTGCAATGTGAATGGCACGGCTAGGGATGGCAATGGGGCGGGGCGGGTCCGGGGCGGCCGGTACCCAGTCCCGTCCCGTTCAAATTTTTTTTTGTCCCGCCCCGCTCCATTGCCCCCGTTGCGGGGCGGGGCGGGACAAAATTTTTTTGAACAAATTAGATCGCCCCGCCCCGCCCCTAAACATTTATATTTTTGCAATTAACCCCCTATAATATTTTTATTTTTTGCAATCAACCCCCTATAACATTTACAACCTCTAATTTTTATCATATTATTTTACTTACTGTCAACCCTCTAATATATTCAAACGTGTTACAATCACCCCTAATAATATCATTTAAGTCCCAATAGTTTATTTTTTATCATATATACCCTTATACTGTGCGGGGCGGGGCGGGTCGAACGGGACTAAATGTTAGACCCGGACCCTGACCCGCCCCTACCGGAGCAGAATTCTTGTGCCCCAGACCCGCCCCAAAACAGTTTTGGGGCGGGTCTTGCCCCGTCCCATTTGTCCGGGGCAAACCGGGGCCCCGGACCCGGCGGGACAAATTGCCACCCCTAGCACGGCTCCCCTCAACTCAATAATTTTCACAAAATTTTCAAAATATTAAAGGGCATTGAAGTCATTTTAACAAACTAACAGAAACGTTATAAGGGCGGAATCATCACTACCTATTACCTATTTTCAAAGGTTGGGGTTTATTGTATCTAGGCAAACCTCAGGGTCATTAATAAGATTTTTCCTATATATATATATATAAAGATTGACGAAGAGAATTCTTAATAAATTCATACTCTTCCAACTTGTTTTCTTTTCCTCTTGAGTATCCTTTCAAATCAAACTATCTTTTTGCTGTGAAACCTTTGAATTTTATCTTTGAATTTGATTATATTTTCTCATTTTGTAAGGCAAATGAAAGAAATTTATGAAATGTTTTGGTTCTGACATATTATAAGGACCATAAAAGATTTGTCTTGTTTTATCGTCATTTAAAAAAAAGGACTTCGGCCCCGCTCAGATTGGATTGCTTGTTTTGACGGAGATAAATTTTCATTTGGTTGCTCAGATACTGGAAGATATTTATTGAAAACTAGTATCATTTTAGATCTAATAAGTTCTTCAGGTTTTTGAAAGACAATTAGAAAATATGATTTATGTCAATGGGTGTAAAAAGAGTAATAAAAATAGATTTTATTTGTTATTGGATACTCAAATAAATAATTAACTACATAACTAAATTTATGATAAAACTGTGGGGTTTCTTTAGTTCAAGAGTGGGCTGCAAATAAAAGCTCTCCGGTTAATACCAAGTCCATGCTTAGACTTTATGGGCAATACGCCATGGGCATTCATTTTCCCTTTTTTGGTACATGATAAGCAAGTATTAAAGAATAATAATAATAATAATATTATTATTATTATTATATAGATCTAAATTATGTCTTCTGTGGGAGAACATGTTTTAAATTTAGTTGTTGAAGGAAAAGTTTATATAATTCTGTTACCTTTCACATACACAAGAAAGCCTCAAAATTGTCTTTTTACAACAAACAAAAAACCTAGAAGGATAAACAGGAGCAGCGAGTAGAAAACAAAACAAAAATTCTGATAATAATTGAGGCAAGGGCAGACCCACATCATTCAATCAAACCAAACCACCTTTCTTTCATACTTGTGACTCATTCTAACCTAAGCATGGCAAATAGAATAAAGTTAGTTATCACACCTCGTGTGTAAAACAAAACACACGCCAAATCTTACATTTAGAAAAAGCCAATATCATCCTCCTCGAAACAAAACTAAGATTAGGCTTGTAGATGTGAATGATTGCGGTTTCATCACACGTTATCCACACAAATTTAATCACAATTTTACACATTGCTCGAGTTTCACAGAATTGTTAGATAATGAAGCAATAAAGAATCTAACAACGCAACAAAAACACAGCACACAACTTCAATAATTTTGAGAACATTCTCTCCTTGCTTAAACTTTGCTCAACTTTACCCTTTATCATATTCTCTCAAAATGCCAGTTACTGTAAGACTCTTATTAAACAATTTTCCTAGATAAGTTAAGTAAGAGGGAGATCTGACAGTCAAGAATAATCTACTACTCGAATCCTATATAATGATTCCCCATCTCTCAAAAGGAAATGAAAGTCTGATAGGAAAAAGAAATAAATATAATTGACTTAAAGGGAAGAAAAGCCAAATGAAAATGTATCTATGTATCTAACACTCTTTCTCGTGTCTGTCAACACTGCACATGGCAAGGCAAAGCAGCCTCTAACAGCTGTTACCACGTGACATCTGTTAAAGCCAACCTTTCTTTTCTCTTCTACACTAACAACAAAAACACCCCCTCCCCAAAAGGAAAGAAAAAGTGTTTGGAGAAGAATAGAAAACACCACTTCCAGCTGTCCTCACCCCTCAACTCAACACAAACCACAAAACGACAACGCACCGCTCAAACTCAAAGACCCACTTTCATCTCTCCTCTCCACCCCTCCCTCTTCACTCCTGACTCCACTCACACACACTACCCTCATTAAAATTAACTTCCTTGGATCTCAAACTGATGTCAAATTTTTACGCTTATATAAAATCAAATAAATTAAAATTAAATTGATTTAGAATTCTGAACGTGTGACAAGTAAACGAAGATAATGACATAAAAATCATAAATAAATCATAATTAGCAATAATAGTAACAATAATAATAATAATAATAATAAGCAACCGTCAAACTACCAATAAACCATGTAATCCTCAGAGTCCATCGCCGTCAATAATAAAAATTAATAAACAAAAAAACACTAAAAAAAAAACCTAAGCGAAAGCAATCTATTGTCACAATCATCTTTAGATCTACATAAACAAAGCAACTGTAGCGACGACGCCACTCAAATATCCAAAAACAGCAACTCTGTTCAAAGCGCCAGCGTTTGGAGGTGAGGCAGGAGCGTTAGTCGGAGCGCGTGGAAGAGCACCGCCGGGGGTAGGAGATGCGGCAGGAGGAGCAGGAGGAGATTCAGTTGGAGAAGAGGTTGGAGTGGCGGTTGAAGGAGGAGTTGCGACAGGAGGAGTAGCCGTAGGAGATGGAGTTGGAGCAGCAGGAGTTTTTGGAGCGGGAGCGGGAGCCTTGGGCGCTGGAGAAGGAGTTGGAGTCGGTGGCGAGCGAGTCGGCGCCGGTGCCGGAGCCTGTGCGACGGCTGAGCCAGCCATCAGAGCCAAAAGCAAGATAACCATAAAGCTGGAGTTGGCCATTGTTTTGGTAAAGGATGAGAAGCCAAAGAGACAAAAGAGAGAAAACAGAGATTTGTTTGATCTTTGCGAGTGAAAGAAAGAGAGAAGAAGAGATTATATATAGCCAAGAGTTTGTGGCAACTTCTCGTTTCCTGCCTTCTCTTTCCTAACTCACAGCTTTCTCTTATTCCTAAATTACAATTAAGTCCTCCTTGCAATTATAATTTTTGCATTGTTATACTAAAAAAGATGAACAATATTATTAGAAGAATTTATTACATTCTGATATTGTAATGGTATAATTTGATTGAATATATAATAATTTTCTTGCATTAAATCATGCTATTCCTTTAACAATATTTTCTAGTTACTATTTTAATTTAATATTTTGTTAGCATTATATAAAATTTGTTATATATAGAATTTAGTGCATACTAACTAAAAAAAAAATTTAAAATATGATATAATATCTTCATTTTAGAATTTACTATTTTAAAATCTATTAACTTAGTATACAAGTTATGAGATTGTATTTTCATTATCATTTAAATTAGGCAAAAACAGTTTATGCCGTTACATTGAAAAACATGAAAATTTAATTTAATAATGAAAATAAATAAGATTAACATAATTCACTTCTCTGTACTTTTTTCAAAAAAGGACAATTTGGAAATAAATAAAATTCCTTATTTATTTGTTCGTCCTTGGCTAATCATAAATAAAACAAAACGTGTAAATAAATTAGACCTTGTCAAATGAGAAATCAAAGCCTTCACATCTGCCCTTTCCAGACGGGATCATCATTATCATAAGACAACACAAGTACTGACAGGCAGCGATGATCAGAAATTTTTAAGTTAATACGAAAAAATCACAGCCGTCCAAAGTGTGACAACTCGAGAACGAACGTGTCGGATTTCAAAGCGACTGATGTGTTGGGTTGTGTTGAGTTGAATTGGTTTCTGAGACAGATTCCTCCTCGGCAACCTAGGCAGCACCTGTATTCTATAAATAAAATAAATTACTTAATTTATAATCAACAAAAATTCCACTTAACGTTATGATTGATTGGCGCGGCGTTGCTTCAATTATTAATTTTATAAAGTGGAGTGAACCATCTTTTTTATTTCTATGTAGAATAATAATATAACAGATCACATCATAGATCAACGTGTATAAATTATAGTTTTCTATATTTTTTAAACATAAATTACTGTCTCCATCTGCTTTCGATTTTGTTATTAATATGAGAACTTTGGATTCTTATGACAGTAAGCTTTAATTGGTCTATTATTATTATTTTTCTTCTAAGAGCCGTTGGATAATTTGACTAATCCAGACTAATATCAAGTCATGGCTAACGTGATACATGGGTAGCAGGTAACTAACATCAGAACATGCATACATCAAAATAAGGCTTCAATGCCTTCAACAATTTTATTTACTTTCTCAAGACATAAAATAATTATGGAATCAAATTGAGACTTTAATTTCCGCGTAGAAAGTTTGAAATTGGAAGATTTCCAAGTAGAGGGGCAACGGGTGAGCTGGTGTAGGGGGAGGGGAGTGATGAGCGTCAATATTTGGTAAGAACAACTCAGAAACCCGTGTATTCCCTTAAAAGACGTTAAATTAATTTAAAGTTCCGCGTAAGCACAAACATGATGAAGAACGGTTAGTCAATTTACAAATCGAGAATGCATAATCAAGACAAGATGAGCGAGGTAAATGCCTGCCTTCAAAACTTCCAACTGCATAGAACACGACCTCTCCCTCTCTCCCTCTCTCTATTGTAAACCGAAAACGCGTCTTGCAATGAAGGGTAAAATTGTACCTCAAGAAAAAATTTAATTTGAATGAAATATTATGGTACGGTGATTGTGGGGAAATTGGTACGTTACAGGGTTCGGTGAACAGGAAAGCGGACAAACTTAAAGTCAGCTCAAACTCTTCGTTTGGGAGTTCGAGGTTGAGCGCAACGTGAGCACAATCACTGTCACTCAGGATTTGATATTGGTTTTGTTTGATAGCTAAGTTGAGTATACAATTAAATGCACCGTTCCAGGTACTAACAGTAGTTTCATTTTTCAGAAATCAGATGAGATTCGCAATTTCGGGGGTTATTTTAATTTTTTAAAATTAGCTAACCAAATTTAAAATAAGAATATTCTTTTAAATAAATTTAAAATTTAACAATTATTTTGGCAAACAATGCCCAATTGAAAAATATTCATTTGAGAAGAACCTGGTGACCAGATAGACTAACATCATCAACTCAACATATTTGATGAGCAAAACACTTATTAACTCATCAATTGACTAGATAATTTGCAAAAAATTATTATAATTGAATTTCAAAACCATTTCCTCTAATTTGGTTATTCGTATTTCGTCGCCATTACCTTTTATTGTTTCCTAAGCCCCCACACTTATATAATATTAATATTATCTAATCGATATTCACTGTGCAACGGAATCTTCTTTGATCTATTTATTATGTAATGTCCTGATTGATACCAAATCACACCTTATTTCGTGCACCCTGTTGGAAATTCTTATTCTTCCTCCCTTCCTGCTCTCAATTATTCCTTTTTTTTAATTACTGTCTTACTTTGAACTTATTTTGCAGGTTCATACACTTTACAGGTCATGAGAATCGGATTCCATGGACTTGATCAGAGGACTGAGAAATGGCCTGAAGTTGTAGCCACGTCATGGATGCATGGAGCTTGAAAGTTCCTCCAAGTCCAACTACTTGCTGACCCACATCGGAATTGATTACGTAAAGTAGAATGTTCATCTGCATGCAGCTTCCAAGGCCATTTTTATGATTTAGCTTCAAGAAGAATAGACGAGTATGGAGCTATATTATAAGTGCTTCCAACACCTGGGACACCTTCAGGGACAAAGTCATCGGGAGACTTGAGATTGGTGTCCACCTGAAACCCAACAACAATTGTAACCTTTAGATTTAAGTGATTAATGTATCAAAAGATGAACTACTAGTAGGAGTAGTGAAGTTAATCATGATGTCCATCAAAACATTAGTAATCAGCACAATAGCCTGTCAAATTGATAAAAAGGGAAACTAACCACACGGAACCAGCGCCTCTTTGCTGGTGCTGGGGGTATTGAAACTCTAACAAAAAAGTCGTGCGCATTAAGTGCCACATAGACATCTGCTCCATTGTTTCCATGAAGCCTGCAAAACAGATAATATCAATAGAAATGCTACTTTGTGTTGTTATTTTCCAGTTCTAGCCAAGTCAAGCCCCCATGTAGACAAACACAACTATATTTTGTTTTTTAAAATACGTTTTAAGTTGTCTCGAGAAATTCATCTTCTCTCAATGTATATATATGGCATTTGTTTGAGTAAACTGCTGCACACAGTAGAATAGAATGGAAAAAGAAGAAGAAAACACTCATGGAAAAGCAGAGGAGTGGTTATTTTAAATTGACTATATAGTGACCTGCAAGCATGTCTGGAAGGGATTTCTGAACATAGAAATATCATAAAACTGATATTTATAGTTATATTGCTAATATCTTACGTGAATGCTAGGAATTTGCTTTCATAATTGTCCCAGTTGTCCTCATGCCAAGTTACATCATTCTGCACCAGTTTTTTAAGAGCTTTTCAGAAACTAATTAGCTGAGAAGTAAAAATTTACAAGATGAACATGCTTCAATTAGATAACATAAGCAACAAAATATTTACTTTGCTAAGAAAATTTTCATGACGAAAGACTTGATGAGATCGCCTAAATTTTATCATCTCTGAGAAAAACCTGAAGTGACTTTTCTTCTGTGCATCCAACTGTCAGAGCAACAGATTAAGCCTTTTAACCATTATCTGTAACAAGCTATCAGAATGTAGAAACCAGAATAAAGAGTTACCTGCCCCCACTGAAAATTGTTAATAGCAGTATCATGTCCATAACTGTTGTTATTTCCATAGCGAGTATGCCCATACTCATCCCCCATCAGCATCATTGGTGTTCCCTGATCATTTCAGTTGCACAATTTTGTATCACCATCAATTCAGAGGCAGCACAAAGCAAACAACTTAAATCTCACAATAAATGAGGTTATCAATGCTAAAGTTATACTTGGTGAGAAATGGGTGAAGGGGCTATTAAACCTATCCATTGAACATCAGGAAGAGAAAGAAACATAAGATGAGTAGCTAAAGAGATATAAAAGAAACTAAAACGCCCCAACTTTGAAGATATTCAATTTACTATATAAGTAATGAGATAGGTGAAATAAAATCGTTTCTAAACCGCAAAACTCTCCAATCTCATTGTATGTACACTACCAAGTAATAAAGAAAGATATGTCTGAAACATCCCGTTGGAGGTTAAAATGGAAATCAAACACTTCTACCTGAGATATCATTAATGCCAAATGGAAGTTTTTCATTTGCCGAGAGCGCAAAGACTTGATACCAGCATCATTAGTTTCTCCTGCCCAATAAAAGATAAAACAAAATGAGATGGTCCATCGAGAAAGCAAATTTTTAGTTTGGTTTTCTGCATTAGTTGTCCATCTATTTTAAAATGAGATTTATTTCTACAGTATCTTTGTCAAAACAATTGATCAAGCCATCAGTGGCTAACAAATTGTACTGACACTCAGACATCATGACCAAAACATGCTAAGTTACCATTGCATCCTAGCATACAAAGAAGACTACCTTCACAACCACAATTCCAGCTAAAATTATCATTGCTTCCGTCATTTCCTTTTTCTCCATTAGCTTCATTGTGCTACAACAGCAATAATTTTAAAGGATTAAATGAATCTTTATACTCCATCAGTTTATATCAAAGTCAAATGATGGCTGGAAATTTGAATTTTAAAGTACCTTGTTATTATATGAAACAAGATCATACAATGTGAACCCATCATGCGCTATTATAAAATTAATACTATGATAAGGCTTGCGGTTATTCACCTGCAAGATGAGCAAAAATAACAACCATTGGCACATAAGTTCATTGATAGCGTTAATACAAATTTTAAGGGAGAAAAAGAATAATATTATGCAAAATTTCAGCTATCTAGCTGCCTTTAGTAGTAAAAGTTGATAAAGCATGCTTACTCCAATAGGACGTAATCTAATTCCATAAAATTTCTAACAACTAGCAACAACTGCTATATATATAATCTTTGATAAAAGAACATATATTCAAAGATATTGCCCAACAGTCCAGACGACAAGTAGCATATGTGAAAACACACCTAGATTCACAAGCGACACTTATAATAAGTACAATTATGCTCTGCACTCCAAGAAGAAGTCAAATTTTTATTCATAACCCAACCATAAGACATAAGGACAACTTATCCATTGCAGAAAAGTGAACCAAAATCCTTATCATCATTTTTTTCCTTCTAAAAGTAAAGGCAAATTTCTATCATTTTTTTATGCGCTCAAGTGAATCTTTTAGCATACTAAAATATCAGTAATTGCAGTGGTTGGGGAAAGAAAAGGTAAGTCTTTGTCCCTTTTAGCATAAAACAAACAGATTAGGAACAATCTCAAATAAAGAAAAAATGTTTTAGTTGAGAACTGACTATGTGCCAACATAACCAACAGATTGTATCTCCAATAAAATTTTCCTCAGAGCGCAGGGACTAATGTGGAGCTCTCAACCCATGTAACAAGCCATCTCTGTACTCCAAATCCATTGAAAACATAGCCCTTGGACTAATTATCAAGTTTTTGAAATGGGAAATGACCATGTTGCTAGGGCTTCTTAATCCCTCTTTGACAGTTCCGAATTTTATCGACCAGTTCTATAACACAGAAGTGTAAAGCCTTAACACGAAATAAATAAAAGAGCAGGCATATTCATGACATCATGATGCTTACTCTATAGAGGTCTGCTGATCCAGCTACACGAGTTGCCAAGACTCCCTTCAGGCCAGGATCACCCTATCTCAAGAAATTTTGGGGAAAAAAAAAGATTAGAACTAATAGACATCTTTCTTTACCTGAAAACATTATCAAATCGAAGAAGGAGAGAGAAATGATAAAAGTGAACAATAAAAGAAAAAGCATGACATAGGATTTTCATTTGAGAGAGAGAGAGAGATAATAAAAGTGAATAATAAAAGAAAAAGCAAGAATAGGATTTTCACTATGATAAAGATAATAATTAAAAAAAATGACAGAGAACCTTGCAGTTCAAGACGTCCAAAACTTTGATGCTAAAATAAAATAGCAACAAAGCTCCCAATCATGTTAGTCTAAGCTTAATTTTGAAATGTCGATCACTATTATTCATTTGATAAGAAGCAGAATTTTGGAATGTTGATCTCAATGTTGTAAAGTTAGAATAGCAATTTCTATCAGAATTAATTCAACAATTATCTGCCCTTTTAATCACATCAATCTAACAATAGGTAATACTAGGAACCTTTATAAATCTTCTAATGTCATCACGGTACTTCCCATTCCACTCAGCCCACCTGCAAAAGAAGGATCTCAAAAGATTGAGGTGAGGCAAAGAGCACCATTAAAATCTTAAAACAATAAATAAAATTAAATCGTATTCCTTTACCCCAAGTTTGGGAATCATATACTTAAAGAGTTGGAGACAAAACAGAGGCAGAGACATGTCCATGTCATTAAAACTTTGACAAGATTTGCTCTAAGTAGTGGTGAGACAAAAAAAATGGTATGCATTTCATGATTAGAAGCAGCATGACTCCTTGTTCACAAACTCATTTCTGGTAATATTTCTTTTACTCAACATCCCTTTTGGCATGCTCTCAAATCACTATAGCTTCTCATTCATTTTTTTCACTCAACTATTTCTGGTTGGAATAATGTTAAGCAGCTAAAAGATGTTAAAACTTCAAATTATATACGCATATAAAAGAGGGAAAATGTGCAGCTAAGAGATAGTAAGTACTCAGGCAAACCTTATGCTTATTGTTTTGGAAAAATAAATCATTCTTTTTGTTATCATACCTATGTTATAATAAGAATAAATTTTAAAAAAAAAAAAAAAGAATACCTACTTATCAAATCTCCCTGAGGTTTTCTACAAGTATAGAATACAAAAACCAAATCTTGAGGTCAATTTAAGTGGAAAAATGTCGTTAGTTGACACCAAACAAGTTTATATGACAAACACAATTAAAAAATAATAGGGTAAACAGAAGTTACCGATCCCAATTTGGAAAACCTCCAACAAGAAAAAGGCCTCCACAGTCCCAAGGTTCTGCTATAATTTTACACCTAGAAAGGATAGCATCTTTGGCGATGGCCTGGCATATAAAACACTAGTAAGTAGCTACATAAAATTTCTCCAATCTTCAAGAACAGACTACTGGACAAATAAAACCAAACTATACCAGACTGCATATAATATATTCATCTTAAAAGCACAAAATGTGTATATTTCGAAGTTTATAGTTGCCAAAATGAAGGAGATTTTAAAGAAAAAAATTCCAGTATTCTAAAAAAAGAAAAAAAAAAAATCAATGATCGAAGGTGCATTTTTTTATTATCACACCAAGAATACCATAAAATCTTGAAGTGAAAGGCTACAAAAAAGAAACAATGACCAGCATCTGAAATACATAAACAAGATTTAAAAAAAAAAAAAAAAAAGAAACCTCAATGAACCACTAAACTTAGCAAAGTAATAAAAGCTACTAATTTTGCATTTATTTCCGCTACTCAGTATTAGCTTTTTATCTGTTATATTCACAGAAAAACTATATTACACACTCATATTAATCCATTCAGATGCATATAAGTTACTTACCCTAATAAGTGGTGGAGCATTGAGCGGAGAACCATCTGTCCCTCGACAAAGTACACTGGCAAGGTCAAATCGAAACCCATCCACATGATACTCCACAACCCTGGAATTGAGGTCAAAGGAAAGAAGACAGTAAAAATCTTAATTTAAAACTACATATACCACATTAGACGATAACATAAACATTCTAAATTAGAATACATCCACAGTTACACAACAGTCATAGCAGAGATCTATTTCTAGCTAAAAAATAGTACACACTAAAAAGCAAGGACCTTTAAGTTCAAGATATAAAAATTTTCGCGGATAAAGAATATTATATTCTTACCAGTGTCTTAAACTGTCCAGGATGAGTTCCATGACCACAGGATGATTACAGTTTAATGTGTTTCCTGGAAAGCAATGAGATGCTACGTCTGAGAACCCGTAAAATGTTGATGATAATGAGTTTCCAAAGGACATATGTCCAAAATACATGCATGTTTCAAATCCAGCTGAATACTCATTTAACATATAATCCCAAACTTCAGTAACATCAACTTAGCAGATTAGGAGTAACACATGATTTTATCATCACAACTAAATCCTTGATCAGTGCACCTCTGACTTAAAGTTAGCTTTTTATCAAGAATACAAAACAGAGGACTTTGATGTCAAGCACCGGATCAGCAGATAAATTCAACATAGTTATGACTAACTCAAGAAAATTTTATTTATTTACTCAGGAAGGTCATGATCCAAATCCCAGAATTGGATATCCATTACGGAAGAATAAAAAACTTAATATAATACTAGTTAGTGATTGTACATTTACAAGCAAAAAGGAAGTGTGACGTAGCATGGTTTATTTTGTTATTAGGGTTATCATTGTCTCTTTAGTTATTTGATTAATGAGGGTTTCTTTAATTTAGGAAATTGTTAGTCCAGGGATTTTGACTTTTCCTAAATTCTAACAATTTCCTAAATTAACTCAAAGTCCCAAAAAATTCATATTAGTATAAATATAGGGTTTTATTATTATTTTGTGAGACATTGATTATTTTGAAATATTAAGGTATTATTCGGACAGATTATTGGTGTGTGTTGAGTGATTGATTGCTGGAAATTGTTTTTGGCTGTTCTTGGAATTTTTTTTTTTTTTTGTTACGGTTAACTGTCAAAGTGGTTGGTTAAACAAAATGCATAGATATCCATTACAACAAAATATTATAAACTTGAGGCTCTTTGAATAGAAAACTTAATATAATAGTAGTAGTTAGTGATTGTTTATTTAAAAGCAGAAAGGAAGTCGATGGTGACAAATATGCACAGATATACATTAAAACAATATATTATAAACTTGAGGCCCTTTCAGTTTCTCATAGGTGTAGGGTTATTGGCTCCTTACGTCAGTCTCAAAGGAGAGCAAGGTCTGTAAACTTTTCATCATTCTGTCCCAGTAAAAGAACAAATAAAAGAACATCCCAAGTACAGTATCATATATATACCCTTAGTGGGAAGCTAATTTGTAATAAGGCTATTTCTATTTCGCATGCAAGTAATTGCACAATGTTCATGTTATGTTAAGAAATGCATCTTTTTGGTTAAAGGAAAACTACATAACTGGAACATATATTAGGAAAAAAAAAAAAATACCATGTTAAATAACCACAACTTAAAAGGAATTTTTCTTAATTATGTTAGCCAATTACATGAACTACGAAATTTATTTTACCCAACTGAAGCTTAAACTTCTAGAAATTCAAATCAATGTCTATTTTACAAGACCCCAGCACCACACGTAGGTCAAACTCTGTGAAAGAAGCCTACTTCATAATATCAGAATTTTCATCTGACGTCGAATGAATTATAAGAGTCTTAATCTTATATTTTCTATTTCCATTAACCTGTATTTTATTTTCTTATTGAAATATATTATACAGCAAAGAATATGCTAACTCAAAAGAGAATATCTCACTTAGAAATTTCAGATTGAAAACAGTTTGCAACACACGTGCGCATGCTCTTGCATGCCTATATTTTGATGTATCATTGTGTATATGTATTTTACTTTCTTGAAGATTTTCCATATCAAGATTTTCATCATGTACTGATGGTTCATATAGAAACAAATACTGACACACAGGAATATCTTTATAATACTGAAAAAGTGTCACGCAAGAATATATATATATATAAGTAATGTAAGCCCCAAAAAGCGCTTCAAGTCAGTTTCAATACAATAATGATGCTATAAGTTCCTCTAAATATGTGTGCAAGTAAAAAGCCCCAGGAAATGGAGCAAGAAAAAAGACAAGGACACTATAATTACCACAGCCAGAGAAGTTCAAAAACTTGCCACTGCTGTCCAGCATGTAATAAACCTGCAGAAGGATTTGAAGGATGGTATAACTGACATATCAAATAGGGTAATGCTAGGTATACAACCAAATTGTACAACCTAATTCATACAACCTGACATGACACAAATTCACTGGATGGATAAAAATGAAAAATAAATTAAATATTAATAAACAGAGTGGGACCCACTTATCCAATAATTTTGTGCCAAATCATATTGTATAGGTTGAGTCGTACAATTTGGTTGTATACCTATCATTACTGTATCAAATATAGCCTAAAAGAGGACACATAATGAAAATAAAGGCTTGCACGAGCATAAATTGAACAGAAACTAGGACAGTAATCCGAATAAATTAAGTCATACAGCAACCAATATTAACTAGAAAAAAGAAATTTGTCTATAAACTTCTACCAATTTGTCTTATATATCTACACTTTAACTTTCAAAGAAATTCTCAATCAACCAACATAACTCATAGAAATTACTGACATGTCTATAACTAGCCTGCCCTAAAATATTTATTAAAAGAAAAAGGTAAGAGTATGATATAGGGATCACAGAATTTGCTATAAGAACAACAAAAAAGAAAGGCAAACCAACACTTAATTTGAAACACCATAAATTGTAATGAATTTTTCTTAAGGATTCGAATATCAATGTCTCTGTTTGTATGGGTTTCAAGATATAAAAATAGAACTAGCAGGAGGCCACTTAAGAGTTCTTTTGACCCCATCCCAAATAACACAAAAACAACTCACGCATAAGAATGAATTGACACCTGTGGAATAATGCTCTCTTATCTATCAGCTATATTTTCTCGCTTACTCTCCATAGAGCTACCAATCCTGATCTGAAGCAAGTAGAGAAAAATCTTTTATGTATGACTAGCGCTTATCAAATCCAACCAGAAAAGTAGACGACCAGCCCTAGTCATTCTCTCAAGCAATCACAAATCAACTTCAACATAATATTCTCGTACTCTCTATGCCATTAAAAACCAAAACTTGTGACCCAGAGCACAGCTCCTGTTAGATAACAGTGTAACGTAATCTAAATCTTATTCAACCAATAAATGTCTAGATGAATTCCAATGTCTAACATAACAACAATGGGTCAAATTACCTTGTTATCAATGCCACGAAATGAGGTGGTATAAGGGTGATGATCATCCCCCTCATTAGTATGGTTGTAAACAACATCCAAAATGACCTGTCGAAAATCAAAAGCTTCGGTGCATTAACAAAAAGATTCAGCTTTTTCAAAAGGAAATCGCTTCAAATCCAAACTCCAAGTCATAAATTGGAAAAAAAATACAATTAAGTCTCAAATTGCTAAGTCATGACTTAGTAGTTGGGCTTGGGCTTATAAACATATGGGCACTCCTTACAAGGTGGTTTTTTAAGGGTCTGTTCTACCCAATATGTTTGGAACATAAATAGATAATTTACCTCAATGCCAGCACCATGCAAGGCTTTAACCATTTCTTTGAACTCCCGGGAAGCATTAAGAGGTCCCCCACCACCACTAGCATAGCGACTCATAGGAGCAAAAAAATTTATTGTGGAGTAGCCCCATGTATTGACCTTTAAAAGAAAATTAAAAAGCTTAATTCCAATATTGTTCCAATAATTGTATTTTTTCACAGAAGATTTCTATCACTTCGATGATCCAAACAGTCACAGACTGTCACTACAAGAAGAAACGAATATGAAGAAGTAAAAAAAGCTTGGCTCCAACTTTTCAAATAAAAAATATTACACAAGGTAATAAAGAAACTAAAAGAAAGACATTAACATTTCAATTAAAATAAAAGGGAAAATAAGTCTTTCACATAATCACTCTACTACTAAAGTGACTCAGCAAGCAGCGGATTTAAGACCATCCAACAGGAAAAACTTCAAATGAAAAACAAAAACCTCAAAGTATAGTGCTTCAAAACTAGAAGCTAAAGAGAGAATATATGACATAAGACTTCTAAAATTAGGATGATCTACTGGTATATCAATGCAAGAAAAAGATGAAAAAGAAGTAACAAAAGACAAATTTATGTTGCAAGAACTTTTAAAAAATTTATTAAACCATGATATGCTCAAAGGGAAACTTTCATACTTACCATGTGATCTCTAGGGTTTGGGAACCTTTGGAACTCCAACTCATCAAACTCAAAGACAGGAAGCAACTCCACTGCATTAATACCAAGCTCCAGAAGGTGTGGAATCTTGAAAAGGATTCATAAACAAAAAAGACATTTCAGGAATAGATAACACATAAGATAGTTACGTAGCCACTACCCTTTACATACCAAAATATGAAAAAACTCATCCAAAGTGACTAGTGTAAAATTGATAAGAAAGATATCACTTCTGTACACTTCATCTGAAATAGAACATTAGCAACCGAAAAGTTTGATTCTTAGCATTGCCTAAACCCCTACTCATTTCATTAATTGTGCAAAGATATTTCTGATTAATAGATCACTTTCATTCAAAGATAAACGAAAACTTTATTTCCAATAGGAGTAAACTAAAACCTTATCTCCAATAGGAGTTTTTAAGTTTTGGATACTCATTATTTCTTTTTTTTTTTTCCCTTTAAAAAAGAATCAAAATTAGGGAATCTAGCATGAGGGAGATGGTCAGGTACTAGATTCGGTAACATAAGCACCCCTTAGTACCATTATTTAACATCCCCACAAAAAGAAAAAAAAAGTTTCATAATGGTTAGCATGCTCAAAGGTCAACTAACAGAATTGGTTCCTTAAATATAATGAAGTATTACCTTCTCTATCAAACCTAGGTAGCTGCCATGTATGCCTGGATCGAGCCCACTAGATTCATCAGAAGTAAATGCACGAACATTCATTTCATATATAACAAGATCTTTCTGAAAAGAAGAAACCAAGTAGAAAAGAAGTTGAAATGCAACAGGTTACACGGATGAAAAATAGACTTGAAAAGCACAGCATACAATTACATAAACAGTGATGGTGAAATTCAAGAATCATATATCTGTTTGGCATGTGATATATATCAAATAATTTTAAAACACATCAAAGCACATTATATGAAAAGGGAGAGTTGAGGAGAGAGGAGGGCCAGAGCGTGGTTCTGGATTCCCAAGAGTTAGACTGGCAGGAAAAGTTGTCAAAAAATAAAAAATTCACATGACTCAACACCCACAGAAGTGGCCTGAGTACCTCTGGTATATTTGGAAGCTTGTAGTCGTCTCCCCAATCAAAAGGCAAGCTATCGAAATCATAAGTTCCACGAAATTTAGATAATTTATGACCAGTATCTGCAAAAATCCGGCGACCCTCAACCAGCTTCGCGTAAGGATCAATTAGCTCAATGCTGCTGTCAAATCGATGCCCTTGATGCCAATCTTGAGGACCATCAATGCGATACCAATAAAGAACACTGCTTCGAGGCAGATCCTACAAGTATCAAGTATCTCAATAGCATGAAACAAGGATATATACCATCTTGCAGGTGTGAAAACTAAGAAGCTATTTCATTGCTGGATGTACGCAAACCATCATACAAGCAAAGAAACAGACGTAAGAAAGAAAAAAAGAAAAAAAGTTGCCTAATTATTCTTCTGCTATGGGGATGTCTCCAAAAGCAGGGGGCACAATGATTTTCAAAGAACATATTGTACTTGAAGATCAGTAACATGTAATGGCAAAATATGTGTTTGCAATATGAAAAATTCTGACCAAGGATACTCAACGTTGGCACTTAGTACCACTTATTTGTTCAAGTAAACCTTTTCAAAGCTGAATTGCTTGTCAAACTTAAATGCAAATCATAATATATTGTAAACTTAGCTCATGATATTGCAAAGAACTGAAAGAAATAATACCTATGCAACATAATATAGCTGCAAAGTTAACTACTGTAACTTTTCACAGACATGGAGGAGATATAAGAAAGAATAGCTATCCAAGTTTTCAGAGACTGCATAAATAAAACAGCAACATATGCAACCTAACAGGAAGACTACCTCAATACATATGTGCCAGATGTCTCCAGTTTTATTTACACGGGGATCAAAAGGTAGCTCAATCATTCCACCATCCAACTCTTCAAGATCTCCTCTGGAAAAAATTACACCACCAG
Organism: Boswellia sacra; assembly: GCA_013180625.2. Taxonomy (NCBI): domain Eukaryota; kingdom Viridiplantae; phylum Streptophyta; class Magnoliopsida; order Sapindales; family Burseraceae; genus Boswellia; species Boswellia sacra. The sequence goes on from SNVD02006000.1 coordinate 1,888,341, forward strand.
CAACATACATAATACTTTAGAACTTCAAATCAACTGAGAAAAAGGCATTACCTACCAATAAGAAAATCCACCACAACAGCCACAAAGACCATTAAAGAAGAATAAGAGATTGCCTAAGACTTAAAATTCTTGTACTATATATACACAGGTCCACGCAGAATCCTCCCAACAAATCGTTAACCACATCTGAAAGCAATCGTAACATACAATTCATATGAAGACCTTCATCAAATGTATCCAAAACCAATCTCAAATCACATACCCCTGTCTTAATATTTGCATAAGAATAATCAACCTACTTGTATTCTATTTTGTTATGATCAGATAAAATTTACCAATTCTGTATAATATATTTCATTGATTGCCAACATAGGAAAACTACAAAATAGTTTTGGTACCAAATATGTAAATCAGAAATGCCTGAAAGACAACCACATAAAGTTTTCTCTAGTTTTCCAGATAAGTAACAGAAGGCTAATCAATGTCAAACATGTCATGTAATCCATAATTGCAATCTAACCTATAACTTAAAAGATAAATGCATTTCACCTTCTGGCTAGGTGATTAGCAAAGTATGACTGATCCACTATTGCTACTTAGCCAATAAATCAATAAGGAATTGTATTTGACCTCTTGGGAAGTGATAAGCAAAGAGTGACTGCAGTAGCGTGCTGAGAGAAAATAGCAAAATTGATCCCATTCTCCACTTGTGACACACCCAGAGGAGATGCCTGCCCTTTGTAAGTTTTGAATGATGGGGTCTCTTCTGATATTTGAGGGGCTTCTTCCTAGATATCATTCACACAGCACAAAACGAAGATTAATCTAATATGTTAAAAAATCAACCATAGCCCATGGCAAGCACATCAGAGTGCAATAACAATATCAGTAAAAAGAGCGATTTATCAAAAAAAATGTTTAAATTTAACGGACAATAATATACACGTTATATGCATCCGTAATTGTAAGCGGCAAATACCTCGAGTAAACGTTCTTGAGCACGCCCGCCATAAGCATTAAGTGTTCTATGCTTGGCGCCGCCTCTTGTCTAACCTATGCCAAAATTCCAAATCATATATTTCCTAAAAATGAAAAACTCTTATGTTCACAAAACAATGTAGAAAGCTAGACATGCCTTATTGAAACGCCATGGACGGCTGCTGCTAGTGGCATATTTACCCAATATCAATCTAAAAAAGCCAACAAAGGACAACCAATTAACCAAGTAAACAATCGCCAAAAATATGACCCAGTTGACCGTTGTTATCCTTAAAATCTTAAAATACAGAGTCACCTTAATCAGACAAGCCAATGTTCACGTAAGGTTATGAAATGGAAACCGCATTTCCAAAAAATAACATAAAATAAGGAAAGAAACGTACCCCATGTCCTGAACAGGAGAGGGAACAGAGTCTTGTGACAAAGTTGTAGCAAAAGCAGGGACTCTATTGGAGTTTGGAAATAAAGGAAGTGGGTGGTGAAGCATCTTTGTTGCCTTTTGGGATAAAAGAAATGTGTCCATGAAGAAGAACAAAGAGAAGATTCAAAGTGATGAAGAAGTTTGATAAAGGGGAGTTGTTCGAATCTGATACTTCGCAGTGAAGTGAAGTAAGAGTTTTCTGCTATCTTTTGGAGAAATTCAGCTCAGCCGGTCTTCGAGAGCGGCATCGAAGCGGGATGGTTATTTTTGTGTCTGCCACGTGAACGGACACGCCGGGTTGGGACTTCGACACGACACGTGTTTGTTAGTTAATGCATGTAAAAAAAAAAAATTATTAAATATCATTTGATTGTTGATGCATGGTTAGATTTTTATGAAAATATATCGGGAAAGTTCAGGCCCTTTGTGGGTGTTTCTTTCTTACTTTTTGGGAACAGAGGTTCCCAACCGCTTCTGATTCCTGACCTTTGATTCATCTCCCAACTTCCTTTGATTGCTGTTACGTTTAAGAATCATTTAATTTGATAAATGAGGATTTCTTTTAACTTGATTTAAGAGGAAGGCTATCAAACAAACATTGAATACGTCAGGGGAAGATGTCTCTATGCGGGCTTTTACTTGATCTGATCATGTGCTCAAGCAGCAGAAGAAAGTAGAGGTGGTTTGGTGGAAACGGATCTCATCTCCCTGAAAATTCTTGAATTTACGGTCATGAAACATCAAAACAATTGAAGTTCTGATTCAAACTTGTAGGCATTGAGTCTCACACGTAGGAGAACATGCGATGGCTGCCACAAGTTCATAAATTATAATTACAGATGCAGAAATCTTTCCAGTTTGATTTGCTTACGAGGAGTTTCGTGTCAGAATCATGAAGAAAATCAATCCTTAATAGTTGGAAAATTACGCCTTAATAGGTGAAGCATTACGCTCCTGTATTCTTACGGCTGTTTTTGGTGTATCGGATAGGATTAGGATCGTATGATTACGATAACTGTATCTGATATATCACATAAGAATATATAATTATTGCTGTAATAGATAATATTATATAAAATTATATAATATAAAAAATAAGTAAATCATATTTTATATTTAGTTTATTATTATATTAGATAAATGGTAATTAATATTGTGTTTAGTATAAGGTTGGATTAAATTATATTAAAATATTTTATATTAAATTAAAATAATTAAAAAATATATTTAATAAATTTTAATAAAAATTTTAAATTTATAAATTTAAATTAATTATAAAATATTAAATTTTTTTATGGATAAATAAATTAATATATTTAAAATTACGAATAAACATGAACAAAGTAAATTAATTATAAAAAAATGAAGAATATTTAACTAAATATATATGAGTATACAAAAGTTTATAATTAATTATTTTAATTAAATTTTATTTGATTTAAATAATATATTAGTTTTATAATATTTCCCTCTCTCTCTCCCCCTCCCTGCTTTCCTTTCTTCTTCCCGTCTTTTTGCTCAAGCAACGGACACCTCTTTTCTTCCATTCACCTTCTGTTTTTTTTTTTTTTTCAAAATGAATTTCAAGTGCCGATGGTTAGCGGCTAATGATTTGAGATAAAAAACTAGAAAATGGTCATCCTTTTCTTGAAATTTGTTAATAAGTGATTAAATCATGTTCGATCTCTTTCTCCATACCCGCCATGACCGATCCGTTTCTCCAAGTTAAGTCCTTTTTTCTTTTTCTTTTTTTTGTAATAGCTTCTCCCTCTTGATTTGATTTTGGATGAGTTTGAGATTTTGGTTTGTTGGTACTAGAGAGAGAGAGAGAGAGAGAGAGAGAGAGAGAGAGAGAGAGAGAGAGAGAGAGAGAGAGAGAGCATATATTACCAGTGATTATGCGACCTTACCTTAACTTAAGGTATCTCTTAAGATAACTTATACAGTTCTCCATGCCCGTCATGGCCGATCCGTTTCTCCAAGTTAAATCCTTTTTTCTTTTTCTTTTTTTTTGTAATAGCTTCTCCGATAACTTATACAGTTCTCCATGCCCGTCATGGCCGATCTGTTTCTCCAAGTTAAGTCCTTTTTTCTTTTTCTTTTTTTTGTAATAGCTTCTCCCTCTTGATTTGATTTTGGATGGGTTTGAGATTTTGGTTTGTTGGTACTGAAATGAGATTTTGGGAGAAAAAAGGGGAGAAGGAAGATTAACACAGAGAGAGAGAGAGAGAGCATATACTACCAGTGATTATGCGACCTTAACTTAACTTAAGGTATCTCTTAAGATAACTTATACAGTTCTCCATGCCCGTCATGGCCGATCCGTTTCTCCAAGTTAAGTCCTTTTTTCTTTTTCTTTTTTTTGTAATAGCTTCTCCCTCTTGATTTGATTTTGGATGGGTTTGAGATTCCGTTTCTCCAAGTTAAGTCCTTTTTTCTTTTTCTTTTTTTTGTAATAGCTTCTCCCTTTTGATTTGATTTTGGATGGGTTTGAGATTTTGGTTTGTTGGTACTGAAATAAGATTTTGGGAGAAAAAAGGGGAGAAGGAAGATTAACAGAGAGAGAGAGAGAGAGCATACACCAACAGTGATTATGCGACCTTAACTTAACTTAAGGTATCCCTTAAGATAACTTATACAGATCTTATACGCTTCTCTTACAATTTTTTATAGTCTCATCCTGCCTTATTTGATTGCCAAACAAAGATTTTATTTTACTGTTTATATAATCATTCATTTATACTATCCTAATCGGTCTGCCAAACACGTCATGTTTAGCCCAACTGAGATTCATAATCCAGACTCAAGCTTTTACAGGGATTATAAGCAAGGGACATTTGTTCCTCATGAGACGCATGTCCTCTTCCTTACCCGTTCTTTCTTTTCTTTGCATTGCCAAATTCAATTTTTATTATGGGCAGCAGACCAATAAGTCTAATCATTCACAGCTCAGGCGATAAATCTGCCCAATCAAATATCGAAGAGGAAGTGGCAATTACAATTGACAAAGAAAACTCTTTCAGGGACACCCGATGGATATTTGGGTACAGATTTCGACTGATCATCACATGAGTCCATCTCTAAATCGGCAACATGCGTGAGGCAGCGGCACTACCTGTCACAGGTGGGCGACACCCTTAGCCTGAGTCGTTGGAATGTAATGCTTTGTATGTCTCCAAATGGGGTCGATTCTCCAAATAGCGCGACTATAACGCATGGGCAAATGTTCCTCCGGAGTCCAGGACAGTACGACTTGTCGTAATTTGTAGTCTAATCTATCCACAATCCTCGGCCTCGCAGGCCCCCTACGAGGACACAAAATGCCATTTAGAGTCGATTGAAATCTGTAAATTTTTCACAAAGATAACGAACCAACTCACAAAATGCCATCTATACAGTATCATGAACAATTGATCTGATTTCTTTTTAAATATAACAGCCAAAAACAAAAAGATATGGCTATTCCATAAAAGTCTAAAATACATATAGTCTCTCCAATAAGGTTAAAGTGGAGAGAACTGGCCCAAAAAATTACATGCTGTTTACAGTAGCAAAACGTTCGGACGTTTTGCAAAAAATGAATGTGCTTTCGCTTGCCTCCATATATCATGTCCGAAAAATGGTAACGATCTGGAAACATATTATCTCATTCCATTATGCATGTTAAAGAGGGAAAACTTGATTCGACAGCCATGAACAGAAGTGACGCCACAAGCAGCATTTACAGCGAGAAAGACACTGAGAATTGACCCAATTCATAAACAGTTATCAAAACAATATGGGAAGATAACTAAGAAACTGAAAATAAAATACAGTTAAAATTATCGATGAAGGGAAGTGGAATCGAGAATATCTTTCAGCAAGCACTACTCACAAGATACAAAACAGAAAAGAAACTTTTCATATTCGTTTCCTGTTGTCTGTCATTGAGAGACTAGATATTGATCTTTAATTATTGGAAACTGATGTTTGAAATTCCAAATCACTGTGACTTCTATTTAACCCCATCGACATGACCAAAAAGGAAGAAACATTTACTACCCACCACCACATAGAAATTAAAAGAATTAAAAAAAAAAGCACTCAATAACCAAAGATGTACAATTTCAATTTCAAGTTATGTCAATCATGGAAAGCACTAAGTTCCTTGACCCAAGGAATTCTAAACCAGCACCTTACATGCTATATCCTGCAATGCATTCTGAAAGATATTATCAATGTCCATGTATGTAGAAATAGTCCATGGTAACTTACCCAAGAAACAAAAGAACAACAAAATATTGAAATCTTCAGAGTACCAACCACACAGCTGCACAAGGAAAAGAAAGAATTATCAAACCCCTTTTTAAAAAATAGAAATAAAATGCAGTTTTGATGCCATTGAGCTATGAACAACAAAACAGACAGGTGCAGAGTTCTTATAACAGATAAGTCACTGTTCATAGTAATTCAGCATTAAAAAGAAATAGACACCTATAAGGAATAAAGAACGTCAACCTATTAAATGGAACCTAAATCTTTAACCAAAATAACTCTTAGTACTTACTTAGATAAATACCTGATCTCGCGGAAAACAGCCAACCCCAAAGATAAAGCAGAACAACCAAATTATAGTGGAAGTGGCAGGAAGGATAAGACAAGTTGATAAATGTTTTTTGTTCGAGACAAATTCTTCTATACAAATCCAAGCAAGATTGTGAAAGTCCTATTTAGAAACAGCAACTGCAGAGGCTGCTGCAGCCTCTGCTATTAAGGAAATTGGTTGGTGTGCCTGTAGGCAAGCGCCTATGTCAAAGGGGTGCAACTCAGAGCCATCAAACAGAAGATTAACACCAGGTAGGACAACTTCTCTGCTGTCGGCTTCATCAGCTTCCGCCTTTACCATACTCGCTGAAGAGGCTTCTTCAACAGGCCTTGTGGCAGCTTCATACACAGGAGTTAGTGCATATGATCTGCATAAATGATTTAAATAAGTATTTAGCAGCACTTTTATTTATTTGTTTTAGTTTAGTAATAAAATTTGCAGGTTCTCATTTTTATCTATTATAGAGTGCACCCTATCAAAAATTTAAAAAATGGAAGGGTTTTTTTGACACAAAATTAGACACAAATTCCTACACATTAATCCACAAAATCCAATGGTAGATATGATTAATGAGTTGCCAATATTAAATGCAATTTTTTAACTTTTAATGTCAATCACAAATTCCATAATTTTTTTTTTTTTTAAATAAGAAACTGTAAGCACTATATTAATATAAAGTAGATAGTAACACAGATAGTAACAAAGTGGACTAGCTGACCACTAAGAATGGCTAAAAACACAGAAACTAGGGAAGTGCATCCACCCTGTACAAAGACAATAGCAAAACACATGTCTTGAACCCCAATATAAACAACCCTTCCCTAAGCCACCACCACCTATATAAACTTCATCGCAAAACACTATACCGATGAATGAAAAACAAAAAAAACAAAAAAAAAAAGAGGAGAAGAATCTTGAAATTCTTTTGTAGTTGAAGTCCATAAGGAAGCATTAATTTTTGTCAAATTTGTGATAAAATATCCTTTCCCTTTGTATATATTATAAAATAAAATTTGAAGGTTCTAAAAGCATACAACAAGAGAAACAGACAATATTAACAAATTATTGCTGTTATTTAAAAATCAGTGCATCAACTCTGGCTCTGCCTAGTTAACTGATCCAGTTTGGAACTCCACTATCATATTGAACAATCAACTCTCTCTAAATTTCTTAGTTATCTCTATGTAATAAAGCCAGAAAATTTTGTTAGTTGAAGTGGAGGATTATATGACCATCTTGCTCATCTCTTGAAAATTTTGCAGAAGACGTACATTTGCAAATTCAGAATTAAACTTGAAGACAAATCCAAACATGTATAAAATCATCAGATGGAAGTTTCATGGATAAATTTTATTGACATTCATCAAAAAAATATATATTTTGGAGCATAATTAAACATTAGCGAAATTGAAGGATGGTGTTCATGTCATCAAATTGAAAGTCGGGTCAAGGTAGAAGGCAAGGCAATGAAGTGTAAATTACACAGAACCTTCAGGGGTACCCCAGAAAACCTGGCACTCAGAGCCCAAGCAATGTTTATATGGAATAAATAATCAGGAAGAAAAGTATAACAAAATCCAACCCACCTAAATTATGAGTTTACAATAAGCAATTTATGGGCAAACACCATTTTTAGAAAAATTAAAATCAAGATGTTGAAGGAAGCAATGGCACATTGATTAGACAAACCTCAAAATGCTACCGTCAAAGCTCAAGACTTCAGTTCGACAACGCTGTCGATTAGCAAGTTTTAATCTCTGATACTCACTCGTGGCTCCTGAGATGGGAGAAGAAGGATCTACAAGTGGATTCCATCTTCCACTAGCATAGTTCATGAGTTGTCGAGATGAGTCCTTCGACTGCTCTTTTTGGTAAAGAAGTTTTGCAGCAGGACCTGTTGCCTGGTACTCAGCACAAACATCACGCAACCGCCTCCTAAGGCCTTGCATTGCATCATGATGCTCGGTTAGAGAATCCGCCTGGAGTAATTGTGATGAGATAATCCTTTTGCAGATATTATTACATAATTTTGGATTAAAAAGTGGTATTCCAAATTCCACACTTAATGGGACCCAGTCATACTTCTCATCATCAGGTGAAAAAAAGTCAGATTCTTTTTCTTTAAAAAGTTTCAACAAACGAATATAACCAACAGTCCACAATTCGATCTTGTTTGCCAAATCACTTAACAAAGATTTCAATTTTAAACTTTCCTCTTCGCATAGTCCCAGTTCATTTCCTACATGGGCAATTGAACCATCCAGGTTCTTTACAGGTAATGGTATATCCATTGTAACAACCCTTCCAGAATCATCAAGGTCATACTTACTTAGGGGCTGCACTATAACAGCTGAGTGCTTCAGAAGTGAATTCAAACAATGTAAGAGTATACTTCCCTTCACTAAATTTCCTTCAAAGCTGCCTCCCAACCCTCCAATTGAAGAACCATCCCATGACCATATAAGGGCTTTTTCACAACCAGCCAATGGTGCAGGAAGCATGCGAAGACATTGTCCTTTCATGAGAACAACAGATACAGGCCCACTAGCCACAGTTGAATATAATACCAATTTCATCCATGGTGTCAGAGATGAATGAGAGGGAGGACCAAAATGAATAGGACCTTTTGGTCCAGGAAGAACTGATGAATAAGGAAGAGGAATCATGGACACAACTATATCATAATCACGAAGAAATAACCGATCTAAAGTTGCTGGGGCCAGAGAAGCCAAGCTCTCACAGCGGAGAATATCTACTCGATATTTCTTTTTCTTCTTTAGAGTTCCTTTTCCAACATCTGACTCTTCAACTGGTATCAATTTCTCATCATTCTGGAAATTAGAATCTGATTTAGAGACCTCAGTTAAAGAACTACTATCTTCTAATAAATTAGCTGAAGATTTCTCATCACCAGTACTTCCAGAAATAGGTTCATCCAAAATGGATCCGTCCTGAGCCCTTGAACTTATGGAATCATCAACACTGAGCCCAGCTTCATTTCTACTACCATATTCTGATTTGTCAGTCAATGTGATATCAGCTATCAGAGAAGTAGCCTCATCATTGCTTGAAGCTGACATGCCCATCTTATCACAAATTTCCACTGTTCTAGTATCAGTGGAAATTCCCCCTGATAGAAGGCATTCCAAGACACAACGGAGGCTAAATGCATGATTTGCAAATTCCTGCAACTCACCCTCAAATTTTGTTCCCTCTAGTGTACTCAGATCTTTGCACAGATCTGCGATGCTAGCATGACCCAATTTACCCGCTTCATATAATGTTACAGCATGAGATTTCAAGCCTAAAGAAAAGGATGGAAATTATCAAGGCAATAAAAGAAATGAGAGACATGAATACTAGATACTATATAGGTGCAGACATTGTGGATAAAAATCTCACATGCAAGTTCATGAATGCTAGAAAGTGAAATGACTAAGAATATAGCTCGGAAAACACACTCCTAATGCATGGCAATTGAAAGTAAAGCCAAACAGAGAGAAAATCCAACTAAAGTCCATTTAAATTAGTTTTTGGTCCAAATAGACTACTGGGACAGCTTGGCATTGGATTGACTCTTAGATGCTCTTGCATCAAAGGAGGTTCACCTAGGGGCACAAATAGCTAGAAAAGGAAATTTGGATCATCTAAATGGGAATATTTATCCCCTGATGGCCGTGTCTTTCATTATAACTACACAACAAGAGAAGATTCAGCCAATCAAGTGGTTTGTGGCTTACCTCTGCATCTGCTTATTCAAGTATCAACAGCTAAACATTGCAAGACTCTTCATCTAATTCTAATCCCTCATACATTCCTTGACAATATTAAATAGAAAAACTGTACAAGGGCATACACACTACAGTAAGATTGTAAAAGTTTACACTCAGCTGTACAAGGTAACAGAAAAGGAAGAAGGAAAACCTGGTGAAACAGAACCCATCATTAGATAGGATGTTATGTTAGCATCAACAATAAAAGCAACACGAACAAGGCCAGAACGTGGTCCATAGCTTTCCATTCCTATAACATCTCCTTGTTGAGCAATTTCACCATCAAGAGAATAATTTGCCAAGCCTATACTGGCACGAGAAGCATCATCCTCATCACTGAGGATGACTCTTGGAGAGCTAGGTACATTTGTATCCTGAAGAATGGATGCTGGGTCAATCACTTTTATTGCCCATCCCAATCGACAAGCAAAAGAAGCAGCAGCTTGCAGCTGAGAAAGATCAGCCTGTAATGTTGTTGCTAGTTCAGCAACAGTTGCATTCTCACTTGAAACAACAAAAACTGCATACAATAACCTGAATAGTGCATTAATAACATTGGGCTCTTAGTTTACTTTATGCGAACAACTTTCAGAACATAAGAAATGCATTGTGTACTAAAATAACTCTCTTACTCCTCAATAGGGTCTTCATAAGACTGCTCTCTGTTGGAAACAAACCCTTCAAGCCTGGAAACTGAATCATCATAAATATTATAGTTTAAACTCAAAAGTCATAAAGCAAAGCAAAAATAACTACAAGTGAACTTCTCCTAGGTCATTATTAAACCAAAACTTTCATTAATTCATATTAGTTCACAAACAAATTTCTTTTCCATGCATCCCACCTACCTAAACCCCAGCTTAAACATGAATACAATTAAATCCTAAAGTTTGGTGTGAGGGGATTCACTTCTTGCTCCATAGCAAGAGGTGTTACCAGTTTATGAAACCATTCACTCATATATTTCATTTAACTTTTTTATTATTTACCCTTCAATAAAAGAAAGTCAACAGCAGGAAGAAACCAAAAATTTCCTAATATGGGTGTTGAAGAACTTCAGTTGGCAAAAGAGCTCCAAAAATAAGCAACTTACCTTTAAAACGGTCATCAGGATAAACAGGGACATCGAAGTAGATCAATCCCCGTCGATAAAGACCTTTTATAATGTCAGGATCAAACAGGATAAATGCGTTAGCTTCCTCCTTACAGATTTTATCGATTGTTGCCATTTCTTCTTCAGTGAGTTTCTATTAGAAGAGAGAGAGAATACAATAAATTGAATCAATTGCACAAAGTTTATACAGTAATTAATTAACTATATAGGTGCATATTCTCTGGTTGTTTCTCAAATCTGCATGTGTATAAACAAAGGATGAGGTGAACAATCTTTAAAGTCATAAGAAAAAAGGATTCTTAGAACTCTTACCTTAAATTCTTCTAATGTAAAATTGACAAGACAAACTCCCCACCATGGTTCAATTACAAAATCCACAGGTTGTGTGGGTAACAGTTCCTTGGCGATTGACTTGTTCAGCTTCCACATTATTTTCTGGATAGCTCCAGATGAGCAAGGTAAGATAAGTTTATTCAATCTGATGAAAAGGAAATAACATTGACACACAATTAAGATTGCCTAAAATCTTTAAAATAGAGATTTATGATGCCAAACATCTACACAGAAATATCTATCCCAGTGCCACCAAAAAATTGTTGGATGGCAGAAGTATGCATCCCAGTGATGACTTGCATGTAAATTTTTGTTTGCATGAATAAAATCATTTAGGCCTTACTAAGCACAACTTTCATCTAATGATTCTCGTGAGACTATGATAATCACTCTGTAAAATTTTATGGACTGATAAGGAAGTAAACAGACTTCTGCTACAAATGGATGAAAGCCAAAGCTTAAAACATGATGTTTGTCTTGATGGTTTCTTGTCAACCATAGACTGCACTCAAGTGCTTTAGTGGTTTGGCATCCTTTGAAGTCTAACTATTCTTCTTAACTTCAACGCAAATTACTCTGAATAAATATAATATTACTTCTTTCTCTTTTTTTTTTTTTTTTTCGTTGTGTTGATACCCCAAAATCCAACAAACTTTCTTCTTTCCCCAAGTACTTCACTGGGAACTGGTTGTTCACTTCAACCTTGACACTTAGGGAACTTGTGGGAACTGATTCCCACAAACCAACTTTTGGGTTGTAAGATCAAAATAACTCCTCTAGCAGGTCGAAATATCAGATTGACCAATCAACATCAGATATGCATAATAGTCTGCTTCCATGAATGTGTTTGTAGTGGTACGTGCCACGTCACTCACGCTACATGAATCCATAAGCAAAAGGCCAATCTGATCCAGTACCTTAGATCTGCACTTGTTCATGATATCAATAAATTCATTTCTCCCTATTCCTGTAAGTCGCAAGGCATCAGCAGCACTGAAGTTTGGTATGCTGTCATATGGTTGCTCTGCCAACAATAAGACATGCACAAGAATCAAATAAATACTAATCCAAAATTACGAACACTTCAGTGGCTAACAATACAGCAAACTTATAAATAATTTTTCTAAGTAAACTATTACCATTTTTCATAACCTCAAATATCATATCACAGTAATATCTGAAAGGCGATAACCTCATGACGCGGCAAACATACTCTGCAAGGTGATAGGGAAAGAGCTGCAGTAACGGAAGACAAGAAGTTAACCGCATAAACCCCATGCAGTATACGTAAAAGAAGGCAATAACATTTATTGTACATTGTAAATATACATGTCACCACATATAAACAAAAGTACAGAGCTATAATCCAGACAAATTACATCAATGAGCCAATCTGGCGACATAATGAAAAACCTTTGGAACAATGCAACACATATAAATAAGAATCTTTCAGGAACTTTCTGTGTAACACGCACCGCCAGATGTTTTCGCAAGTAACGCATCATATCTTCATAATATTCACTTTCTTTGCATACTTTCCGTGCAAAACATTTGTTCCATTGGATTCTCTTCTTGATACAATGTTCAATGATCCTGCACGAAGCTCCCAACAAATAAGAGAACAGGAATAGCAAGTTTCAAATTCTTTTTACCTTGGAGCTGAATTAACAATTTATCACGCATAAACGAATCCAATTTCAACTTTCCAATACTCAAAAAAAAAAAAAAAAAAAAACTAATGAAAAGATTCATATAACGAAATGAAACTCCGATAAGTAGAATCCACTTTCTAACCTTCTGTGCCATTCTTCTTTAGAAGTAAGAGTGGCTTGAAGACGTTTAGGAAGATTCTCCCACGGACATTCTTCTTTGATCGCTTTCAAAAGCAACTGTTCCTCAATTGTAGATGGAATGTGCTGCATTTTAGGCAACCACTTGATCCACTACCTACGCAAACACATATGTAACTGATAAACTGCAGCTTGAGAAACAGTAACTATTTGACAGCAAAGAAGAAATTGATATCAAACAGGAGCTAATTCTAGATCAAACCGAATGCTAATTCTACACTTCCTATGAAATTTAGGAGAAGAAGAACTGTTAAATGTTGAATTTTCTCTAAACGTGAATTACTTGATAATGTCTGTGAATGAAAATAGAGCGGAAAGAGTTGGATCAAACCTGAACGAACAGAAGAGCAGATCGAGAGGCTGGCACAGCTCTTAGGGTTTAACAGGTACGAGATCTAAGCAATTGAATATTAGAAAATGGTGAATTCCATGCATGACTGTATTCTTACTGCCTTAAAAGGCCTGACCTCACCCTTTTATTATTGACTTCATTGTCCTCTTCTCCCAGTATTAGTCTCTACTTTAATTTATTACTATTAATAATAATATTATTGTACGAAAATAATTTAAGAGAATTTTTAAAATAGCCTAAGTTATGTAAGCATATAAAAAATAATCATATTTTTCAAAAATTTAACATATTATAGTCCTGTACTTTACCGTTGTGCATCTATCCACGACAGTTTTTCTTTTTTTTTTTTTCAAACGATTGTAAAGTTATAAAATAGAAGGTTATGATATATAAATTTAATAATAATAACTTTTTTTATAATGAGTCATAATTTTTGTTAGTTTTAGAGATTCTAAAATAATTTTGAGATCACCCAAAAATAACCAAATTATTAGGGGATTTTTGAAAAATAGCAAATTCCTTAGATATTTATGAGCAACTGAAGTTAAAATAATCTATCCATCTTAATAATACAGTGTTTGAGCAAAAAATTACCTTCAAACATTCCTTCATAATATGTTTTAGGGTATATTTGAGTGTTCAATATAAGTTTGTGAGAGATTGAAAATAGAGTATTAATTTAAATCAAACTTAGGATTTGTATATGGATTCTTTAAGGTGTTGGAAGTAGTTTAACGTGGACTATATTTTAATATAAATGAAGCATTGCAAAGCTCTTTGGGTGGAGGTCAAAGACCACAACCTCGCAAGCGCTTCAACGCAATAGCTTATTGAGTTATGGAACTCTTTTAATCGGTGAGCTGATGGATTATATTGCTATGGTTAATCACTTTGACAAATGCGATGTCTATTCATTGAGCATGTTAGATAAATAGTTTGCTAATTCAAATTGAGCTAGCATTAACAAATTCAACAACTCACTAAGGTTGAGGCATCAGGTTGTCATTTTTTTTGTCTAATTTTATGATTTTTTTTTAATTTGAGTTGAATACATGTATAATTTCTCTCTATTCATAAATTCGATACCAATAAGATTGAGGCATGCAATTGTCGTTTTCTTTTCCAATTTTTACAATACATTTTAATTTGAGTTAAAAAAGGATGAATTAAAAAAAATACATACATGATTTCTCTTATTTACGAGTATAATCTGAAATATGAGCTTTCTGAAAGAGTATTTGAATAATTAAATTGTTTACTCTATAAGATGGAAGTAAAAGTAGTTTAATAATCCATAATTTAACATACTAAAGTGCATACGAGAGGTTTTGGATCATTTAGAACTGTTTTGTTTATGTACTATGAAAACCGTTAAAAAAACATATTTACTAATACATTTAAATAATTATTAACCATATATTATTTTTAAAATTCAAAAAAATTTAAAACTAGCTACATATTGTCACCAAATTCTAAAAATAAAACTCAAAATATACCAACAAACGTCATTTTAATTATGTATGGCATTTTTTTATTAATTAAAAAAATTGTTAATTTTCAAAAGCTACATAACAATTTTGTTATTTTTGGATTTTCCCAACACTTTCTGTAACAATTTCGCCCCAAGTCCCAACGGAGTTACGGTATAAGCAACAACCCACACGTCGGCTAAGGTTTACCGCATCGAAGCAAGCATACAGGGCCCGACCCAACTTCAAGGTGGAGGCCCAAGTTTGGTTTCAAAAGCGCGGAGATTGTAGAGAACAAATTCAACAAAGACCGCGTGCCGGCACCCATGCCTACACACCAGACTACGCAGCCTCCAAGCACGGAGACCAAGACTTGGTGTATGCGTATTCCTGTTATCTGTATTCTCTATCTTCTCTATCAGGCTTGAAAGGACTTGCACATAGGCTGCTTGAGCTATAGAGTAAACGTAAATTGTTTAATGGCACTTCGTTTCGAGGTAGAACCATATAATTCTGTTGTTCACTTTTTTTTTGTCTTTTTTTTTTTTTTTTTTTGCTCTCGTCTTATTTATTTATTTATAATTTTTTTTTATTGCGAAGACAGTTATGTTTACTTACAGTTGCATATAAACAACAAGTAGTTGGATGTTATGAGAGTATATTCCAAATATTGCAATGGAGCAATATTGTTGGTTATTTGAAACGATAAGATAAAGTAACGGTAAATTACATATTTAAAAATGCTCGAAGCTATTTGTAAATGGACATTTATTCTTCGTTACTTAATTTATTGTCAGCATTATATGATTTTAATGACACTCCTTTTACTGTTTTTACACCTGAATTTGGAGCTGTCCTTCACGTAAATGTTAGCTTTGTATTCGACAGAGTAAAGGAAGGTAGTAGATTTTGAAGATTAGAGCACGTCCGTCAACCTTATTGTGGTTTTTAGCTGATTCTTGGAAAATGTTTATTTATTTTGTTTTCTTGTAGATTCTGGGAAGGTTTAATCGTGCCCGTGCAGCCCAATTGACTCTTCCTCATTACATTTGCCAGACACCTTTGTTTATGCCCGTGGGAACACAAGGTTAAAGTCATTCTCTTCTGAAAAATGTTGTTCTTTTACTTTGCATGACATATTAGTTCTACTATTTATGAAGCAATGCGTAAATCAAACTCTTTCTATCTGTTGCTTCACCTAATAAGGCTTTAGTTCACATGTTTGCTGGAAAAATATTGCATTTGGGTTATGGATACAAGTGCATATACGTGTATGTTAGAAAGAATGCACGAATGCCCACAATATTAGTATCATTTGTGTCTTAAAATAGTTGGTCTTCATGGTCACAGGGACAATAAAAGGTTTGACAACAAGCCAGCTTGAGGAGATTGGCTGTCAAATAATCCTTGGGAATACATATCATTTGGCACTTCGTCCTACTTCTGAGCTTATTGATGAATTGGGTGGTCTTCACAAATTCATGAACTGGCCTAGAGCACTGCTTACTGACTCTGGTGGCTTTCAGATGGTTATGTAAATATTTGAAATACTCCTGTATAATTCTTAAATTTATTAGTTACATTATTCTTGTTTTATCATTATTTCTCCTTGAGGGTAAAGGGTGTTGTATTTGATACGTTTAATTCAATAATAGACCAAAACTAGAAAATAATAATAATAATAACCCAATAAATAAATAAGCTAATTTTAGGCCTAAACCCTTTGAACCCTGCCCAAACCCGCGCTGCACCACACATGCATAATTTGTTGTATCTATGACTTGCATGTTGGTAGTATGTAAACTCTAGTTTTTACTTTAGTTTATGTTCCATACATATTCTCATTATTCCTCTTTCCTCATGATAATCGTTAGAACAAGTGCCTTGATTTCATTTAAGAGAAGTCTTCATGTGTCTTTGAATGATGTTATTAGCACTGTTAGTTTTACTGAGTTAATAAAATGGGTTTCCAAAAAAATGTGGTTATATGACCCTGATCGATCCCTTAATTCCATTTAGTATTTTTGAACTTCTATCATATGCAGTTGATCTCTGACATCTTCCTAACTTTGATGATAACTTTATCCCTCTTGCAAAACTAATATAGGTTGTATTTTCCTTTTAAAGTTCATAATCATTGTGCTTTCAAGGTTATATTCATAAGGAAATTTTGTGTGACAAAAGTTTTCATGTTAATGACATGTGAGGTTAATGCTTTTCTTTGCAAATATTCTCAGGTCTCACTTTTGCATTTGGCTGACATCACTGAAAAGGGAGTAACATTTCAGGTAATTCCTTCTTCAATTTATAGCATGATAAAAAAAATTCATAAAATGTAGTTAGTAGATTCTAAATCTTTACTCAGTGAGAGTGAAAATTGATTTTTTAATTAATAACTTTAGTGATGGAGCAGTTTGGAGATATTTGAAACTGTGAATCTAATTTAGATGCTTATTGATGTTGGAGAAAAATGATCTTTCTTTCCAACCAAACCCCCTCAACCTCCCGCTCCCTTGGCAGCTTCCTACAGCTTCTCTGGTCCACAACAATATTTCAAAATACATAGTAAAAGGTCAAAGAGCAGATGCTGGGGTCATGGTGTTTGCAATCTAACGCTCAAGTTAGAGGCTTAGGTGATGAGGTTCAAAGTGAGCACTCAAGAACGAATTTGTTAGCTATTTTATGTGTTACAATAGCTTTAAGTAGCTTGAAAATTTGAAATATGTAAAAATGGTGGAAAGTGAGAGAGAGACTGCGAGGAAAAAGAGGAAGGGCGGAGGGCTACCTATAGTTTTGTGCAAGTTGACTATACAAAGATTCTTACCAAAAAGTGGCTTTTATACATAGGGTTTTGGTTGGCTACCCCTTCGGATGAAGGACATTTGTCATCCTCTTGGATTCTGTTACCCAGGAAAACAACAGAAAAGCTGAGGATGGTCACTTTGCAATCTAAGATGCAGTTAGCCCGTGTGTTTGTAGTGCCTTCTGGACATTAGGTAAGGGTTAAGGAGCCCCTTGGTTCTCAACCCTTGACCGTACGTGGCTTTACTCCTTGACTTGTGGTATTCTTGATCTTATCTCCTCGGATTACACCTCCTTGGATTAAGGCTCTTTAAATTTTGTTTGTACTTTGTCTTCTTAGTCAATGTACTCTTGTCTTGTATCCAGGGCTTAATGAGTTTTATCTACTTTCTATTACTTGGTTACATAATGGCTACCAATATTTATATATAGAGGTTTATTTATGATTTTGAGATCATGCATGAGCTTGTGGCTATGTTGTGCAGTAAAAGGGAAGCAGTTCATATGACTGGTTAATGGTAACCTCCAATAATATTTTCTTGTCTCTCTGTTTGGGTCCTTGATGCTGCTAGGTACTGTTGTTTTGGTTGGATGATTTTAGAATGTGGACATGTGATAGAGCCGGGGCTAAGCCTCAAATTAAGTTTACTTATTCTAGGCGTAAGAAATAAATTGTTAGTAAGGGGCAGAGAGGGAAAGAAGTTTTTGTTTTCTGTTATTTTGGTTTTTTTTCCAATTAGCTGGAAGTTAGTTATTTTGTTGCTGAGCTAGAAAGGAGGGAAGTTAGTTAGAGTATTAAGGGGAGGGAATGGAAGAGAGAGAAGGCTATCTAGAACCTGGAGAAAACAGAATTGAGCTGAGCTCAGAGGAGGGTTGGCAGACCTCTCGAAAGTCTACCTAGCCACCATATCAGAGTTGTATTGATTTTCTGTCTATGCAATTCAAGCTGCTAATTCAGCAATCCTCTAAATTTTTACTCTAAGCTCACTGATTTGTGTTCGTGTGTGTGTGTGTGAGTGGTGTGTGAGAAATTATTTTGTGTGGAACATATCAAACTGGTATCAGAGCATACACACCTGGGTTATGGCTGGAAAGAAGGGCGAAGGAAGAATGGACACAATCGAGGAGAAAGTCCAGCTGATGCAGGTTGATCTGAGTGCGGTTAAGGATGGTTTGGCCAAAGTGCAACTGTTGGAGCAAAGCATGGCGGCGATTCTTGAGAGGCTGGAGACGTTGGCAGACGATAGAAGGGAGAGTACCCATTGCTCACCTTCTTCGTCAAAACAGAAGTCACCGACAGGAGATGCCGGAGGTGGAAACGACGAAATAGGGCGAGGCGACCTAAGAGTTCGTCGGATTGAGATGCCGATATTCAGCGGAGGAGATCCAGACGAGTGGGTTTATCGGGTGGAGCACTACTTTTTGCTGAACCGGATCACGGAGAAGGAGAAGCTGATCGTCGCCGCTGTGTTGATGGAGGGGGAGGCTTTCGCCTGGCACCAGTGGGAGGATTCCCGGCGAGCCTTTCGATTGTGGGATGAGCCGAAGGCCTTACTGCTGGAACGTTTTCGAGAGAACCGAGAGGAGATCTCTGAGCAGTTCCTGGCCCTCCGACAGGAGGGAACGGTCAGAGAGTACCGGCGCCAGTTCGAGAAGGTGGCGTCGGCGATGGAGGAGGTACCGGAGTATATATTGGAAGGGCAGTTCATCCATGGGCTGAGGCCTGACTTACGGGTTGAGATAAGGGCTTACAGGCCCAATGGGCTGGAACGCATAATGAGCTTAGCCCAACGATTGGAAGACAAAATTAACACACTCAGGCAATGGAGAACCGGATCTGTGCCACATGACAGGAAATGGGCCTCTGAAATCAGCTATCCAGTGACGAAGAACACCAGTTCTCATGGAGGAAGGAACACCATATTACCAGACAGGGCACCTGCAAAACGTCCGGAGCCTCAATTTCGTCGATTATCCGATGCTGAACTGCAATCCAAACGTGAGAAGGGACTTTGCTACCGGTGTGACAAGAAATTCTCTCCAGGCCACCGTTGAAAGTTGAAGGAAATAAGGGTGATGGTGGTTCAGGGAGAGGCTGAGGAGGCAGAGGAAGATGATGACCCCTCTGTTGAAGACAGTGAACGCAAGGAAAATGAATTGGGAGTGATAGAGTTATCAATGAACTCTGTAGTTGGGCTGTCATCTCCTAAGACTATTAAGCTGACAGGGGAACTTCATGGGAAGGAAGTGGTGGTGCTAATTGATCCTGGTGCAACCCATAATTTCATCTCCTAAGCTTTGGTCAAACAGCTTTCACTACCCATGGAGAATACTGGTGGGTACCGGGTATTATTGGGAACTGGAACTCCAGTTAAGGGAGAGGGGGTTTGCCGAAATGTTAAACTGACTCTGCAAGGCTTGACAATTGTGGAAGAATTCCTTCCCTTGGAGTTGGCTGGATCGGATATTGTCCTGGGCATGATGTGGTTGGAGAACTTGGGGGTAATCAAATTTGACTGCAAAGCCTTAACTATGGAATTCAAAATTGATGGGACCAAAGTGATGTTACAAGGGGATCCAGGCTTATGTAAAATTCAGGCTTCTCTGAAGAATTTGATGAAGGCAGTAAAAGAAGAAGGTCAAGGAGTTCTCCTGGAACTGAATTCCCTATCCGTGATGTCTGAATTTGAACACCCAGAAGTTCCTCAGGAGGTGAGAGAACTGCTACACAATTTCAGATCAGTATTTGAAATACCCCATGGACGACCTCCTAACAGAGGCCATGAACATGCGATTGTATTGAAATAGGGTAGACAATCGGTTAATGTAAGACCTTATCAATACCCGCAGATTCAAAAAGATGAAATCGAAAAGCTCGTACAGGAGATGTTAGTTGCCGGTGTGATAACGGCTAGCAGTAGCCCATTCTCCAGTCCAGTGTTGTTAGTCAAGAAGAAGGATGGTAGCAGGCGATTCTGCGTCGACTATCGAGCCTTAAACCAAGCCACAGTACCGGATAAGTACCCTATCCCTATCATTGATGAACTTCTGGATGAATTGTATGGAGCTGTTATATTTTCTAAACTAGATTTAAAGTCTGGTTATCATCAAATTAGAGTGAGGGCAGAAGATGTAGTTAAAACAGCATTCCGAACACATAATGGCCACTATGAATTTTTGGTGATACCTTTTGGCATCACTAATGCACCCTCCGCGTTTCAAGCTCTAATGAATGATGTTTTTAGAAATTTTTTACGGAAATTTGTATTGGTCTTCTTTGATGATATTTTAGTTTACAGTAAAAGCTTGGGAGAACATGTAAAGCATTTGGCACTGGTGCTGGAAACTCTTAGACAGCACAGGTTATATGCCAACCGCAAAAAAAGTATATTTGCTCAAGACAGATTGGAATATCTTGGGCATATCATCTCTGGGGAGGGTGTGGTTGTGGATGATTCAAAGGTGTAGGTGATGCAACAATGGCCCACCCCTAGAAATTTGAGGGAGTTAAGAGGGTTCCTTGGCTTAACAGGGTATTACCGGAAATTTGTGAAGGGATATGGGAACATAGCATCTGCTATGACAGAACAGCTTAAAAAGGATTGCTTTGGGTGGAATGACAAGGCTGAAGAAGCTTTTCAAAAGTTAAAAAAGGCTATGACTACAGTTCCGGTTTTGGCTCTTCCGGATTTTAGCCAACCGTTCATAGTTGAAATCGATGCATCAGGGGCTGGACTAGGGGCTGTCTTGATGCAGGGGCAGCGACTAGTTGCTTATTTTAGCCATGTACTCTCTCAACGAGCTCGCTTGAAATCAATATACGAGAGGGAATTGATGGCTATTGCTTTGGCGGTCCAAAAATGGAGACCCTACTTGTTGGGCAGAAAATTTTTAGTGAGGACTGATTAGAAAAGTCTCAAATTCCTCCTGGAACAAAGGATGGTTGCTGCAGAACATCAGAAGTGGTTGTCTAAATTGATGGGCTATGATTTCGAAATACAGTATCGTCCCGGTCTAGAAAATAAGGCTGCAGATGCCTTATCGCGCAGACCAGAATTTACTGCTCTTTATTTATCCCCAGCTTATGATTGTGCAGTAATACGGAAGGAAGTAGAAGCTAATGAGGAATTGAAACAAATCAAGGAATCTATTTTGGCTGGAACAGTGAATTCAGAAGGTTTTTGGTGGTCCAGGATCAGCTGCTCTACAAGGGAAAATTAGTGTTAGTTCCGGGGTCACAACTCATCCCTAAACTACTAAAGGAGTTCCATGACAGCCCATTAGGAGGGCACTCTGGCCTGCTGAAGACAATACAAAGAATTTCCCACGAAATTTATTGGAAGGGTATGAAAAAGGACATTACAAGTTATGTGCAGTCTTGCGTAATATGCCAGCAGAATAAATATTTAGCCTTGTCTCCGGCTGGACTACTCCAGCCAATTCCTATTCCTAACCAGGTCTGGGAAGATATTACAATGGATTTTATAGAGGGGCTGCCTAAATCAGAAGGTTATGACATCATTCTTGTCATTGTGGATCGCCTAAGCAAATTTGCACATTTTCTGCCTCTTAAGCATCTTGCCACTGCCTAATCAGTTGCTAATCTGTTTATAAAAGAGGTAGTCAGGCTTCATGGGATACCCCGCTCTATTATTACGGACCGGGATCGTGTGTTCCTTAGTTTGTTTTGGAAGGAATTGTTCAAGTTGCATGGAATAGCACTCAACCGAAGCACTGCCTATCATCCACTATCGGATGGGCAATCCGAGGTGGTCAACAGGTGCTTAGAGACGTATTTGAGGTGCTTTGTGGCTGACAAACCGACACAGTGGGCACGATGGATTCCTTGGGCTGAGTATTGTATAACACCACATACCATACTTCAGCCAAGTCCACCCCTTTTAAATTGCTCTACGGTCGGGATCCACCTCCCCTAATCCAATTTAGTCATGGCTCTACTGCTGTTTACTCTGTAGAAAAATTATTGGAGGACCGGGATGCCATTTTGGATGAGTTAAAGCATCACTTACAGCTGGCACAAGACATGATGAAGTCTACTGCAGATGGAAAGCGCAGAGATGTTAACTTCCAGGTGGGAGATTGGGTTTATTTGAAGCTACAACCCTATCGCCAAAAATCCTTAGCTAGGAGAAGGAATGAAAAGCTCAGCCCCCGTTTTTATGGACCGTTCTTAGTGGAATCTAAGCTGGGATAGGTTGCTTATAAACTTAAATTACCAGCTGGTTCACTCATCCGTCCTGTTTTCCATGTTTCTCAGTTACGGAAAGCAGTGGGCTCTTCACCTGTTTCTGCCTCTATTCCTCCCCAGCTTAGTAAGGAAATGGAGCTTATAATGGAACCATAAAGTGTCTTGGGATTCCGTCAGACCAGGGACAGTTTCGGCACTAATTCAGAGGTCCTTATTAAATGGAAGGAGCTTCCAGAGTTTGAGGCTACTTGGGAGAATTTTGAGCTGTTACAGAACCAGTTTCCCCACTTCCACCTTGAGGACAAGGTGGATGTTTGGGCGGGGGGTATTGATAGAGCTGGGGCTAAGCCTCAAATTAAGTTTACTTATTCTAGGCGTAAGAAATAAATTGTTAGTAAGGGGCAGAGAGGGAAAGAAGTTTTTGTTTTCTGTTATTTTGGTTTTTTTCAAATTAGCTGGAAGTTAGTTATTTTGTTGCTGAGCTGGAAAGGAGGGAAGTTAGTTAGAGTATTAAGGGGAGGGAATGGAAGAGAGAGAAGGTTATCTAGAACCTGGAGAAAACAGAATTGAGCTGAGGTCAGAGGAGGGCTGGCAGACCTCTCGAAAGTCTGCCTAGCCACCATATCAGAGTTGTATTGATTTTCTGTCTATGCAATTCAAGCTGCTGATTCAGCAATCCTCTAAATTTTTACTCTAAGCTCACTGATTTGTGTTCATGTGTGTGTGTGTGAGTGGTGTGTGAGAAATTATTTTATGTGGAACATATCAACATGCTTTGAAATAGCTCACAAGAACATCTTCTTCTCTTATCTTCATGTGTTAATTGTTCCTAGGTTCAGAAAAGCTACCATGTGTATTCAACTTGTTTCCTTTTGCATTAGCCATAGATTCCTGTCCAGTATAGTACAATATGCCTTATTTTTAGTGCTTAATTACTGTATCATTTTCTTTAATATGCTCTTCCTTCCAATTTATTCTAGCTTTTCAAAGAATTGGAGTATGTTGCTGATTGATTCTTGTAACTGTTGCCTTGCTTTCTTAATTCCAGTCACCAGTTGATGGAAAGCCAATGCTCTTAACCCCTGAGGAATCCATTCAAATTCAAGTATGTACATTTATTTTTGGTTGTTTTGGCTATTTTATGACTTTTTTAATATGAGTCCTGCATTGCTCTATTGCAGATGTATTTTGTAATGTTATTTTAGTTATATTTTATAGTCACTAATATATGGTTTTTCAAGACCTTACCATGTATCATTTACTTGTTTTTGTTAGCTCTCAGTATTTGTCATTAATATCTTATTGATTAATGTGAAGTTATCGATTAAGACATATTGGCAGACCAAATTCACCATTTTGTCATTGATTTTTGTACTCCTATATGCAAAATGTCCTTTGGTGGAGGAATGTTTGTTGTGCAAAAGGCCTTATTTGAACAGAATTACATGGTGCTTCTGTTCCTGTTTTTTCCTATCTTTGCCTACATAACGTTGAATAGGTTTGAGATTGTGGTGCTACTATTATCAGTTGTTGGCATGAATACAAATTGCAAAAGCTTGCATGCTATCAAAGTTTTTGTTTAAGTGCTTATTGCATTTTTTTTTTCCCTTTATGATACTGCAGAATAGAATTGGAGCAGATATAATTATGGCTCTTGATGATGTAGTAAAAACCACCATTACTGGGCCACGAATTGAGGAGGCAATGTATCGGACACTTCGCTGGATTGATAGGTGTATAGCTGGTAAGTTATTTAATACTTAATGTTACTCATTTTATGCTTAAATAGTTTTAAAATGCGAGCAAACAAGTTATTTATTTACGTGAATTATACTTAATCCAAGTTTTAATGAGGCAATGTCCCTGGTGTAGCCATGACTAGTCCTGTCTTTTTGCCCTAGAATAGTTCTATTTCATCTTGATTTAGTTGATTAGAACACTGAATTGATGCTGATGCTTGATGTCGTTCATTATTTGGTGTTCATGTGACATGTTTTACATGTTTGCCCTGTATAAGTCTAATTTTTTTTTCGTATCAACCAGCACTATTCATATACTCTGTGTTTTATCGGAATGTGATAGAAACTTTTAGGGCTCTCCCTATTTGTCTATCAGCTATCATGTCTGACTGTTGATGTGTTTGACCAAATTGTTTGAATTTTTTGCTTCCTTGACTTGTGGACAGCTCACAAGAGGCCACATGAACAGAACTTATTTGGTATTGTACAAGGTGGTTTGGATCCTGTGCTAAGGTGAATCTCAGTTGAAGTGTAACCTTGCTGCTGCTAATTTATTGTGCGATTCATGCTTTCTTCTAAAACTTATTACATGTTTTTTATGATAATTCTTTTTAATCAGGGATATATGTGTTAAAGGCTTGGTGGAACGGAATTTACCTGGGTAAGTATACTTGTCTTTAATGAAGAGTTTTGAGCTCCAAGGTTGAAAGATAGGAATTATGGACTCTACTTCTTTCTTCTCCAACCTTTGTTTAGTTTTTTTCTATATTAAAAAAAGGGTAGAACTTCTCTATGTGGTGCTTAAACTTCAACTTATTTCACACCCTTGGACAATGTAAAGGGTCAATGTTATGCACTTTTTACAATGGAGGTAATTTGGTGAGATCAGATTGTGCAACTTAAAATCTTTTCCCGAATGATTGCCTTTTTCGTTTCCATAAATTGCCACAATTGTTTGTTGTTAGTCACCTAATAATTCAGTCTAATTGTCTATCAAGTTCTTGCTTTCCAGTACAAGTTTCATTTTACTGTTGTCTAAGATTATATTCATTATGTCAGTTTTGGCTTTGGCTTGACATTTTTACCATTGTTTTTCTGTGAACCAATTTTACTTCTGTGACAGCTATGCTATCGGTGGTCTTGCTGGGGGTGAAGATAAGGATTCCTTTTGGCGTGTTGTTGCACAGTGTACAGCTGCATTGCCTGAAGATAAACCTCGATATGTTATGGTACAGATGAATCCTGTCATTCTATCGTCAGATTCTTCAAAATATCAAGGTCTCTAATGAATTACATGCTTCTTCACTTTAATTTTTTTTCCACACGCTATATTCCAGGGAGTGGGTTATCCACTAGATATTGTAGTTTGCAGTGCTTTGGGTGCTGACATGTACGACTGTGTTTATCCTACTCGCACTGCTCGTTTTGGTACTGCTCTTGTACCTGAGGTGAGGGATTCTTATTTAAAATTACTGAAAATATGTTAACTGGAATTCCTTAATATCGAGGGACATTAAATTTTTAACCTTGCCCTGGTCATGAGGATTTTGTGTACTTTGAATCTATGTAACAATGATAATTTTGGCAGTCATCTATTTTCATGTAATGCTTTAGGACCCAGCTACAGTGAGCTTGTTACCTCTGAACGTTTTCCTTAGTACTGAAAACCTAGTGCTATTTGATAGCTCTTATTGCTGCAGGAGTAATCGTGGTTTTGATGGTAATCAACTCAATTTATCTCATTAAACTACTGGAATAATAATTTGTGTTGCTGTGTATTTTTTTTGCACGAAATATCTCCAATGTCTTATATTCAATATGAACCTGGTCATTTTATTTCTAGTTTTACCTTCCACTTGTTCAGTACTGACTAGTCCTTTTGTTTGTTCATGGTTGTTCAGGTCATAATTCTGTAAAATATTAACTTTTCTATTAAAAAATCTTTAAAAAAAAAAAGGAACTTTTGGTATTGTCTTTAGATTTATAATTTACTGCTACCTTCCCGTTTAGTGTATCATTTGCTTGATTAAAGTAGAAATTGTCTTTTGCACAACGTGTGTTTACATTAATTGTGCCTATTGTGTTTTCTTATTGACAAAAGATTGGATTTATGCATTTTTAGCAGCTGCTTAATCACCTTAGAGCTTTGCTTGAAATTGTTTTTGTATTTATCACAATAATAGCTAGAAATGAAATGAATTTTCTGCAAGGAGTTTTGAAGAATCTTGGAGTTTTGAAAAATCTTGCACTGGATATGTGTCTACAAGATGATGAGTGATGTTTAAGAAACCCCACTAAGCAATTGTGACTGTTCTTTTTCTTCCAATGAAATGGACATGTGAATGTGCAGTTAGATCCTTGTCTAGATTTCCCTATTTTGAAACTTTGACATTAAATACTTAATGCAGGGAGTCCTAAAGCTCAAACACAAGGCAATGGCCGGGGACACTCGCCCCATCGATCCTACATGTGGTTGTATGGTATGCTCATAAGTGGATGTTCAGTCATTTTAGATATTAATGTATGATCAAGTTATGGTCTTTCCATGTATCATTCTATTTTTGCCACTGTAGGTATGCATGAACTATACAAGGGCTTACATCCATTCTCTTGTAACAAAGGATGCTATGGGATCTCAGCTCTTGTCATATCACAATTTGTATTACATGATGCAGGTACAAGTTGTGAGATCTATATGGGGTATTCTCCTAACCATTTGCTATTGCTGTATTTGTAATTAAAATTTAATCCTCTTTACAATTGCAGCTTAGCAGAAATCTAAACTCGTCAATAATTGAGGGAACGTTTCCAGAGTAAGTTTGCCTAACTTTGTTCAGATTCTTCTCGCATCCTTGGCTTTTTCAACCAGCTATTTTTTTGTCTAATGAAAAACTTAGTGCTTATCTGTACATTGTACATATCCTGGCTCCTCTCTATGGTAGCAGTTGTTTAATGTTCTTCCTGCTTTGTTTGGCAGGTTCGTGTGCAAGTTCCTGCAGAAAATGGTATTTCTGCCACTAAACTTGGCCTCTCTCTCTCTCTCTCTCTCTGTGTGTGTGTGTCTGTTTGTGTATATTGTGAGAATCTATTTTATCTCTTTTTATCTTTTACAACTTCTCTAACAATAACCTATTGGCTTATTCTGACTCTCTATTATAGTCACTAATATTCGGCTCACCATAAAATTTTTCTGATCTAACAGTGACGTTCCTTTGTTAATCACATCCCCAAAGGCATGATGCTAATTCAGTTATTATGACCCTTGTGTTATTTTGTTTCAACTCATTACAATGCTTTATTTATCTTGGTTATCTTGGTGTCAAACTTATTTCTTCACTCTAATCCTAAGCTAGATGCTATCCTCTTATAAAATTGAAGTTACCAATTAAACTTGGCAGTAAATGACGATCTGAACTCAAATCCATTATTGTGCTTGCCAAAGTAAGAGCAATAAACATGTAATTATTTTTTAGTATTACGGCATTGAATCCTAGTTTCCACAACCCAACCTCCAACCCCCACCCCTTCGGAGTTCTAGTTGAGCTAGTACAACATTTAATTGCCACACGCTATTTTCTAGGGCCCGAAATCCTAGATAAGTACATAGACATATTGCACATTTTTAGATACTTTGCACCATGTACCACAGCTTTGTGACAATCAATGTCTCTATTACTAGGCTGATAATAATTGAGGTTTTAGGTTGTCAGATCTGCTTAAAGTAAATTATTTATTGGTTGCCAAGGAACTTTTATTCACCTTCTATCAGAAAGGGAGAGAGTATCTTTCTTTAATAAATGGTTCACTGCTCTCCTTCAGTCGTTGTCCCATAAATTGAATGGTCTTCTCCATTGGCAGCACTTGTGACTTTATCAACAAAGTTTAGAATTTGCTTGTTGCGTTCTTCTTTTGTCATAACTGGACCTTGTGTTTCCTGGCTTCCACTTGGTATATAATATCAACCCTCAGTTGCTAGAGCTTGTGAAACTACATAAGTACATATTTTTCTCAAATCAATCTTTGCCTTTTCCTGTATTAGGTCGGTTTATACTCCATACTCTATGCTAAGTTATACATATACAAGTGTCTAAGCTGTAGGCCCTGCGCCTTCAATTGAGTGTTAAATGGTGTGGTGGGGCTGGGGGTAGGGGTAGGGGTAGGGGTAGGGCTTAGCTTTGGTTTTCAACTAGCATAAAGTGACAAATAATTGGGCTGTCACATTGCGGATATTACCTACAAACCTGTTGAACCTGGTGATATATTTCTTGTCTTGTAGTTTCCCAAGGGTGATGTCCCTGAATGGGTGTGCAATGCGATGGAGGTTGCTGGAATTGATATAACTGCCTGCTGTGCACTATTCCCTTCATCCCAAGATTAAAGCTAGAGATACTTACACAAGGAAGCTCTCATACGCAAGTTTGGCACTGAAGAAATCTAATTTACAGGTGCATCAAGGCAGCATAAATTTTGTAGCCAATATGCTGCCTAAATTATTAATTATACGTAGTCAAAAAATCTGCTGTATTCTTCAGTTTCATTTTTATTTCCATTTATTGATATTTGTTGTCCAATTGCAAGATAAACTTTGCTGGCCCTTAAGCTTCAGCATCATTGATGAAAAGTCTCCATAGTACTTTTCATGTCTTTACAACTTTGCGAGTTGGATGTTCTGTTTTTGTCAATAATATAACTTAAGGCCAGTTAACAAATACTACATGAGTTTATGTTGACACTCAAATTGTCTTGAATTTTGTTCTGAAAGACGCAAGCGTGGAGAGGTGGTCCTCTCTGCTAATTTTCCAACTCGCTTGCGGAAAATATCATGTTCAAGTTCAACGGATGACAATCTTGTTTTCTCGTTCTATTCTGTCTCAATGCTTGAATCCTCAATCATTTCATTTCTCGAGTTATGTTGCTTAACGAGAAGTCATAAAATGTACAGGATTTATCGAACACGCTTCAGAAATGATGTGACAGACTCTACACAACTCTCTGAGATTTAATGGTACAGGTTAAAAACACTCTGTGATATCCACCTAATTTCAGGATTAATTCTGAAAATTAACATCTCTAGCCAAACCAATGGACAATTTCTATGAGCATGGATTCTTCTGTATAAAGAGCACTTTCCCAGTTGGACACCAAAGTCTACAAAGTGAAAGAGATTTAGGCAAGCTTGAGTGGAAATTTCTTATCACTAGAAAACGCCATTTCACCCAACAGTAACCAACCTTTTGAAACATGTTTACAAAGTCTAAGAAATATTCTATTCCTTGCCTTTCCTTTCCAACCTATACCAAGTATAGCTTTCCCAAACAGAAAAGAAAGCATAAAGTAAAGCTGCTCTCCCCCGAGGGCTCCGTTGCCCATTGTCCCAATTTTCTCCCTCTCTACAAACGCACACGCACAAGGGCGGTTCCCCACCTACTCAAATTTCCCCTTTTTTCAGTTGCTTTAGTTTTTCAAAGTAATCTTTTTAACCATTTTCATCACTACGCCACTCAATACATCTTTTATAGTGTCCAAGAACTACAAGGAAACAAAGTATACATTACTTTCCTATTTCAAATATGAAAGCTGATGGATGTTACAAGCTAGGATGTTTGTTATCAATCAACTTCGAAACATCCATGTAACTTAATTTTGGCAAGACCCTTTTACAGGAATTGGACAATAAGCCATGTGATGATACTGCTATAATAGATATCAACAGTTCTGATACGATCTTTTATGAGATCTGGAGTTGCAGAGCTGTGGACTTGGCTTTCCTGAAAGGGTTAAATGAATAGACGTATACCTAAAAAGGCTCCATATGAGATTGGTTATTTATCTACTCATAATTAGATATCAAGATCAATGAGATCATGAGAACTCGTTGCACATATCTCCGTCAACATCGTGTATTGAATAATTGGAGAAGCTTTGTGGACTGTAGTGGGTCTAGTGAGAGAAATGTGAGTTGATTGGCTGGCTGCCTAGCCTGCCTTTACTGTATCACGTACTAGTGAGCTTGACCACCGCCGACATGTTTGAGTGTTACAAGTCTCAAATATACGCTTGGCCGTTATTTACGATCAAATCAAAGGTCGGTGCATAAAGGGCATTGCCATTGTCGTTTCTTAAGATCATTTGATCAGGAACAAAAGGTTAATAATCTAGTTGAGATGTCAAGGTTGAGTTTTTTTCTCCAAATTTTTGGTGTTTCGGTGGTTAAAGATGTGTTCTACGAACTCCTTAACATTATTAATCTTATATGGGATGCCATTACACATCATAGACGAGAGAAGGTCAAGAACTTGTACTTTTTTGGTAACAACAACGCCCGTTAAAGTTGAAAATTGTTATTACTACTTGCATTGCTTCTATAATTTATTGAATTAGACAGCTAATATGATGGTCCAAACTTTCCTATATTGTTCATACAGCACATTTTCACCCATGGCCCAACTAAATAAATTTAGTGTGCAATGTCTTCCTGTTAGAACTTGTTCCAAAACGTGAATAGAAAGCAATAGGGTTGCTCTAACATCTCTGAACTATGCATCACCAGTATGATATCGCCCCTATTATCAGAAAAGTTTGAAAAATTTTCCAATTAGAATATTTCTCCAAACTAGAAAGTTGGGCTCTGCTTGAAGTCAAAAGGCATCAGATATGCTCACATCACTTTTGTGGGATTTCTAGTGCTTTCGTCCCCCGCTCTCTTGTCTTTCTAATTTAATATTGAAAACCTAATAAATGATTGGTAAAATGTCTTTCAGAATTTTTTTTTCCAGGATAATTCTGACAAGACACGTTTTACAATCACATCTGAACCTTATTATTTGCATTATTTAATTTATAACATGGAAAACAAATCCATCTCTCAATTATTGCGTAATGATTAAAGTTCAGTAAGTTAATACGTAATTCAATACCAAGTTTTCAAATATATTTATTATATTTATGCGGCTTTTCAACACAGCATTCAAATATGCTGCTGCCAACAACATTACCTTGTCAAATATCCATTGAAATTTTAGTTGTTGTTTATTGTTTTAATTTCTGGTTGAACACTTTTGAGTTCCATTCTCTCTAATTCGTTATATTGTTTGTGGTCTAAAGTTCTAAGTTGCTGCCGTATACAAATTTCAAGCAGCAGAAAATGTTTCAGAATCTTAACTTGAATTATGTTGAATTAGTAATAAAGTGACTTGAAAATTCGGCAGGGTATAGTCACTCCCCCAAAAGCAACAATCTGGAAAGTGTCCAACACCAGTTTGGCCTTTTATTTCAAAACCAAGGCCATCAAGGTGACAAAGCATAAGAGGGCATAATCTTCCACTTCCCTCTTGCCTATAGCGTGTAGGTATTTTCTGAGCCTTTGCAAGAGTATAACGAAATTAAATACCTTGTATAAATCATATTCTTATACTTTCCTAATCAGCAATGGCATCATCAGCTGCACAAGTGTCATCACTTTATCGCACAAATCATAGAAACATCTCAAACCACCTCATAGATTAGAATATCATATATGACTTTCTAAGATTCCGGAAATATTAAGCTCTTTGTAAGAACCATTATATGTTATTAATTCAAAGTGGGTTTTGAAAGTTATCCCACTTTAAGTGACCAGGCAAAATAGTTTCTTGGTTCCCATATATACCTCTTGCAGTGTCATATTTTATCCTTCGTAAAAGAGAATTGGAGATTTAAAAGTACAAGATGTCTAGGTGAAGTCTAAAACTAAATCCATAAAAATGAAAAACATGTACATTTAACCTAAATCGGATAATATATATTTGATCGACAACCCGAACTATTACATGTAGCACAATTAAATGCATTTATTGAACTTTCTAGCACTACAAATGCATGTAATCAGAGGAATCATATGTACAAATTAAAAAGAAAATCCCATTTGTGTTACATTTTAAATAACCCTAACAGTTCACACCGGTTAAGCGCATATATAACTGCCCATCATGAAGCAAGTTTACTGCATGAGCTTCTTTTCAGACCTCTATTTCTCTTATAATTGGAAACTGAGGAAATCTTCGGAGCTTTGCTCCATTTTTTCTTCTTACACTTGAAGGACTTTGCAGAGTGAAGTTAGCTGCAGGCAAATTGAGCTCAAAAGCAAAAATAAAAAGCTTTTGATGCCAAACAGCTTTGTCTTTTACAACGTTTCCCATTCTAATTCTTGCAAATTGGCTCCTATAAAATAAAGGTTGAACTCTGGTTGACCCACAAAAAGCTCTCCGTCCAATAGAATCTGCATAGGGTCTTGCTTTGAGTGATGAAGCGTTTCAGCTCCTCGGATTCGTTGGATGCCCTGTTCACCATCTGCCGATCCAGAGGTAAACAGAATTCAACCCTGAAAGTATGAACTTTATGTTGATTCAATGCAAGTAGGTTCACCTGACTAGACTGTCCATTTCTTTTCTTATGTGCCAAGGAAAAAAGAAGCTTAAATTTTCATGCAAATTACATGTACTCTGTCTCTTTTTTTTGTTGCCTTCTCTTTGCTTTTCTCAGAGAACAAACGGTGAATCAAATTAAAATTTTTGCTTGCATACTGTGAAATACAAACACGTTTTCACTTCTGTTTTTTCATAATTGATGCTGACACTGGAAAAAAAAATACGCTTTGTTCATCTAGACAAGAAGAGTCCAAAGAGCAAGCAAATTTACAGTAGAGAGTTTCAGGCAATGATTGATTGCTTAGAAGAGGACGACTGCAGAGAGGAAGCTAGCCAGGGCACAGAGAAGAAACGGCGATTAACTTTGGATCAAGTTAAGGCCTTGGAAAAAAATTTTGAGGTTGAAAACAAGCTAGAGCCAGAGAGAAAAGCCAAATTGGCAGAACAATTAGGCCTGCAACCACGGCAAATCGCTGTTTGGTTCCAAAACCGCCGTGCCCGTTTGAAGAATAAGGAATTGGAGAGAGATTATTGTCTTCTCAAAGCCAATTATGATGCTTTGAAGCTTGATTACAACAATCTTGAACAAGAAAACGTCGCATTAGCAGCCAAGGTACTTCTTTTACTTTCATATATATATGTCACTTTAATTGCATTTGTTGAATTTTAAATTTATTTTTATTTTGCCACTTTGGTGATTTGCTTTGCAGTTAAGAGATATGAAAACGAAGCTTTGCCGAGAAGATGTGGAGAGTAGTCATGGCGTTAAAGCAGAGACCCCTGTTTCAGAACAGAGTAAAAACAATGATATATGTGATAATGTAAACGCTCAGCTGTTAATATCTCCAGCCTCCTCTTCTTCTCTCCATTTTACAGGCTCTTCTTCATCTTCACATTCATCAATGAATTGGGTTGAATTACCTAATTCCAGACCGATACTGAGCAATGTCTTTCAACAGCCTTATTGTCTGAAAGTAGAAGAGCAGAGTTTGTTTAGTTCAGAGGAATCCTGCAATTTCTTCTCTGTTGATCAGGCTCCTACTCTTCAGTGGTACTTTACTGGGCAGTAACCCCAATGAATGAACATGCAAGGTTCAAGACTCCGACTCTTGGATAAATAAAATAGTTTTAGATTTTGTGATCTGGGTTTTCAAGTTTGTTCCCAACAATCCCGGGAACAGTGTAGTTCATAAGTAAACTTAATGTAAAAAATCATGTATTACAAGTAACCAATGCAAAGTAAGGTGGCAAGCTGATATATCTTATTGGAGTGGATGAAATTGGCCTCACCTTCTATGCCAAGTAAATTGATTCTATGTGGCTATGATGAAAAAAGATCTCATCTAATCATGATTTCTTGTCATGTAGCAAATTCATACTGCGCTGTGCCTGTGCCTGTGCTAATGCTATCCCACTCAATAAGATGATCAGGCTTATGCACTAACGCAGACTTTTATCGTCTTCAAGCATATGCTGCTGTTGCATGCCATATTTTGATTCTGGGTATTGGGCCTATTGGCTCCGGGCCTCGTTTACCAACTGCTTTGACTTCAAAAACTGGAATACCCTCTATTAAGATTGCTGAATTTGAACAGTTTAAAGTTATTTTTGAAAAATGTGTGATTGGCGAAAGCTGTTTTCCATAGAGTTCATTGATCTTTTGTTTCATTTCTGATGGGTGACCATCAATCAATCCATGTGGTTGGTGAAAAGCAGATCCTGACGGACCTGACCCGTAGTTAAATTGAACTACAAGTACATAAGTGGCAAAAAATTTGGCAAAACAACACACCAAGAGAAGATGATAGTGGTACCACACTACAGGTCTAAATGGACAATGTTTATTAATGAACTAATCATTCAGAGCCCTCATTGTCAAACATCTCAATCTATCAGCTTATTAGGGATGAATGTGATTACTCTACATATTCTGTAGCATCTCAATCTAGCAAATGTAAATTTGCAACGCAAAGCTGTGCAATAACTGCAACATGACGTCAAGATTAACAGATGATAACATAATCGCATTGAAACAGAAACCTAGCAATGAAAATGTTGCTTGGATGAGACCACATTGGCGAAATTAGCCGTGGTTATGAACAAGTGGAGGTGGGGAAGACACAAGTCTCTTTCCACTTTACAGTTTTTGGGTGGGAAAGGGACTGGGAGAGAAAGAGACAGAGCAAAAAGCTGCTGAGGCTCTTTGCTCCATTTCCAAAGTCTTGCTAGTGTCAGAAGTGGCACCCACATGTCATCCATGTTTGACTCTTAATGCCCCTATATGGAATCTAGCTATAGTTTGCTATGACGTTCATCGTTGGGCAATTCCGAGAACCCACCAAATCCCTTCACCTTATCAGTCATTGCCTCGCTATTGCTGTGCAGCTCAAAAGCAATGCCCCAGCGCCAGGAAGAAGCTGGCATATGCTATGCATATCACAATCGTAGTTCAGCCTTTATACAATATTGATACTTGCGCTTCCTAGAATACGTGTATCACAATGTTATGGCCGTAGCAGGAATCACGATTAGCATGATGGAGCTGTAAATGCAACGTCGCTGGCTTTCTACGGTGTGGCCCAAACCGTTACTAGACATGTGAATCTACGGGCCTAGTGGGCGGTAGAGAATATCAACATCAAATGTGCTATGTGAATTTTGTTAAGACTATTAGATAGAGAAACTAATCCTCTTTGTCACCCAAAACCTCCTCATCTAACTAAATAAATTGTAAGACCTAAATTTTAACTTCCAAGATAAATTATTAGAGTGATAAAAGTTACTTATTAGAGTGAGAAGGCTCATTTTGAACTGATAATCTACAAGATAAATTATGTATTACTTATTGACTAAGGAGCTGTTTGTTTTAACCACTTAAATCTGAATCTAAATAGAATTAAGTGATTTAAAAAATTATTTTTATTTGTTTTAATGTCTAATCACTTATTTTCAGACCTTATTGTCTGAATAAAAAAAGTGATAAAATATCACTTTTTTCTCTTAAAACATCTGAAATGTATAAAATGACTTTAATATCCCTATAGCATCAAAGTTACATCTCCCTCACTCTCCTCTGCCAGCCTGCGGTCTCCCTTCTCTCCATTTTCAACTTGCGGGCCCCCCCTTCTAAACACAGACACGCTATACCCTTATTTTTAAGGTTATTTTCAAAATTAATTTGCAAAAAAGTTCTTCAATAATATTCTTCTACTCTATAAAGAATTTTTTTTTTTACGGTCATAAAATCTATTGATTCGATAAAACAATAGCCATCAATCTTTTTGATATTGACGTTGTTATTTTATATGACATTTTTTTAATGGTTATTATTTGAGGATAATATTTTTTATTTATTTAAAATTTATTATTTACATCTATTTTATTTATATCAATAAATTATATTAAGTATTAATTATGTTCCTGTATAGGTTACATATGAATTACATTTTTTGTTATTTTTATTAATATATTTTAGTTATATTAACTAATTTAAATAAACGTTGGTTAATAATTGGAAAAAAAATAAATTTAAAATAAATAAATATAAATTTAAAATAAATTTAAAAATTTAAAAATATAATTAATAAAGATAAAATGTATGATTATTAATAATTTTAGTTTTATTTTATTAATTATTTAATTTTTAAAGGATTACAACAATTATTGAGATAAATATTTTACATTTCCTATTACAAGAGTAAAAAAGTCACATTAAAAATAAGATATTTTTTCACCACTTTTTTTAAGAGGTCTATAAAAGAGTAAACAAACATGCTATTAAATAGTAAAAATTAAATCCTAAAAAGTGTTTACATCTAAAAAGTGTTAAGTAATAGAAACAAACACTACCTAAGAGTAATGACTCATTCTTGACCGTTATAATAAATTGATATCAATTTGAGTCAAGCAATATTTATGTTGTAATATCTCATATGTCTAAGAAAGAAAGTTTAAGACTATAAAATATGTTATGAGCTCCTGATTTTTTTGACACACAACACAACATGCGAGCACGACACGTAATTAGCGGGTTTGGGTTGACCTTAATTATGTTCGTATCAAAATTTTTAACTGGTTTAATCATAGTGTCATGTTCATTTTGAGGGTCTGTAACCATATGACACGTATTCATTTACTGACATTCATCCGTTACTAACACACATCCATTTATAACATGCGTATGTTTTCAACACGATTAACAAAAGTATCAACACGAATACACATTAATTTAAATTAGGTTGTAATGTATCATCGTGTTAAACATATAATCGTATCATAATCATGTTAAACATGTAAATAAGCTATAATCGTGTTAAATGTGTAAAACGTGTAAATCGTGTAAACGTGTCATAATCGTGTTAAACGGATCATATTCGTGTTTAATATGGAAATAACTTGTTTATTATTCATGTTAGCGTGTCAGGTTGTGATATAATAATTGTCTAGTGTTTTTGTTGTGCCTCCTTGACAAAAATAATAAACAAGTTATGTTCGGTGTCAGGCTAATTTTTGTTATATTTTAGCTTAACACGATACAAACACGACTTACGAATACAAATTGCCACCCCTACATAAGACCCATTTTGCAATGACAAATTTCAATATAAATTATGTAACTAATTGACTAATTGTAATGAATAATTCTTGACCATTAATATAATAATTGATTATCAACTTAACTGGAGCAATATTTATGTTGTGATCCCTCACGTGTTCAAGAAAGAAATTTTAAGACTATTAAACATCTTATGAGCTCTTGATTTTTTGACACCATACACGATATGTGAGCACGACTCGAAATTAGTGGGTTTGGGTTGGTCTTAATCGTGTTCGTGTCGAAATTTTCAACCAGTTTAATAATAGTAGCATGTTCATTTTGAGGGTCTGTAACCCGAATGACATGAATCCATTTATGACACGTATTCATGTACTGACATCCATCCGTTTACTGACACATATCCATCTACAACATGCATATGTTTTCATTAACAAAAGTATTGACACGAATACAAATTAATTTAAATTGAATTGTAATGTGTAATCG
The DNA here is from genome assembly GCA_013180625.2 of Boswellia sacra. Classification (NCBI taxonomy): domain Eukaryota; kingdom Viridiplantae; phylum Streptophyta; class Magnoliopsida; order Sapindales; family Burseraceae; genus Boswellia; species Boswellia sacra. The sequence continues at coordinate 1,926,436 of SNVD02006000.1, forward strand.
TGTCATAATTGTGTCAAACATTATAAACGTGTTATAATAATGTTAAATGTGTAAATCATATTATAATCATGTTAGACGGGTTGTGTTCATGTATAACATAAAAATAACTCGTTTATTATCCGTGTTAGCGTGTCGTATCGTGATATCCATTTAATAATTATGTCGTGTTCTTGTTGTGCCTCCTTAACAAAAATAATAAACGAGTCATGTTAATGTTTGACCAATTTTTGTTGTATTTTAGCTTGACAAGACACAAATACGAGCTATTAATACGAATTACCATCCCTATATAAGACCCATTTTACACAAGTAATTTTCAAGATAAATTATGTATTACTAATTGACTAATTATAATGATTCATTTTTGACCATTTATATAATAATTTATTATCATTTTGAGTGAAACAATATTTGGGGCCATTTGGTATAGGTGGTAAGAATCTGAAACCCACCCCTTATTTGATACACCAAACTTGTTTTTTAAACCCGAAAATCTGGATTCCCACGATATTCAGATTACTGTAAAATTGGGGTAATCTAATGCCTACCTAGGGGTGGCAATTTTTGATACGACACGCGAACACGACTTGACACGACGCGGGTTTTAAGCGGGTTTGGGTTTTGACATATTCGTATTCGTGTCATGTTCGTGTCGGAGATGTCAACCCGTTTAATAATCGTGTCGTATTTGGGTTGAGAGTATTCAACACGCGAACTCGATTGTGACATGAACACGTTTATAATACGAGTAACACGAATACATATTTTACACGATTGACACGATAACACGATTGACCCGATAACACGACTAACACGAATATTGACACGATAACACGATTAACACGAATATTGACACGATTACAAAATAATATTAAATTTAAAAAGACCAAACTTAATATTATAGTTTTAGACATTTTTAGTCCATACATGTATCCAAATTTTAAAATAAAAATAGAATTTTAAAATCTAATAAATTTTAAAATAAAAATAGAATTTTAAAATCTAATAAATTTTAAAATTTAGGATTTTTTTGTAATATGTCATAATCGTGTTAACGTGTCATAATCGTGTTAACGGGTCATAATCGTGTTAGACGGGTCGTGTTCGTGTCTAACACAGGCACGACCCGTTTATTATTCGTGTTAGCGTGTCGTGTCGTGTTCGTATTGAGTCTTAGTGACACGAATAATAAACGGGCCGTGTTCGTGTCGTGTCAATCTTTATCGTGTCACAGCTCGACATGACCCGCGTACACGAATTGCCACCCCTATACCTACCCAACCCTTGAGTTTCATATTACCCGTAGTCTGAAACCCATACTCTTATATCCCTCTCTCTCCCCCCTCCCCCCTCTACCCCAAACCCCAAACAACAACACCCCCCACCACCCCAACCCACACCACCACACCCCCCACCACCCTAACCCATACCTACCACGAAATTTTTGGAATTTGATTATATTTTGTTGGGTTTGGAAAATGTAGGGAATTGATTGTATTTTTCTAGTTTGGAAAATGTTGGAAATTGATTGTATGTTTATGGTTGGTTTGGAAATTTTTGGAATTTGATGGTGGAGGTGTGCCATTGGGTGTGGGCAAAGCGATGAAGCGCAGCTTGTGTGTAGTGGTGGTGGGTTTGCAGAAAACAAAAGGAAAGGAAGAGGAGAGGAAAAAAATTGTTTTATCAGAAACTGTTTCTTACGCAAGAAAATGAGGAAAATAAATTATTTTTATCAATTTAATTTTTGTATATTTTTGTTTGATATTTTTTAATGGTTTTGTAATTTTATCGTATCAAAATTTCAAATATTATAAAATTTGGATATTTTATCGGGTATTTTATGAATTTTTTAATATATTTTGTGGATATTTGTTGTGAATATTTTAATGGATATTTTTCAATTATAATTTAATTGTATGAATAATTTAAATATTAGAAATGTCTTAATATTATGAAAATAAATAAATATTTTTGAAAAAATTTTATTAAATAAAATTAGCGCATCCTTTTGTGTAACTAAACATAGTAATCTGATTCTAATAGGAATCAAGTACAAGATTTCTACGGTCAATCAAACACAATAATTTTCTTTCCAAGCATCAAATTCCCATGTTTTGCTTTCCTAGAAATGTGAACCTCATTCCTAAGATTTCTATCCCCATACCCAACGGCCCATTTATGTTAAGATAATCTTACATTTACAACTCATTTGCAACTATTTTTTATACAATCTGAATTGACAAGCTATCACTAGATGAGTAAAAAATGAAAATAGACAAGAAATATTAAATTGAATGATATGAAAATTACGCATCTAATAATTTTTTATCAACTAAGATTGTATAAAATCTTGATTGTTAATAAATTATAAGTCTAATATTATTTTTTATGTTACGATATCTCAGGTGTGTGAGAGAGAAAGTTTAAGGCTATTAAATATCTTATGAGCTTGTGATTTTTTAATACGGGTTTTAGGTGAAGATTGTTTATAACCAAAAGATAAATACTGAAAAACACTTGTGTAAAATTCAAAACTGACAATATCTTGACGTTGGCCTGGATTTTACATGCGTCTTTCAACTTTTGAATCCTTTTGGCTTGAATCAATGACTCTCGCAATCGCAAGGGGATTTGTCTCACATGTCGAGTATGGAAAGCACCACGAAAATAAAGGTGAGACAATGGATGCAACTTGCGAGGAGGATTAGTTAAGAGACAAAGACCCTTGTTGTCTCTAGGTTCATCTATGTCTATCTTCAACAAATAATTTTTTTTTGCTTACTCAGATTTGAACTTATCACAAGAGAGATTGATCATGATTTATTATTCATTAAGATATTTCTTAGAAGCTCTTTGCTTAACTTTTAACTTTAACTCGTTCTTTGGGCATAGAGTATGGCGTTGTACTATATATTACTCATTAAAGCATCTTTTCCTATCTATGTTTAGAGACCACACTAGAAGATGGTAGAAGAGTGGGGGAAGTTGTTCCTCACCAAGCAACATACATTCTTTTTTCAATGTCAAGTTAGTTCAATAATCAACGTCATCATTTGTTAGTGAAATATATTATCCTATAAACCAATGGTGCTAGTTTATGGAAAATTAGGGTATATTCTTTTTTAAACTCAAGTCCTGTTTTCTGTATTGCATATTTTTTAATATATTTTATATTTAATATTAATTATATATAACTTTTTAAAATTTAAAATAATTCAAAATCAATTGCATATTCTTCCTATTGAAAACAAAAACACAAAATCACAAAAAGTACATACTCTTATTTTCTTAAAGCTTATCTTAATTGTGGTTTGAAACATAAAATTACAGATTAAGTAATGAGTTTTAAAGACTTAGTTGTACCTCAAATATCTTATTGAACATGCAGTTCTCGTATGAAATAACTGCTCAAGGAACCTCATCCAAAATTGAACCTTTGGGTCACTTTGCGTAATCCCTCGCCCTTCGGAGTCAAACTCTGTTCTTGGAAACAAGAAACACTAATCCAACTTGGGCTTCCAAGCCCACTGATCTTAGGGCCTCTGGGCCCATATTTGTTACGTTGGTTGCTTTCCACCCAAGCAGATGAAAAGGCGAAAAAACTTGGCGCCATTTTTTCGGTTGGCTGCTTCGAAACGAGTAACTGACTAAATGTCTCTCTTTGTTGTCTGTTATTTGATATAACTGACAGTTACTTTCATTTAACAACCGATTAGTTCGATCAAAACTTTATTTTGATTTGCTTTGACTGCTTGCAATCTGCCAATCTGAATCTGGTTCTCTAACTTTGAATTGCATATGGGCTAAATGAGCTGATTAATTAAGGTGTTGATTAACGTTAAAAGAGGGAGAAGGTGGCATTGGGAACTTATATAAGGGATAGGAGGAGCAATGCGAAGAAACTGTACGCCACATTCTCTCATCAAAACGCGTGCCACGAGATTATTACAAGGGAAAGAACCGCAACCGCAAGCCAATTGGTTTCCAAACTTGCAAATGTTCTATAATCTATTGATTCCCCCACCTCCATTTGTTTGCAATTTACACATTTCTTGCCTTAGCCCTTGTAAGATTTTTGGTTTTTAATATTGATGAACAGTTAATGCTGGTGGATACTTTGTGGTGCACGATAAAACTGCCAAGCTGTGTAGTTCCTGACCTGACTGAGTTCAAGGTTCACATTTTCTAAGCCTCTTTTAGTTTTCCTTTCCTGTTGCGTTATGATTTCAATTTGATGTAGTTGCCAAACGCCGATATAGTGTTTGTGCAATTTTATTGGACATGTTTTTAAAGAGAAAGTCTAGGATATATCTTTTTTATCACGTTAACATGATAACGTGATACATCCATTTAATCATAAGTTGATAAATAGATTATATTTTCATTTATATTTTAAGAGAGGAATTAGTTAGAAAAAAAGTCCCATTACGTTTTATTTCCATGAAGCATAAATAATTTCCCTCACCTAGACTACCAGAGGTTTTCAGAACTTGGTATAATTTCTTCAGTTGTTCATCTGTGAGTGTTGAAGCAAGGACCCTCTAATTGGCTAGAGTCTAGCTGTAAAGGTTCAAATTTGTTAAGGTCTATGCTTATGGTGGCGAAGATCTGATGAGGCTCACTTCTCTGTTTTTCTAAAAGATTTTGTCCCAATTATTAGTTAATTCTGACTCAGTAGTTGGTTTATATGTACAGATTTTTGTGCCTTAAGTTTAGCTTATACGCTTCTCTCTTTTCAAGCTTTGTGCAATTGCCAAAGTGACCCAAAGGCATTCATCCATATCTTGCATTCTGCAAGTTGGTGACCTGGTGGCTGGATCCAGGGACTGATTCTGAAGCTTCAATGTGCATATTCGGAGCAAAATTGACCTGCCTCCCACATAAATTAGGTTTATGCATGTGGCAAAGTTGTAATATGGGAAGAATCACCTTGCTGTGAGGGAAAAAAAAAAAAACGAAAGCACAACCATTCCTCTTTGATAATTAAAATTTTAACTAAAGAATCATTGTCCTCTTAGTATATTTTGATTTGCTACTTCTTCAATCTTCCATCTGCATACGCTTTGAAAAAACAAACAAATGACAGCCTGCAGAGCCAATTAAAATCTGCAGAATACCGGCTTAAACGTTCAAAAGGGGCCCGCGCATCTGACACTGCTGTCATATTCGTAATAGCTATTCATTTTTCCTCCAAAGATCTGAGGTCTCAACTCAAGTTAGCAAGTGGCTGTTCACTTTAATTTATAGATGAATCATTTGCACATAATGATAGAACTTGCAGCTCAAACCATGTACAACTCGGTGGCCACAGAAGCCAAAACAACTGAGGCTGCTGAAGGGGCAAGTATAATCAGATGAGGAGAGAAGGCTCTGAACTTTTGCAAACTGACTATTGTCAATTTCTTGTTCAAGTATAATTGTTTAACTGTGTACTATATAATTGGGAAAATAAATCTATAGAAAATTTTATACGTATTATGTTTCAGGAATGAGATCTAGGCCAATTACTTGCTATTGCTCATCTAATTAACATCCAATCTCACCAATAATTGCCATTGACCAGTTTCTGTTAGGATCAAACGCTAACCACTAGGCTAAAAGGCGTAAACTAAATTCATGATCAGGTTTGGATACCAATTATATATTAGGAGCTGATCCTTAATTATCATTTTGTGAAAAACTTAAAAGTTACTAGAAGAAGCGTAACTACATCAATCCCCTTCCACGATTCATTATGAATTGTCCTATTCGACTTCCGTCATATACCATGAGACTAGTCACCTGATTCAACATTAATATTTTATCACATTTGAAAATTATATGAGGATCTATACTTCCATTTTGTTTTATATATTGTATAACAAATTAGAGCTTATCCAGTTCTTCAACACTAATCAATCTCTTTAGCAAGGCCGCCTTTGTGATTAATATAAAGCCCATAATCTTGGCATGCAATTTGATGCAACTACACAACAAGAGTTTAATGGTGACATAAGGAGTGTGGACTGTCGAGTGAGTTGTTATTGGTTAGGAAGTCAATTTGTTATTGATACCAAAAGGCTGGCCTCACTAATGAAACATCTACATCCACTTGGGTTGGGTTAGCCTCCATGAAAGCAAAGGTTACAAAGATTTTAAGATATAAATAGGGTGAGTGAGCAACAGAGGCTTTCATTACAGATAGGAAATGGGGCATGGCGTATGGGGTATTTTGTGTGGCCAGAAGTAAAACCAGAGGCTGTTTCCGCGTTTTAATAGATCTATGTTTCGTGTTAGTAGACCACTTCGACAAACTTCTTGTTTTAAGCTTTCAAAGACTTGAATAGATACACCTAATTCTTATTTTGTCTACTCTTTATTCACTCTTTTTGGTGGGAAAGCGTTGTTCAGTAGCTGCTTTGTGCTGCTACTCAGGAATCTCGCTGCATTGGCCGACATGGATTGACATGGATTTTTTTTTTTTAAAAGTCTAAATAGACTTGAATACTCAACGCGTTTTTTACACGTAATTATCATCTATATTATATGACAAAGTTCTATTCGACTGTTTGTTTATTTTCCTAATTATCAGATATAAATATGAAGATATATTAAAGATCATATATAGTAAAAATAATAAATTATCAATTTTAAATCCACATAGATATTGCGACCATAAGATAATATTGCGGTCGAATTAGACTTGAGAAATTTTATACAACCTCTTAATACGTCATGAACTCATTCTATAAAAAGGTATTTTAGATTTAATATTATCGGATCGTTAATAAGTTAATACGATAAAACCTATTTGATATTGGGCCGTGTTTGGGTTCATCCTATAAAAAACTGTTTTACCCATTAATATTAAAGATAATTTAATAAATTTATTTATGATACATAGAAAATATAATAAAATATAACAAATTATTATAAATACTAATTTATAAGTATGTTTAATCTAATTAAAATTATTCTAATATAAGTACATCATCTTTTTTTTAGATATGTGCGAGTATGATATTTTGATAAGGAATACAAATAAGAAACTTATAGAATGTTCTATTTTATTTCTATAAATCATTCAAAAATTGGTTTTAATTGTTTATCTTAAGTATGATTTAGATAGATCTTTAAATAGCTTTCGATACAAAACTTTGTTTGTATTTTTGTATTATATTAAATTTGCATATATTAAATTTATAAACTATTAGTTATATTTTATATTTAAAATTTATATAAATTATGTTATATATATTGTTATTTAACTTGAATATAAAAAAAAAAAGATTAAATGAATTGAATTTAGGTAATACCTTAACTTAATAGTGGGATTTGAGTTTAAAGATTTAGATCAAATAAATTAATATAAATCAAATTTAAATTAATATAATTTAATGAATATCAACATTCGAAACTGTTCTAACCCCATTCGTTGTCAGGTCAACGTTGAATTGGTATGGATCTCTTGAACTTCTTTCATTCCCCAAGACACGTAAAACTCGTTTTCCACGCTAAATTTTGAAGGAATGCGAACGGCCAACGTCTGCTTCCCTTATTGGTAGCTTAATAATCGGTCTAACCAGGTAAAATCTTTGTAGTTTTCTCTTTCAAACAAATCATAATAATATTACTCATCATTTTCAGATAAGTATCTAATCTTATTAACGTGATTTTAGCTTTTGACTATTCAAAACCATGTATTGTTTCACGGTTATATAAATTCGAAATTATAGGTTTTTGCTACATTAATACGTTAATTAAATGTAAGTTTACATCTTACTATGAATTTTATACATATTTTTCTTTTCTGAATGTTAACTATCTAACAATTTATTAAGTGCGACGTAATTATTTATCGTAACAATATGATTTAAATTTTAAAAAAAGTTGGACAAATAAAAATAATAAATTAAAAAAGAAACGAGGTATAATTTTTGAATCATGAATGTAGGGAAAAAAATTAAGTCTGTTTAATTTTAAAATTCACAAATCGATCCACTAATCTCCCACTGCAGAAAATTAAATCTAATTTAATTTGTTTTGAATATTTTATCGAAGACTGATTGCACTGGATAAAATTTTATCAATCCGAAAATCGGAATTTTGATTTGAATATTCTTTCCTCTTTTTTTTTTTTTTAACTTTCACTTTTCCTTTCCTCTTTTTCCTCGTACCTTCAAACTGACTGCGTGGCGAGATCTTATTTGCGGCAAACAAAACACTCTTTTTATCTTTGTATCTAGACTCTTGTATCTAATGTCTGGCGAGAAATAAAAAAAATATTTACTTTTAATTACGTGGCAAATTCTAAGTGGCTAAATGGACGTGCTTTTGAAGACATTTTCCTTGTTTCCCGAGCTTTGCATTGGGCCCTTGGCCTTCTGCCGTGAACCGACTTTCCAGAATCCCATTTTATACGCTTTCCTTTAAAATCAAACGTCGTCGTTTGAAGTCTTTATATGTCCACCCCCGTCCTTTCTTCTATGTGAATGCTGGATTTTCCACGCCGCCCCACAAAAGGCCTCGGTCCCATACTCCCCAATCCACACTTCTCATGATTTACTTAACCCATCACAGCCACCCACTCGATCACAAAGTTGAACCCCGCACAGAGCTCCGCCAAATCTTAACCGTCCAATTAATCTCCCAACAAACTTTTCAAACTTTTCAAACTTTTACACGAACCGTCAAAACAACTATTTATGAAAACGGGGAGGAAGCTCCCATGAACGCTCATGGAAGATGAACTCTAACCTGTCCTTTCTATTCTATATATATATAATACTTAGCCACTTGACCAAGAAAAGCACCAGACGATTCCCAAATGGCAAACCTGATGGGCAGATCGTCCAAGGACGTCGTTGGCAGATCGAAATCCGATACTCTTCGATGCAAAAAGCACCCTAAACATCAGCAATCACCTGGGGTTTGCTCCCTTTGTTTAAAGGAAAAGCTCTCTCAGCTGTCCAATACTTCAACCTCCTATTCACGTAGCTTTACTACTACAATGGAGTCGTCGGCTTCGTCCTCTTCGTTATCCTCTTACTATTCTTCTTCAGCCTCTTCTTGTGCTTCTCCCATGCATGGTTATAGTTTCGCTTCTCACGAGGGCAAGAGCTCGTTGTCAACTTTGCTTTTCGGTGGCAAGAATGTGTTGACTAAAAGTAGATCGTTGGTTTTCGTTTCACGAGCAGGCAAAGATGTTGATCATCATAACAATAATAATAAAAAGAAGAACAATGGAGGGTTCTTGTCCAAGTTACTTCGTCCTAAAAGATCGAAGAAGATAGAGGAAGGTTTAGTGCACCCTAGGACTCTCAGAGAGATCATTGTTACCAGCTAATCGGACCATTAATTGTTCTTAATTCTTTCATCTTGATTATCATCTTTTTTTTTTTTTTTTAGTTGATAGGTTAGAATAATGTAGCTATAAACTGATCTCTACAACAAAGAGAAAAAGAAAGATTGAAATAGATAATGATATATATTAAAAGCACGAAAAAGAATTAGGTGTTTTTTTTTTGTATAATTTATATATTAATGTACGTATATGGATCTCTTGTGGGAATATTATGAAGAAAAGTTCCAATCTCTTGTGGGAATATTATGAAGAAAAGTTCCATACTTTAATCCTCTTCTTCTCTGTTTGTACTTGCAATATTAATATTATTGTAGTACTGTATATATAAATTAATTTTCTTTTTATCGAATAATATATATATATATATATATATATATATATATATATATTGTTGTTAGTTGTATATATTATATTATGTTATATGGAATTTGTGATGAGTGGAGTTGTTTAACTTTGTCTCTGTAGAATGATAAGGACAAAAATTCCACATGTAACAGCGAAGAACATTCTGTCCAATGAGGAAAATATATGGAAAGGGCACTAACGTTAACCCCCGATCCAAGAAACTTCTTTAGATTAACGTTATCACACTCTTTCTGGATTTGAAGCAGTCTACTTTGATTATTTCTCAAGACTGACTCGATTTATAATCAAACTTGGAAAGCTTATGGGACAGCTGGTAAAATACCTTGCATGCGCCATCTAAATTCTTAGCAACTTCCTCCGCTCATCTGGGCTTAAAAGCGAATTGTCTAGCTGGCAGACGATAATTTGAAAATTATATTGCAGCTGGCAAATTTTCCTCAGCAATTTTACTATTTTTATAATCAAGATTTATATATATCAAGGCGAAAAATCAATTAAAAAATTGAAAGACGTGATTAAATAAGTTTTCTTCACTAGACCATTTACCAGTACTACTAGCAGTTATCACATGTTATCTGATGCATTGTACGGGTGTACCAGGCTTTTCAAAGATTAGAGCATGTGCTTCATGATCGTGCTCAATATTTCTCATTTCCTACCATTAATTTTGAAATAATAATTGTCATTATTATTTGATTCAACGTTCGCTTCGTCGAACTTGGAACTCACAGCTCCGTCAAAATGTATGCCCTATAATGACCGTTGAAGGAAATTGACCTATCGTGCAACCAACCTTTTTTTATGGTTATTTAAGTTAGTTTGTTTGTTTATGTATTTTGAAGTTTCGTCCTATAATTAAAAAAAAATTTATAACTGATTTTAAATTTTAAAAATAATACATAATTGATATTGATTTAAATGTATTAATAATCATGTATTGTTAAAAAGATAAAATTTTAAAAATGAAAACTATTAACACCTTAGATTTACATATGGTTCAAAGAAATTGGCTGGCCCATCTATTTAATTTACTAATGGGCAAAAAGAGATAAAATCCTAATTAATTTCATCAGAATTTTAGAGTCTTTATACGGAAATGATCAAGGCCAGTCTTTAGTAGTCTTCAGTGAGCCTATTAATGCAGCAGCAGGTAAGTCTTTTGCAATTTGCTAAAGTTAACCGTTCGCACCATGTGCCAATGCTAGGCTGTTATACGCGAAGGGTTAATGATCGCCATCCAAAGGCAGCGATGAAGTTCATTTTGTAAAACCTTTGTCAATCCTCAAGATAAGCAGGAAGAATGGTTCGTTGGGTGATTTCGCGCTTTTTTTTTTTTTTTTTTTTCAGGCAATTCATCAACCTAGCCGATCAAATTACGAGACGTGTGAATATATAATTACCAATTAAATTCCAGCCAGTGCTGGCTTAACCCTTAGACAACTAAGGCAATGCCTTAGACCTCAAAAGTTTGCCTTTGTTCATCAAGACCCCAAACTGACATTTTCATAGGACCCCAAAATTTTGTTTTAGTTACTTAAGGTCTCATATTTTATAGATACTCAAAATTAATTATGAAATATTCGTTTTCTATAATCTATATAATCAAGTTTATTAATACCATTTCACCCTAAAATTTAAATTTAACTAAGTTAAATTTTTTCCACAAATATCTTTCTTTTCAAAAAATTAATTCTATTAGAAATATCATAAAATTAAATAATTAGCATTTTATTTCTAAATTTAGATAAAATTTCTTGAAAAAAATCAAATTTTAACATATAAATTAAGCTTTTAACGTTATATATATTTTCTAATATTACAAACTTATCTTTCAATTTTATATTTGTATCAAACTCTCGTATTCTCACGACATTACTAAAAAAAGATAGTATATTATCTAACTATAATTTTAGTTTCTATAACAATCTATTATATTATTATTTTTTAAAAAATTATCAATATTATGTTATTAATTTCATTTTAACTTTAGGCATGCCTACTATAAAATATGAATCTACATATGAAAAATTAAGAAAAAATTTGGAATATGAGGTGAACCCTAAATCAAAGCCTCTTGATAAATATGTAAATAAATAAATAAAATTTTATTAACATAAAATTAAAATGTAATAACAATACGAACATAAAAATGACAAAATAGTTAAACAAGAAAAATTAAAATATTAATTAGTTTATTTAATTTTTTTTACTAAATATTAAAAGACCTATTATGTAATTTTAGCCTTAGGCCCCAAAATCCCTTAAGCCAAGCCGGGACAGATTCTAGCTCAACCTCAACCCTACCTAATTGTTAACCAAAAATAAAAATTGCACATATATATGTAGGGTCCATCGATTGAACTTGTCCAATTATTTTATCTGTAGACAGTATATATCTTATATTATAATCAATTGTGTTGTGTTTCCTATTATGAAAATGCTGGCAGAAGAGTTATCATGCTTTAGGTTCGATGCAGCTAAGATCTTGGTCGTCGTAGTGCCAGGTTCAGTTTAGGAATCACTTTTAAGTTGTTATAGGGTGGCAGCCACGGCCGTCTGATTTGGCTATAATTATACATATCTATTTTATGTTATATATTTATTCATTTGTGCGCTATATGCTTTTTGGTTGATTAATTGCTGCTCACTTGGTCTCCAAACTACTACCCAACGCATCCCACCTAAATTTGTTTCGTTATGAAATCAAAATGGAATGGAATAATAAACATTAAGGGTGTTTGTCGGTTTGGATCTAACAGATTTAGCAAACAACCAATCCAATCTAATATTGATTGATTTAGATATTTTTCAAATCCAAACCAATCCAAGTAAAGATTGAAATCGAATCCAATCCGATTTTATAAAAACATCATCCGATTCGATCTAATTCATAAAAATATAAATCGATCCAAACTTAAAAAATTTAAAAAAAATCCAATGATCCAATAAAAGCACAATTTTATATGATGTGATATGATAATATACTGGTGTAAATTAAATATGAGTAGTAGCTCATAATATAAGATATAAAAATTTATTTATAAATTAATTAAAGTGCCTAAACAAAAATAAGATAAACATTTAAATTATTTCAATACACATATTATAATTTTTAAAAAATTTATAGGACTCTAATGAGCCACGCATAATATGAGATAATTTATTTCTTACATTAACACCAACACCCTACTTATTATAAAAATCATGTATTTTTTTGTTACTTAATTTCGGGTTAAACATATTTTATTATATTAAAATTATAATGGGCTAGTCACTTTTATTTTTTAGATTATTACATATTTACTCTTATTACCTTTTATTTATTGGATCGGTTTATAATGGATTTTTATATTACGATCCATCATCTAATCCTATTAATTCAATTTTTAAAAATCATAATCCAATCTAATTCATTAATTAATCAAATTCGATCAAAATTAGATTGGATTAGTCTATTTGAATGGATTGGCTTGGATTTTGAATTCTCCTAACGAACACTTGTTTTTGTTTCTTACGTTTCGGTTCGTGTTTGGCTTCCATCGAGCTTCAGATTTTGTTCACAAATTCGGGTTCGGTAATGGGTAGCTAATCTCGTGGCCCTATTTGCGGAAACATTTAGATGAACATATGTTGGGCCGGAAAATTTCCGAATAGGATGCGCGCCAAGTTTTAGCCCATTCAGAGCTGAGCCGAAAAACCTGGTTCGGTTGGATACATGCAGATTTCACCACCATTGGGATTACTGATTAGTTGCTTTAACCTTATCCATTTCATCTCGGATTGTTTGGGTTTCATGGTTAGTTTAATTTTATTGATAAAATATTGAAAATTAAAAAAATTTTAGTACATAACCATACAATCTACATTTGCATAGAGACATGTAATCTTTTGGCCATATGAAGTAAGATAAATTTGGATTGCCTAATCTTTCTTCTTTTTCTACGACCAAACTCTACATTCTAATTTCTATATCAAAACGTTACGCATGGCTTGCACAAATTAATAATTTGTTATATATAATGTTATCGAACGCGCCTAATTCCCGTATAGAAAATTAAATGACACTAACTATTAACATTAATCATAATATATGCGTTTGTTTTGTTTTGTTTTGTTTTTAATAATTTAATGTGCACAGTTTCAAATGTATTCAAGTCCTTGTTCATTTGCTTGATGAGTTAAATTTCAGGCACCTCATTACTTAAATTTCAAACGAGATGAGATTGGGTTGGATTAGACTTCAAACCACCTAGATTCAATATTGTGCCATCTCCTATTGATAGAGACCACATAACTTACGGGCTATTTCATTCCTCTCTACTTTTTTATGTTTTCAATCAAATGAAATAATGCTTAGCACCAACTAGACAGATTGAGATATAGCATCGAATGCAATCAAGCTATCAAGGTCTTGACTCTTACAGGCCGCAGCTTCTAGGCCTAGATGAAGCTGTGTGTGTGTATTGTATTGTTATTTTCTGGGAAAAAGAAAACACTATAAGTATAATAAATTCTGGTACGGTGTCTCAATCCATTATTACGTGTCGTTCATCAGTTCACTAAATATCAATGAAGTGAATTTTCTTTTTCTTAAAACTAGAAAATGATTATTACACTTTATCACATTGTAGTTTAAGTGCTAACCAGTTTACCGGGTTGTGACCCTACTTAAATCAATCTCAAGAAACCTCATTAATGTTGAACAAGTAAAAGGGATTGAATAATACTTTTTGCACGAAAGTCAGGAAGACTATGACACTGTTACAACGATTAAAATGGCTCTACAGTATCATCATTAATTTAAGGTAGCTCTGCATCATTTCAATTCATAAATTGGTTTGGCCCCAGAGCCGGTGGGTGGCTCTCGGTTGGCCACAAAATCAAAATTCAGACTCCTTAAATGAAAACCACAATTTGCTACCGTCAAATGTAACAATATTTGGTACAAATTCTCATTGTTAAGCAGATATTGTACTTCCCTAAAAGGATGTTAACCCACCACACTTTCGGTTCCAGAACCAAAAGACCTCCAGCCTTATGCTTATGTTACACCTGGCTTCTCCACCAATGTTTACTCTTCCCATTTGTTTAATTTGCCATTTGGGTGCTTAAAAGTTAGGTGAGCTAAGGATGTTTATGATTCCAAGTAAGAAATGAAAATTATTTTCCCACTTCCACGATGAAGTTGGTTGTAATTTTCAACTCTAACATGTTTAATGGGTATATTTTCTTCCCACTTGGTAGCCTCACTCTTCCACTATTTCCAACAACCGTAGGCTCTAACTTGCATGTACCGTAGTTGACTTAGTGGAAATTTTCCCTCATTACCTTATAATTTACCCTTACCCATCACGGAATTTCATGTATAGAGTGATCTTACGGTATGGAATGCTTTAATTTGAGAATTGAGAAAATGGGATGAGATGATTCCTAAATTAGGATGATTCCAACTTGTTAGCTATTTTCGTGCATTAGAGATAATAGGCCTTGGACTACCATATTCTTTAGACTCATGCAATGTTAGCAATTTCTCTTGTGATGATACCTAAGGCTAAGAGCGAGGTATTAAATTTCGTTTTCTACAAGACTAAAATGGTAAAAATCAGGATTTGTGATTTAAATTCATGATAAGGACTCAATGGTGTGTGCTTGCCTCATAATGTTAAGAATTAAATCCAACACCACTTATCTTAAAAGATTAACCTATTAAAACAAAAGAAAACACATCAACCGAACATGCCCTCACGGCTAACACATCAATGTAGGTGCATTGGGTACTGAAATGAAATGAAGATGAATCTGAACAATTTCAATCCATTCTCTGTAATAATATAAAGATTGGATGTGTTAGGAGGAAGTCCCTTTCTTCTTTAGGGGCAATTTGTCTTGACAAAAGAATAATTAATGAAGATTAAAAGATTGTATTATTCTGGGATATGGGGACCTCTATTGCATCACTGAATACTTTTGGTTTAAGCGTTTTGTTTTCTAATGAGTATTATTACGGTGATGCTGATCTAATCATGATATCAATTCAGTAATTGACTCTCCACAGCCGACACCTAATCGCCTCCTTACCGTGCGCACTACGTGAGCGTGAGCAGTAAATTACTCAAAGCCTTTAATTTCCAATTATTATTGAAATCGTCAACTTAAGAAGTCTATTAATTTTTGACTCCTTCAACTCAACGTCAATTGGTCAATGACAAGGGTGCCGATTCGCTGAGACTCGGGCAAGGCCAGTCCAACATTCAAAATGCAATTAAGTGAAAGTTACGCATCCACCTAATCCTTTTTAATGTTTAAAAATCTACCTAAATTAAAAACTAAAAAAAAAAAAACCAAATTTTGACATAAGCAATATATATTCTTACATAACATTCGTTTCTATATGATAAGATAATGAGATAAAAATTGTGATGGAAATTTTCATGTTTAAAATATATGATATTTTTTCCCAATCAAAATTGAGTGAAAAAGACTGATTTGAAGCGCAGTAATTTTTAAACCAAGATTACCGACCATTGTGAGCTTATGCATTGGTTTGAGAGACCTCACATGGTACAATATTGGGGTGATGCAACAAGGTCAAGATCTGCGCATGCATTTGCACGTGCCTTGTTCTTTTCCTGACGGCAATGTTTCCCTTCAAAGCAGGAGAGAGAGGAGCAAGCGTGGACAGACACCGGACCCACCAGATGTTGATTATGTTAACATTAACATGAAAGTATCTTCTGCCACGTATACAGTGATCACCATGATCCCCTCTCCTCAACAGAACCCTGCATTTCGATAACCACTAATTCACTCGCCCAGAACTTCGCGCCACGTGGCTTATGTGATATCTGATGCCTTACCTATTTAACACGTCAAAAGTCGTACCAAAAAGAGCTCGTCAGTAGCTGTAATATTACACGTTGAAATTACAGGGCAGAGCAAATAAAAGCTATTTTATTATTATTATTATTTTTTTTTGTATTTTGTTTCAATTTTCTCTGAGTTACGGTTAGAAACAAGGGATCTCCCCGTGCCGCTATAGTTGAGTTGTAGAGACGCTACGTGGTGATCAATTGATGTAAATTTTCCACATTTTGAAAATAAGACCTAAAAACAATGTGAACATACCATGACACCAAGGCCAACCTATTGATAATTATGACTGTTATTGTTCACTTTCAGAACTCAAATTACTGGTTAAAAAATACTACTGCTGTGTTCGGTTTATAATTTTATAATTTTATTTTTAATTGAATTTAAGAATATATGATTAATTTTAAATTATTTTAAATTTAAAAAATATATTATTGATATAAAATTTAAAATATATTAAAAATATATAATACAGAAAAAAGGATTTAAATTTAAAAAGAAACACACCAATAATTGATAAGCTAAAAATTAAAATTTTTTTATGGGAAAAGTTAAGAGAAATGTTTAGGGAATTTATCTTAACAAAAAACACTCGCCAAAGCATAGAAAACAGCTACAATACAGTTGAAAGGCGGATAGAGATATTACTGTAGTGCTATTGTAACATTATAGTAATAGCTGTTTTTGACACTGTATAGTTCCGTTTACAACTTTTTTATTAAAAAAATGGGATGTACATTCACTGTAGACTGACCCTAAAGCATATGATTTTAGTAGCCAAGCATAACATCAGAACCAAACCCGCGATGATCGATGATGGGAATTGATAGTACTAATATTTGAAAAAAAAATTATAAATTTGCTTTCCACCGAAGCTATTTTGTCTACGCATTTCGAATGTGAGCTGGAGCAGGGTCCCCAATGGGCCATGGAGGTGTGAAGAGCAAATCGTACAAAACAAAGCGAACAAAAGGAGAGGTGTCACGAGCATTGGAAGAGCAGATTGTTTTAGCAAGCAAGGAATGGTTGAAAGATCCATTTGTCTTCTTCAATAGCTTACAATGCTGGCGCTGATCCCTATCAAATATCACTACCACTAGCCATTTGGATCTCCTCATATCCTGACAATGTATGTACGTAATTTTTATGTACGCTTGAAACCTTGCTTGCAATTTGAATACGTACCAAATCTTGTTTTGGGTTCACCTGACATCCTAGCGCCCTTTTCACGTGGGATAACCCTTTTATTTTTATTCAAGAATGAAAAGAAAGACCCATATGTGAACACAGCCCCTGGAAGTGTCTTGGCCTACGGCTGAACTGAACTGCACATGCATGCCATCCATTTGAATAAATGCACCTAATCTTGAGATCCACACTCTACATTTTCCAGTCCACTGCTTATTGCTCAGCTTTGTTTCTTGAGTCTTGCACTTTGTCGAACTATGACCGACTGACAGACCCCGTGTAAATTAATTTATGCATCTTAATTAATCTATACATTTCATCGAAGAATAAAGTCAAAAGTACAAGAGAATTCCTTCAGTACTTCATTGTCCAATCAGAAACAAAACATGGATATCCTACGCTTTACCTGCTTCGCTGGCTTTGTTTATGGAATTTGGCTATCTTGATTCATCATCATATCTGCTAAAAAAAGCCAATACCTTCAAATGCAACAAAAGCTAAATTGGTTACAAACGAAAATGAAAGCTCCTTTATCAATTCAATTTTGCGGTTGCTAAACTTGCTGTAAGTGGTTGTAATTAGTTTTATCTACCACTTTTTTTCTTTAAATAATTATTGACTTTTTCTACGAATATTATTAATATCCATGTCTTGCATGATTTTATGATATTGTCAATCGTAATAAACCAATAATTTTGTCTTTTTAAAATTTTTAAAATTAAGGAAATTATCACGTATGTACTATGTACTATAATTATAACTTTTCATAATTTTAGTTAAAAAAAATTTCAAAAACTTTTAAAATGTGATAAACCTCTTAGAGAGAGTTGTACATAATTTTAGCAATATCTTTCTTTAAAAAAATTATAAAATATAGTATAAACAAAAATTCTATTTCTTCCAAAGTGATAATAACATCTCAACCCACATTTTTAAATCTTATCTATCAAACAGATAAATTTTCATACAATTTTAATAACAATGTTATCTTAAAATTCAGAAATCAACAATCACTGCTGATGAGAAGAGGTAAATACGACACCGGTTCGGGACCCACGTGCAAATCTTTGTACAAATTACAACGTGTCCTGTGGTTTTGATAATCCAGTTTATGTAATTAAATAAAATTAAAAGCCCTGATTCCTAAATTTCAATTACTACGTCTTCTCTCGGTATAAATAATCTCTCTCATAACTTCTAATCCAAATCCGTTGATTAATAAATTATTAATTATTTAATTATTATTTTATTTTGCTTTCTAACTTCGAAGTGCCTAAAAACTGGAACGCCAAAGCAAAAGCAGCAAAAACGGGAAAAAAATAAAAACTAAAACTAAAACTAAAACTAAAAACAGCCGACCGCCCGCTTCTACCACCACTCAAAACACAGAATTGCGACACACTATTAGCTTGTGATCTCCAAACTAATTTTTTCGTAAATGGCTTAGCGTCGTCGTTTTGCTTCCACCGCATCTTGATTCTAGAGGAGGCAGTTGTCTGCGTTGTTTTGGTATATTGTATTGTTGTCGTGGAAGATGCAGAGACGGAGGAGGAGAACGGTGATGGTTCTTAGGAAGCTGCTAACGTGCGCCATATGCGTGATAGCTCTGGTGGCTTTACTCTCCGTACACGTCCACGTCTTCCCTTACTCTAAACTGCCGGACTTCTCTGAATCTCAGAAGCTTCCAACTATCACTCAGGTGAGAAATGAGCTTCTCCCTCTTTTTAATTCGATTTCCTTTCTCTGTGGAAATGCTGTTCTCTGATTTTTATTTTTTGTTTAAAATTTTATTTTCTTATGAATATATGTTTTTTTTTTAAAGTTTTAAGAGACAAAAGATAATTTCTGAGATTTGATTTGTATTTAATATATTGTTTTATAAATTTGTGTAGCAACATGAAATCCAGTACCAGAGGTTGGGTACAGAGCAGAGCTTGACTCAAGAGCTGGCTCCACCTCACTTGTCCAAAGCTCCGATACCTTCCCCCAAGGTTTGGATTTTAATGTATTCAATTATAAGTATATGTATTCGCTACCAAAACAAAAAAAAAAAAAGGAAAAAAAACAGTGGAAAATTAGTTTCCTTTTAAAAAATTGTTTTTACAAATTGATGTGGGCATTGAGCTTGTTGTACATTTTGGAGAGTGAGTGTGGGATAGTAGGTTATGTATTTTGATGCGAAGCAGTCATGCCTCTTTCATGTTTTCACTCCTTTAGACTTGACAGTTGGATGGTGCAACCGGGAATTCGGATTTTAGCAAGCTATGGAAGCCTCCGCCGAATCGTGGTTTTCTACCCTGTATAGAGCAAAGTTCTAATTATACATGTAAGTGAAGAAGTTTTATTCCGCGGCAGCTATGAAGTGCTGTGTAAATATTTATTAATTTACTACTTGTTTTTTCAGCTCCTGGAGAGTTGCGTGGTTTTCTTCTGGTTCATACTAATGGTGGACTCAATCAGATGCGTGCTGGGGTCTGTTTCTTTGTTCTTTTCCATTCATAAATCATATATATATATATATATATATATATATATATATATATTTTGTTCAATTTTCGATTCTAAGAACTCTTCAATTCTTTATACTGTGTTTAGTGGGCTGAGAAGCCTGGAGAAGACAGTAATTGGAATGTTGTGGTGAAGGTTTCCATTTTGACCTGTTATATATGAGTTCTGGAGTTTATTTTATTTTACTATTTAGAAATTTAAGTTGTGTTGGTAAAAAACAATTTTGTATCTTTTAATTCTTCTGCACTTGTTATTTCTAGCATGTTTATTGTTATTTTGTTATTAAATTCATACTTGTAATCTATTTGTGATAATAATAAACCATCCATTAGTAACCTAATGTCCTAGCTGTGACTGTCTGATCAGACATATTCTTTTCCCATCTTGTGGACCAAAACCATTTGCTAGAAGTGTGATCTCAACTTGCTTCTCCTTCTTCTTCTTTTTTGCCCTTTCAAATGGAAAATTAGAGTACTCTCCGTTCTTCAATACTCATAGAGATATAATCCCGCTAGTTTCTGACTTTTGCTGTCAATCTGATTTGTATTTGATAAAACTGGTTTTTAGTTGCTGAGCAGAGTTTAAATTTTGAGTTGTAGATTTGTGACATGGTAGCTGTTGCCCGTATAATAAATGCAACTCTTGTAGTTCCGGAGCTTGATAAGCGGTCATTTTGGCAAGACTCTAGGTTCCTTCCTTTACTCATTTTTTATTTTTCTGGAATATTTAACCTTCTGTTGGGCATTAGTTTCTTCATGATTGATACCATGGTCTGTTTTTCACTTTGTTTGCAGCAACTTCTCTGATGTTTTTGATGAAGATTATTTCATCAATGCTTTGGCTAATGACGTCAAAATCATAAAAAAGCTTCCCAAGGAATTTAGTACAGCTACCAGAGCGGTTAAGCATTTTAAAAGCTGGTCTGGTATAAATTACTACCAGGATGAGATAGCTAGCATGTGGGAGGACTATCAGGTATGTTTCTCGAAATTGTTTGGTCTGTTTCTGCTTATTGGTTTTACAGGATGCAGATGCAAAGACCTCTCAACTGATAAGTCTCTCCATAGGTTATTCGAGCTGCTAAATCTGATTCTCGCCTAGCAAATAATAATCTACCTTCAGACATTCAGAAGCTCCGATGTCGTGCTTGCTATCAAGCCCTTCGTTTTGCTCCTCGCATTGAGGCAATGGGAAAAGTAAATAATTATCCTTATAATTTCATCTGATTCCTGTAGTGATTATTTCTGTTGTTTTCTATGCAATTACCGCATTTGAAAATTTTGATTTCATTGATTTTCTAGTTATTGGTGGATCGAATGAGATCTTATGGTCGGTACATTGCTCTGCATCTACGATATGAGAAGGACATGCTTGCCTTCAGTGGATGTACACATGATTTATCTCCTGATGAAGCTGATGAACTAAGGACAATAAGGTCTAAGCTGTCTATATGTGATGATTTGTAATGACAAATTTAATGCTTTGTCGTTTGAAATGTGTCTGTTACTTTACCAACGAATGACACTTATGATTATGTTACCACCATTTTAAAACTCTTTAGGGAAAACACTGCCTACTGGAAAGTAAAGGACATTGATTCCGAGGAACAGAGATACAAAGGTTATTGCCCTCTAACTCCAAAGGAGGTTGGAATTTTTCTTACCGCTCTTGGGTACCCATCAAGCACCCCAATATATATTGCTGCTGGGGAGATTTATGGGGGTGATTCTCATATGGCTGATTTGCAATCTCGCTATCCCATATTAATGAGCAAGGTATGGCTTGTACTCTTTGTGCTTGATGCTTGTTTGTAATTTCCTTTCTAAGTAAATTGTTTCTCTAGTGCTTGATATTATTAAGCCTTTGGAAGTTCATTTATGAGGTTGTTGATAAACGTGGCTTATGTTTAACATGATTGTATATTTGTTCATCCTATATCATATCCAGATCTTTTATTCCTTTATGCCAATGAGTCATCCAAATAAATGGGTAATGTTCAATTATTGTGAAAGGACCACTCTTTAGACAACTTTAGTCTTTGGTCGCCAGTGAACTACAATTAATTTGTGGTACTTGGAGTTCAAAATCATCTCTTCCAATCCAATTACTAATAAATTTTCCTCCCTCTCACTCTCTGTCACATGCACTTATCACATGCACATGCACGCACACAATATATATTTTAAGAAACATTCTTTATGGGGGGGATTAAGAGCAGCTGAAGTTCTAAAATGATGAATATTATATGCTGATAGGATGGCTAGCATGTTGATTCATATTCATGATTGCTTTACAGGAAAAATTGGCCTCTGTAGAGGAGTTTGAACCATTTGTCAATCATGCATCTCAAATGGCTGCACTGGACTATATTGTATCTGTTGAAAGTGATGTGTTTATCCCAACATACTCTGGAAACATGGCAAGGGCAGTTGAAGGTCATCGCCGTTTTCTAGGACATAGGAAAACAATTTCTCCTGACAGGTTAGGCCGTTTGCTTTAGGGAGCACATTTGGTTTCAATGACTTCAATTTCTATTCGACTGCTGTATTCTTAATTTGTTTCTTTATAATGTCAATCAGGAAAGCACTTGTTCGTCTGTTTGACAAAATTGAGAGGGGAACAATGAAAGAAGGCAAAAGTTTGTCAAATAAGATCAGTGAGATTCACAAGAGGCGGTATATACTTAAATGAAATTCACAAGCATCATATATATATATATATATACATATATATATATATATATATATATATATATATATTTGTTAATTATCTTAACTTGGAAGGTTGTCGCTTCACTTGAAAATATTTATATGATTATAATTTTTAACATTATTGTGGGTTTTGTATGTGAACTAACTTTCTAGGTTTTCTCATTACTTACATATTAGTCACAACCCCATCTTTTGGTGGATTTTGCATTAAGGATAATTTGTTCTTAAAATCCTATCCTGCTGTCTCACGACTATATCTGTATCATCATTCACATTGTCGTTTTCTTCTGTTCTAAGTTAGTTTAGCTTGCTCTATTGATTTGTTGTAAATTTAGGAGAAAGCACTATTGAATCTGTGATGAATATTATTTATGAACTGGTGGTCCCTGAGGCCGCTGCTTTAGTGGTAGTTGTAGGGGCCCCGAATCATTATGTAAAACTTTAGGATCTTTACCTGGCAATATCAAGGCTCTGCAATCCATATAATAAGTTGTGTCCGTGTGGTTAAGATTCTATTCTTATTCCTCTTATTTCTAATCATAGCAACAAAATTTCGAAATTTTTGATCTTGTTTAATTTGTTGGTCTTGCAGGCAAGGGTCCCCACGGAAAAGAAAGGGTCCTATCTCCGGGACAAAGGGGATGGATAGGTTCCGTTCAGAAGAAGCTTTTTATGTAAACCCTCTGCCAGATTGTTTATGTCAGAAGGAACCACCACCGATTGTTAACACGACATTCGTTATTAGGTAGCTCAGACTTAGTGGAACAAATTCCATTGACAAAGATCCCCCAGCTGGTTGGCTAATTGGCATATACCATTGCTTAATAGCTGTTGAAGTTCTGCCAATTATGCCATTTTAAGGCTAAGGAGTCGGGGACGCGGAGTGTGTATATCCCGAGTTTAGATAGATTTTATATATAGGTGAAATGGACAAACGCAAAATGGATAGGATCATTAAACATGGAATTTCATACTATCACAAAGGCAGATAAAATGTGCTTGCAGAAGTTGGGTTAGTTTTGAAGGGTGAGATGAGGGAGGGATTCATTGGGTGGATTATGATGTAAAAATTCATCAAGAAGTAACGCGCTCTTACACGATACAATTGTATTTGGTTTCTTCATTGAATGCAATAATAGTGAAAGAATTGTTTTAGATTCTTGCACTAAAATGTTGTATTTGGTTGCTTCAATGTAATCGGTGGGCTGTTTACCCCTTTTCTGCTTTTAAATCACAAACTACAACATAAACAACCATCCATAGAATCTTCCTATATTTTAAAAAACGAATCTACAAACCGTTATTTGAACGCATTTATATTCTTTTTTGCCTCTCAGAAAAGAGGTTTGCAAAAGATGCGTAATCGTCCTTGAATCATTGAGGGGAATCCAAGGGGTTTCTTTAGGATCGTCAAAACGCCAAATCACATATTAGTGGACCTTTTGCTTGCTTCTCGAATTTGGGTGAGACGCACTCAAAATGAGGGACGCATAATGGGCTCTATTTGGGCCGGTTATTAATCCAACAATAAAGGAAATTTCAGGAACTGATCCTACTCAACAAAAGAATCAAAGATAGGATAACGTATCATGAACTCCCCATGCACGCTCCACACATATTACCCCATAATAGGCCCACACTCCGTCTCTCTTCCTCTCTGGTTTCCACTTCCACGTTCACGAAGCTACACATTAACAATTTTAACAAGAAGAAGAATTAAGAGACGATGGCTGTCTCTTTCCTCTCAACACTTCCTTCTTTTGCAGCTCTCAACACTTCGACAACAACTTCTTTCACTAGATACCCTATTAAGGCAGTAAGTTTACGTTACTTCTTATCATAATATTATCACTTTCTTAATTTGTTAGCACCGAAAATGGTTTCGATAATGCTGAGGTATCATGAGATGAACTTGCTTTAATGTGAACAATCAGGGTGTCATTCGTTGTCATAAGATTGAAAGTGATGTTAGTGGTGATGATGGTTTCCTTCGAAGGGATGTTCTCAAGTGCTTTGGTGCTACCATTGGCATGGTGAGATCAATCTTCTTTTCTCTCGCTAATGCATTTGTGTTTTTGTATTCTTACTCTTCATCAATTGTAGTTCTATTAATCACAAATAAAAGGATAGGACAAAAACTTATACTTCTTATTGGCTTATAAAGCTCCTGTGATTGCATCAGAACTATCAACTATGTTTATAGTTTTCTAATTTGCTAATTTTATTGGATGATTTGTACTCTAAAATGGACTTGATACAATCTTACCCTCCATGCTGCAATCTTAATTTAAGTACAATTAATAACCCTTTCGCCGAGTCAGCAACAAATAACATTATACTTGGCAAAATCATTTCCGCTCAATTTTAGGTCACCACTGGACTAATACATAAATGCAATTGAAAAGTAAGTTGGCAAAATGATGTTTAATCAAATTGCTTTAGAATAAATAAGAATGATGTGATGATGAGTTTCTGCCAGTTGTGCTCTCTCCTTAGGAAATAGTAGCGAGCTCAGGATCTTTTATTGAAATCGCAAGTGCTGCTGACTTGATACAACGCAGACAGCGTTCTGAGTTTCAATGTGAGTTCTTTAAATTTCTCTTACCCTTAAACCAGCAGGACTCTGCTTAATCAAATTTAAATATTTTTCTTAACAGCAAGTATCAAGGGCACCCTCCTGACGGCGATAAAGGTAGGCACTGACATTCATTTTTGCATATACTTGAATTAATCTTGATATATGCATAAAGAAGTTTTATGTATATGTGCATAAGGATCATTATTTGTATTTTGCTGGTTTTCACTTCACTTTTTCTCTCTGTAATTATTCAGGGAAATCCAGATCTTATCCCATCGTTACTGACTTTGGCACTGAATGATGCCATAACTTATGATAAGGTCAGATTAAAGCCTGTCCCTATTTGAATTTCATGTGCATGTCATAGAACTATGTTGCTCTGTTATGGCAGAAAGGAAAGAAACAAACTGATGTTCTGCTGGTTAAGCTTGTAGGCTACAAAATCTGGAGGGCCAAATGGATCCATACGGTTCAGGTATTTGCTACACGTAGCATTATCTTAGATAGGATCAGTACTCAAAACTCTATACTTCTTCTAGCACGTGTTATAGGTAATTTAAATTCACATAAGCAACAAGTGAAGTCAAATGTGAATGATATCCTACTGAATAAACAGCAATATATGCTCTCTCCAGAATGACCTGCCAGTGTTCCTAAGTGATTGTACTGGATGTTTAGCTTTACCCTTTTTTGGCATTTAAGTTTTACTAATTGTTTTACCAATCTATTATGTGATCAAGGTTTCTATCATCTTAGAGGAGCATTTTGAGGGGAACAAATGGAAAATTATGCTTGCTTGATGATTCATTGGATACTGCAATTTATCTTTCATGAATTTTTCTGTCGCTTTAGCAGTCACGGTTGTTTTCTTCTGCTGCTATTTTTCTTTGCCTAAAGCTCAGAGATAAGCAGACCTGAAAATAAGGGGCTTTCTGCTGCTTTGAATTTAATTGAAAAAGCGAAGAAGGAGATAGATTCATTTTCCAAGGGTGGACCAATATCCTATGCTGATCTCATCCAATGTGCAGGTTATAAATATTACATATGCCAAGTCTAAGCTATGGACCATATTGTGAATGCCTACCTTCAGTTTTTGTGGGCTCACGAAGAAATGCTATTGTTCCTGACTCAATTTTCGTTTCATGTAGCACAAAGTGCCGTGAAGGCTACATTTCTGGCATCTGCTATCCGCAAATGTGGTGGGAATGAAGAGAAAGGAGGCTTATTATACACTGCCTATGGTTCCAATGGACAGGTTTGTTTCTCAACATGTTGTGCTTTAAAGTAAATTCAAAATAATTTTTTATACATCAAGTGCTGCCTGTTGTTCAAAACCGTATCTTGTGCTCTCTTTCCTGTTTTAGACCCCCATGTCTCAGTTACTAAATGTGGATATCCTCATGATCGGTTTGTGTTTTCAGTCTTTACAAGTTACTGTTAAATGCGATTATTTTACCCTTGACAAGAATATACCATCTGCCTTGACAGTTTTTCCTGAACTACCTGATAATTGGCTTTCTACAATATCACTTTTGCAGAAATTACCTTTGCCAATTTGTGGTTGTTTTCGTTTTAGTTGCTTTGCAAGGCATTTTCTGCAAAGCATTGGATTCTCCTGTGGCCCATGCGAGATATGAGCGTATATAAGCAAGTTTATTGAGCCAATCGGTAGTGCTGCCACTCTAAAATTTTTAGAAGAGAATTTGAAGCCTTTGATGGACACCTTGGGAGAAATGATGAAAAAGATGACACACATTTCATGTGTTTCTTCTGCCTAATATACAGTGTATTGATCAGATATAGGCCGGAGGATTGTTTCACTAAGTGAATTGTCATCTAGTGTTACAATGTGTTATTATTGAGACTAAGGGCTTGGTTCACTTAATGGCTTACCATCTGGTGTTAAGGATCAACTTCTAAATGAATATTCAGTTCCAATCTATTACTTGTCCTTTTAGATTCCCCTGTTTGTAGAGGAAGTTATGGGACAATAAATAAAGCATAAACTTGTTCTTGTGCTAACAGTGGGGCTTATTTGATAAGCAATTCGGAAGAGCAGATACCCAGGAGCCAGATCCAGAGGGGAGAGTTCCCCAGTGGGAGAAAGCTACGGTGCAGGAAATGAAAGATAAGTTCTCAGCAATTGGCTTTGGTCCCCGCCAGGTAAAACTCTAAAATTGACTGTTCATCATGCATAGAAGCTATGTTTGAATGTGGCATCTGCAATCTTTGCTTGTAGTTCAGGGTTATCTCTCACTTTGAAATACGAAAAAATAAAGTCAGGTGGGTTTGCTATTTCCAATGTCCAAGTTCAGACCACTAATGCACCTCGTATAATGAATAAATTGTTCATAAATTTCACCGCTTACTAGTACTGTCCCTCAAACAGCCATGCCTAGATCTACGAAATTTGGTTTTAAGAGTTTCAAATAGGATGCATGCCTTGAATTTGCATTAACACAACAATTAGAGCAACTCAGAAGGGCTAGAAAATAACATTTTTGGAAAAGGGAGAGGATTTCCTTGAGCACACAATGATTCGTAGAGGGACATGTACATGTATTAGCGTCGTTATTAACATTATCGAGCTTTTGTGTCGGCAGCTAGCTGTTATGTCTGCATTCTTGGGTCCTGATCAGGCAGCAACAGAAGCTCTATTGGCCACTGATAAAGATGTAGCTCCATGGGTTCAGAAGTACCAACGTAGTCGAGAAACAGTATCTCAGACAGACTATGAGGTTAGTTTGATCGTTTCTCTATGCCCTGAGGTACCATCACGAAGGTTTCAACCTTGGTGTTTATGAATTTTTGAGTACCTATTCTCAGTCTTGCAATTGATTCTTCCACAGGTTGATCTGATAACTACCCTCACAAAGTTAAGTAGTCTGGGCCAACAAATCAACTATGAGGCCTACACATACCCTGTTCAAAGAATCGAATTGAGCAAACTCAAATTATAGAGAAGTGAATGATGCTACCAAAGCAGAGTAGCAGCACCACTCCGGCTAGTGCATTCTTTGAATCTGACACAACTTTTTTTTCAACACCACCTCCTCCCCCGCCCCCCCAAGGAGAGATCCCTCTACGAGCTTGTATGCCTGTAAGGAGTTTGATCCAAAAAGGCTTTGGACATCAACTTAAAACTTGGAGATGGGTTTGTATAACCGTGCAGCATAATGAAAGAACACATACATTTTGTTCTAATCAGTTCTCTACGTGTGAAAACTCTCTTACCAACTTATCTGCTCATGTATGTTTTCCATTGGCACCTAAACAATGGTATTACCAATTATTTGAATGTTTGACCTCAGTGAACTTTACCACCTAATTTTAAGATGCAAACACACAAAAGAGGTTGAATTGAGGGCTTTGAGTCTTCCCCGAAGCAACAGATCTCATAGCTTAGACTAGTTCGTTATTTTTTAAAAATTGCAGGAGTCAAACTCGGTCGCTTCCACAAAGTTAAGAGGAACTCGCAAGCATTCGGCCTATTCCTGCGGCCTGCCCCGATACTTCATGGATGGCTTAATGTTTGGGCATCCCCCTTATTATACGACTAATTTGCTAATCTTTGTTATGTTAATTTTCTTAGCATATTAACATGCACATGCCACACAACTTTATAACAAATTAGTCGAAGCTTAAAAATCTCAGCCGTTGCCGTCGTAAATTTGGGATGTAAAGGAACGCATTATGATCATGCAAGTTAAATGACTTCCTGCTTCGAAAAGTCCCTTCGACTATTTTCTGGTCAAGTGATTGCCTAAGATACATGATTTCAGAAGTTCACAAGCCATAAGGCCCAATCTACAGCTTGCAATTTCCAGGATCTTATAACGCGCAATGGCTTTATGGTTCATCTAATTATTCATCTGCAGATGCAGAAATTTAAGAAACTGAAAACCGAATTATTTTTACAATCAGGACTGAAATAATCATCCTTAATCAATTGGGATGTCTATCAGCTTAAATATTGAATCCTTCCCTACTAAATTTCTCAATTTTCCCGTAAATGAAAGTTGAACTACAAACCATCAATCAATGGATCTATTAAAAGAAATAAATATTTCATCAAAACAGTAACTTCAAAATTCCAAACTCCCAAAAAAACAAAAAAACTCATTTCTTCGTCACGTTTTGTGCTTTCTACTCTTCGCTCCATCCAAGGGTAGCTGCATGATTTCGTATATCAGTAACAAATGCTCCATGGATATAGCTTCCACAGCAATAGGCAAGGAACACTCATCGTTCTAGGTGGTTTTAGGAGATATATGCTCAAGCCCACCCATGAATGGCCTCAATGGCTGAGGAATGATGACAGAGCCATCTTCCTGCTGATAATTCTCCAGTAAACAAATAATCATTCGTGGAACCGCACAAGCTGTTGCATTTAACGTGTGAACAAACTTTGTCGGGCCTTTAGCCTTTTTAGAATTTGTAGATGACAGTTGAGCAGGGCGGTAGCGGATTCCCAGGCGGCGGCTTTGATAGTCTGTGCAGTTTGATGCACTTGATATCTGCTCACATAAACATATAAATTTTTCAAATTGTTTCATAACAATTTTCATAACTGCCATACTATGGTTTTCCATCTAGATAAGTTGCTATTTCAAAACGTTGAAAAGGAAAACCCACATCCCATAGAACTGATGATCTCACCAAATGGGGTTAAAAAGAACGATATCTCATTGCAATACCTCACCATACCGTCCTAAACCTGGCATCCATGCCTCCACATCAAATTTACGATAAGCAGGGGCACCCAAATCTTCTGTTGCCATGTCCAAAGTTCTGCCAAGAAATGATGGCTACTATGAAATGAACAACGCCAAACCATGACAACTATTAAAAGAATTGATTGATCAGAATCCATACTTGTAGTGTAATCCAAGTGATGTGAAAAGGTCTTCTTCAATTTTAATGAGCTCCTCATGGCATGCATCACTATCCTCCGGTCGACATAAGATGAACATCTCCACTTTGCTGAACTGGTGTACTCGATAAAGACCCCTGCACAGAAATTTAATGAGATTACCATAAGACCTTGCAGATCTGCAGTGTAACCTTTTACATATATAAAGTCTGACATGGAGTTTTAATATGACTACGAGCTAGTATAAAGCCATCACATCATGTGCACCACCCATTCAGAAGGTCATAAAAAGTAAGCACCTTACAACTAGTGGTTTTGACATTTGTTAAATGATACTTTCAGTTTTTATTACACAAGGGCCTCCCTCTTTTATATTGAGTACGATATCCAGTTAAAACAAGATTACATTCCACTGCCTGTATCCAACAAAATTTGTAACATAAGATAATCTTGTGGAAAGTAATGGTCAAAGAATTATGACTTCTATGACAATAGTTGCATATTTCATTTCTCCAAGGATTTAAGATCAGTGCTAAGTGAATTCTTTTTGTTATTCAGTGCATAAAGATGATCTGAGACAGCGAAACTGAAACAGAATAGTACATAATTAAATGGTCAAGAAATGATTAACACCTTAACACTTACCTTGTTGCAGCGCCAGCAGCACCAGCCTCAGTACGGAAGCAATGGGAGAATGCCACATACTTCAGAGGCAATGATGACTCAGCTAGAATAGAATCCATGTGAATTCCCCCAACAGGAATCTCTGCAGTGCCAATGAGGCATTGATCACTACCGTTGATAGAATAAACCTGTTGAGTAATTTGCCAAAGTAACCAACAATCATGGCTCTGAAAATGTAAATAGTCAAAAGGAATTTTCCTAAGGCTGGGTCCCTAGCACTTGGAGACATTAAGAATTTAAATTATCAGTGAGGACTAAAATTTGCCGAAGCTAAACCCAACATATACATGAATTGAACTGGTAAAGTGACCAGCTTAAGGTCAAAATAGTACAAATATTGAATTCTCCATTAAATCCAAACCCACCCACCGCTAGAAAATGAGGACAGATGGTTGGGGGCTAGATGGAGGATTTTCAGAAGAGTAAAGCCTGAAGGCAGACATATATTTTGACACACACAATTGGTAAGGAGGCACTTCTCCATAAGAAGGGTAAACAGACAGAATATATGCAAACCTGTGTATTTTCTCCACGAGGTTGGAAACCACATTTTTCAACAACCGAGGATCTCACAAGTTCAGGAGTGGTTAGAGGTGTAAACCCCCTTTTCATAACTTCCGAGAGTGTCCAGTTAATAAGGCTCATCTCTAGCAGAACAGCTTCATTCTTCAGATAATAGAATTTTGAACCACTTACCTGTGTCGACAACAACAATATTAACCCTACAAAGAAGTGGAAGCCAGTCCTTTTATTTGGTTAAGCAGAAGTAGAAACTGTTAAAACCTAATGTTTGTTATCCACTCCAAGGCTTAAAAAGACCAACTTAAGTAGGACATTTGATAGTAGCATGTACAGTATGAAGACAGAACTGCAGTCATTAAATGTTAATAGGATGAATCAAGTTAGTAAGAAGTTAGTAAGTAAACATCTGCTCATGAACATAAGAGCAACACTGAAGAATGCAGTTGACTTGGAGGCAATTTAAGTCTGTTATCTTGATTTACCAAATGTGATTTCAAAATTGCTTTTCCAACATATGCATAGTATAAGATAAATTCAAACAAGATGGCATTTTATCTATAAATTCAAGTTACTCCTATTATCATGAACTGACAAAATACAGGACAGTCCAGATATTTAGCGATACCAATACTTTAAACCACGGAATTTCTTATTAGACTTGCAGGACCAATAAGAGTTGCTTTAATACCTTATATTAAACAGAAAGAGTACCTCTGCAGCTGCATCAAAATCAAAGATATCTAATTCTTTCCCTAGCTGAAGGTGATCCTTGACAGGGAAATTAAACTCACGCTGGCTACCAACCTACAGGAGTACACAGAAAAGAGATTTAAAGCTGTACGAACCTATTTTGCATCAACCATATTTCGAGTAATAATAATTCACATGCAAGCACATACAAATAAATAATGAACAACAAATCAGAAAAACTGAGATCCGACAAATAATGAGAAGTCAGATACCAATTTTCTTATTTTTGAACAATCCTCCCCTCCTATAGGAACATCTGGATGAGTCATATTAGGTATACATTGTCCCTCCTGCTGAAGCTCATCTGTGAGTTTAACAAGGTCTGCTTCCAAAGTCATCACACCCTCCTTCAATTTTTTTCCTGAATACAGAATTTAACATAGACTTTAGAAGACAATAAAATATAAAAGAATAAAAAAGCCATGTTAGTATTTTCTGTACGCACCTTCTTCTATTAGTTTTTGACGCTCAGATGGCTCTAGTTTTCCTTTCATCTTGTTTGCAACCATGTTCCTTTCCTCGCGAAGCCGTTCAACTTCCTGCAGTCTGTGAGCGACAATTAGATAAAACTGAGAAGAAAACCAGTTTACACTTTTTCTTAAGTTCATTTATCATTAATGTTATTGTTATGATTTTTATTTAAGCTGAAGTCCAAACACAACTCTGAAACTCTACCTCAAAGTAATGCCAGCTTTGAATTTAGGGTCAAAGTGCAACAAGAACTTGTCAAAGAAGGTGCAAATTTCCTTTGAAATTGTTAAAAGATTAATTACCCTTTTACACATTGTATTTGATAAATCCCTCCTTTATTACCCGCTAAAAGTAATAACCAAAATTGCATAATCAATAGATTAAAGGTCAACGATAAGCTGTGAAGATTAGCAAGCTAATAGTTCCATTTGAGCTTCTTTTCAAACGTCCGAGTAAAATTTTAAAGCCAATAAAGCATATATGCTGTGGTTCTAATGAAATTCTTCAGGAAGCACTATTATCCCTTCCATTACAATTTACAACATAATGCTGTTCCAATTCGACAAAGACAAGTTGAGGCAGAAATGCATTAATGAATACAGGCGACATCTGATTCGCAACATAAACCTAACCTTCTGGAGATTTAACATTTTTTCGTAAAGCTGAAGCACGAGCTCCAAATTAGCATTGGAATTCCTGTTGACAATATTGGCAGAAACAGCTTCCTTGTTGTCTCTTATCCACTTGAAATCAATCGCAGCCTTCCATTGCGGCTTCGCAACTTTACCGCCGCCAAACAACAGAAGTAAGACCAGCAAAGTCCAGCCGATACAATAATAATAACAAATAAAAACACTAACCTTTACTATCAGTTGGTTCGATGGTTTGTACCACAGTTGCGGAGAGAGCTCTAGCGAGAAGACGAAAGGAAGGTTTTTGAGTACAATTATAGCGCGAAATTGAAGATAATGTTAGGGTTTTGGAAAGTGGCCTAAAGATGAAGCGTGAAGAAGAAAAAGAAGCAGGAATCGCTGCCAGCCTCATTGTCTGCATTGTGCTCCCCATGCCTCTGCTTCAGCCTCAGTGCTCACGCACCTTAGTTATTACGACTATAAGACCGCTAGTTTCCTCCCTCCTGCATTATTATTATTCTTCTTTATCTTTATCAACAATACCACACGCTCCGTTTTAGCCCTCACAGCAGAGCACGTCTTGTTTCTTGGAATTTGATACACCACTACGGCGACGTTTCGAGGGTGTACAACTAGGGGTAATAATTTAGATCATTGACGCGCGAAGTGGACACAATAGGATACACGAATACTATACTTTAACACTAATATTTGTAGTAACATAGATAGTTAAAAATAACTTATCATTACTTAACATTCAAGTTCGTTTAGTGAATTTTTACTTACTTATAATATATATATATATATATATATATATTAAAATTAAAAATTTTATAAATTAATTTACATAATAATAAATTATGATAATTTTAATAATTTTTTATACTAACAATTAATTATATTTTAAAATTAATTTTAATTGATATAAATATATAAAATATGGTATATTATTCATAATTAGGTTAAACAATTAAATAAATTATAGAAATTAAATATCACACGATTATAATATATGAGTGACACATTTAATATACGTATCGAATATGTGTTTCATATGTCGACACCAATAATTAAACGAATCGACACACACACGCGTAACACAAATTATCATTTTAAAATACAACGCTCTCTATTGACCGTTGTTGTTGTCCTATAATAAGTCATATTTTGGTGTATCAATGCTTCTCAATTTATGAATTCGCAAGATTTACCTCAACGGTGTTTCAAGTTGTGGCTTTCTTTATCGTTCATGCACAGTGAATAACAGTACTGCACCTTTCCATGTAACCAAGTTGAATTACTTACTTATATAATCTGAAATATCACAAAGTAATTTCCACTACATTTAATACGAATTTTTAATTTATTTTTTTATTATTTACCCACTCAATAATTATACTACCTAAGATTTAATGTGTTAGATTGTAAAACTTAATTTTATATGCAATATAACATCAATGAAAAATCAGATTTTTATACCATACTTCTCAAATTATATCTTCAATTTACTATCCTACACATCACATTACTTGTCACAGTAAATTCATAATCCACATAAGGCTTACACATCAAACTATATCACTTTAAATACAAAAACACCACTCTTCAATTGATTACTCTTCAGATGTAAACGGCAAAACGGCAACTTCTCATATTCATGCGTTAGCTCTGGATCATGACCTCTTAAGACAAAAACTGTTCCTGATTGGGTCATCGAACCTATCTTCCCAAAAGCAAAGCTATCTCTGATGCATCACCCGATCTTAATTTCGTATATTAACTACAAGAACTAATATCATCACTCAAACCAATACACTTAACACAAAAAGGACAGCCAACTGAGAAAGTTATTGCCAGGCTGACATGTGGTAGCACCCAAGACGTGGGAATCAAGAATATAGCATTACTAATCAGCCGGCCCTCCTGGACTTGGAGACAGAAAATGCATAGTCAATTTAGCAATAAAGAAACTCGAATCTCTTGAGGCTAGTCAAACCAGAGACAAAACAAAATTGCCAAAGTGCAATACATCTTTATTAATATGATATGTAAACGCTGAGATTTATAGTTGGTTTGATTAAGTAACCTGTAGCCATTTCGCAACAGTTCATGGCTAAACAAAAATGTATGGGCAAGAATTTTATCTCAGAGACGGTCAATAATAACTTCGTATTATGGGCAATACATTCTCAATGTTTAGACTTAATTAGTTCTAATTGTCAAGCCAAAATTTTTATTAACTCATTCATTTTGAGAAAAGATCCCTGAGAATTCACTTCTCAATCGAGAATTTTATCTGTTGGATTCAAGAAGCAACTTAACAGCAGAAAGCAAATGACATTCAGGTTTGTAAAAGAGACACCATCTACAGAGGACCTGGGAAGGTGCCATTCTCCCTTTGCTCATTCCATTTATCTATCTGGAAAACATAAACAATATAGAGTCAGCTCAAAGAGCGAAATTCACATAACAAAGTCAGCCAGCAAAAGATAATATTGAATATTGAAAAGCAGTGACAAATCCATCCTAAAAATTTTATTTTACTGTTGAAAAAAAAGTTAAACAATAAGATTAAAGTATTCCACTACTGGCTGGCAAAATTAAGTGAGTCACTTTCTTTGTTATGCATTCTTTAAGTAGACAAGCACAAAACAGAAGCTATAATATAATCTACTGATCAGAAAACTAATTTGTAATATTATCTAATCCAGTTGTACTGCTGTACCATGAAATCAGTATCTATACTAAGCTTAAATGTGCAAGACAATCACTTTGGTAGAGATGAACGAAGCTCGGAATATGGCTTGGACAAAGTGGAATATTCTTGAATCATAAAGACTTAAAGAACCTTAAAAGAAAGTTACTAACAACACTCCATACAAGATCACTGGCCAATTTTAAAAAAAAATCTAAATAACAGTCTTACAGCCAGTATCATTGCCTACTTATTTATCTTGTAACTTTGACATCCAAATACACAAATATTCTACATGTCTAGTAATATTTTGTCAGTACATTCAATATAAAAATTAATCAAATATCATTAGTTACATTACCACAATTAAAGTTTATAATTTGTTTTACATCTATAACAATGAGCTTCAATATATTAAGTTTGTTACATATCTTGTATACAATACATAAATTAATTAACATCCAAAAAGTCAAAAAAGATATTAAATTTTGATTTGGAAACAGAAGGCACATATATAAATTCTTAGGTCATGCCAAGTACTGGCAATACATACCCATTCACCCGGGCAAAGAGCACGATAATATTTTGCAAACCTATCACACTCTGCAGCGCCTTCTCCCTTTGCAGCTACACACCTGACAAAAATAAATAATCAATCATATACTATTACCAAGTAAATACATGAAACACTAGGTTCAAGGTCAATCAAGAAGAAAACATCTACTCACCTGTGATACTCAATATATCGGGTAAAGCAATGCCTTGTTTGGTTCGTCGTTGGGAAACGGAAATCGGCTGGTGCTGTCTCTAGCTATACACCAACCAGGGAATTACAAAATACACAAGTCAACAGAAAGAAACTAAAGGTGCAAAGCTGCAAAAGCATCATGCAGACACATGGCCAGTGTGCAAAAGTTTGTTATTCAAAATTACAAACCTTTATCTCCGGTGCCTCTTCGGAAGCTTCCTGATCACCAGGGTTTTCAGTAGTTTCACCGCTTTCCTCATCCACAGGTGGAGCAGTTTGACCACTATTATTCTCAGGAGGAGCCGTTTCAGTGCTTTCTTCAGCAGCAGGAGCAGGGGCGACCTGTGTACTTTCTTCAGCAACAGATGCCGGTGTTTCCTCAACTTTCTCAGTGACAACTTCCTCAGAAGCAGCAGTAACTGGGTTCTCAACCTCTTTTATTTCCACAGGTTTTTCAGGCCCATTTTGCTTCTCCTCTTTTTCCTTCAATAGATATTCCTGCACATCAAAGCATAATACAGAAAGAATTTCACCATAATCAGGGAGGGATAAATGATGTTAAATGTGTTTGATGCAGAGGTTAGAAGAAAATTTTGCACACTAGCCAACATGAAAAAAGGACGCCTGGTTTAAAGGATGTTTTTCTATTCTTGGCAAATTTGGGGCTCCATTGAAATTTAACAACAATGACAACAGAGCATAAGTGACGAAGCTTAATATCTTGGGTAAAAAAAAACCCTCACACATGAGGGAAAACAAAATTGAGAGCTGAGTTAAATTTGAAGCAACATAAGAGCAATATTCACGCTTGACCGAAATGACTGAGCTTATATCATTTCTATTTGACCAAAGTCAAGCTTAAGCTTCAAAGCGTAGCAGTCTTCGGGCGAGTTTTACAAAGGTTAATATGTCGTTTCTTAAGATGCAAAGCGTTAAAACAACTACATATTGACATCATATTGTCAAGAGCTTCAAACAGAACTACTCCTACCCAAGTGTGGTTCTCAATTCGGAAGTTACAAAGCTTGTAAGTTTAGATTGAAATTTGACTCAATTAAGAAACCGAAAGGGACTCGTTTATCCAGCTTAGAGACCTAAAGAAGCACCTTAATGAATAAGCCAAGTAAAACGATCCCGAACAGTCAAATTCATGTGACGGCCGCATCTGAATCCTAACATCAGTCGATTGCCAGTCCATTTACCCACAACAAACTAACCCCAACCCCCCTCCACAACAGAAAAAAAAAAAGGAAAGAAAATGCAAATTGCTTTCATAAAGTCCAGCATTAGAGGGGAAAGAAAACAGTTTAAGAGTACTGATTAAATCTTCTAAACTATAATAGATAAATAAATAAATTAAATCATGCTCAATATTGCATTAGCATAAATTAAGCTTCCATACCATTCGATTAAGCATCACTGAATACTAGAAAACACTCAATAACTACACAATACCATCTAACATATATTTAAAAAAAAAAAAAAGTCCAATCATGATTAAGACTCTAATCAGATACTTGAGAAAATTATTGCTGCCGATCTGTTCAAATCAAATCAATAAAAATCCATTGCAAGCTCCGATAATGACGATGATTATCTTCTGATTGGTTTTCTCAAAAAGGGAATAAATTGATAAGGAGAAAGTTACCTCAGCTAGGGATGTTATTTTGTCGGTTTGGGCTTCCGCCATTGGTGGACAAAAATGGATCTGATTTCTTCAGCTGGTATTCGGTCGCTCAGTTCAGGAGAGGCGGCCAAACGCAGACTACTATGCTGAGAGAGAGAGAGAGAGGAGTAGAAGGGTTGGTTGGTCAAGAATCAGGATTTGGTTTGTTTACTGTTTTACTGTGTTGGTTAAAATATAGCTTAGTCAATTTACCATCTGCCACGTTACATTTTTGGAAGTTCCGTGAAATACGGCGACCTAACAGTATTACATTTTCACCCTCTAGAAAGTAGAAACTGCGGCCTATGTCGGGCCGGGCTGTGGAGTGTATTTAGCAATGAGGTAGAGCTATGTACAATACTACGCCGCTACGCCAGGTGTCACTGATTTGCAAATTTCTTCTGGGCCTTTCGAGATATAGGGTAGTGTTTTTATTTATTTATTATAGGCGACAAAGTTTTGTTATTTTATTATTGAATTAGAATTAAGTATAGCCAAAAATTGAAGTCAACAATAAATAAGAGGAAATTAATAATGAGATTTTATATTTATTTTTTAAAATTTTAGATGGAAATTGTTGTTTGATAACTAGTGATATAATTACAAATATATTATACAAATATTTCTTTATAAGTTGATGATATATTATTACATGATTGTCACATTAGCGCTGTTTGTTAATGTTAAGAATAATTTAACGTATAACCAACTTTTATAATATAAGTATATAACCCATATAACTTGATCTGACATAAAGTTATTGAATATGTGACTCCTACTTTCTTTATTAAAAATTTCTTAATTTAATTTTCATGTTTATCATCCAATGAAATGATACCATAGATTATATGAATTAGATTGTACAGCCTTCTTAAATAACTAATTTGACATAGATAGATCAAAAATAAAATCGATAAATGTTTAGGTAACATCCATTCAAGTAATAGCAACAAATAGTAATATAAGATGCATAATTAATTGATATGTTTTTGGATATTGGGAGGGAACACCTTAACAGAGTTTATTTATTATATATATATATATATATATATATATATATTTTACACTGTAAATTTAATATATTAATGACAGATGAGATTAACACAAATTTTGTGATCATTTTTGTTGGTCACTGTCATTCTCTAACACATTATTGTTTGCAGAGGCACGACCAATTAACCGTTCAATTTGGATCCATCCATATGATACAGCGGATGCTTTTCCCTTCCAGGAGTAACTCAAAAGCTTTGTTAATATCTTGGAAGCTAATTTCGTGGGTTATGAACTCATCAAGATGAAGCTCCTGCAGCATGCAATGGGAGATTATACTACCATTAATTAATCTAGACATATAGGATTCGAAAGATAAGCTGGTGAAAACAAGTATTAAATTAGATGATAAAGCTTAATAATCAAAACCTTGTCTAGATATTTCTGAGCGAGAATTGGGATGCCAGATTTTGGCTTTAATCCTCCAAAGAAGGAACCAATAATACTTTTGCCTTTAAGAATCTCATAGCTACTCAAAGATACTGGCGAGCCGTGCATCTCAACTCCTAGTATCACCGTCTTGCCCCACCCCTG
The DNA here is from genome assembly GCA_013180625.2 of Boswellia sacra. Lineage (NCBI taxonomy): Eukaryota > Viridiplantae > Streptophyta > Magnoliopsida > Sapindales > Burseraceae > Boswellia > Boswellia sacra. Next base: position 1,966,625 of record SNVD02006000.1, read on the forward strand.
ATCTCACAAGCCAACCAGAATATATAAATGACTGAACAAAACATTTATAAGAATAAGAAAAAAGAAACATGCTATGTAACTATAGATTTGTTTGCATGCATACATCTCGGCTACTACTGAAAGCATCTTCCGCTGCAGACACTAACCCGATGCACTCAAAGCAATAGTCTGCTCCTCCATCTGTCATCTCCCTAATTACCTAACCATTCGCAGCACCGAGAAGTTTAATATATTATACATGTCAACTGAATGATCAATTGATCATATAACGATAATGGTATACAAGCATGCATGTCCTAGCTTGAGAACCAACCTGGCTCACTGTTTTGTCGCCACAGGCTGCAGGGTTGATGAAATCAGTTACTCCAAATTTTTTCCCTACCATTAAAAAAAAAAAAAAAAGAGTTCCTCTTCAGCACAGAAATGTTGGTAACTATTTGTTGATCACATTATTAGTCTGAAAGCAAGTTAGAGATTAGGCTAGAAGACTTCAAACCTAGCTCAGATTTTTCTGCCTTTAAATCAACACCTATAATCTTGGAAGCTTTGCATAACTTTGCTCCCTGTGCAACCTGATTTAAGCATGTCATATGAGTATTAGAAAAACAAAAATGGAACAACCTAATTCCTTGGGCTTGTTTAATGATTTTAATTCATTTGCATAACTTTAATGAGTTCAATTATGTATTAATTGTATAATGGTTAACTTTGTTAATTTCTAACTGAATCAAATTCTAAGAAACAATATTAAGTGAGTAAATATTATATGTTTCTTTGAATGAAATTGAATTATTGACCTTTATTTGGACTTCGGAGGTATGTTATATGATAAAATAAATGTTGGTAACTAGATATTCCAACATTTTTTGGACCCCGTGTGTGCGATGGAGAGGAAATCCAAAACCTAACTGCAGGCTTTAAATACAGAAATAAGGCCATACCCTGATCAGAACGAGATTACTTACTGCTGCTAATTAAAGGCATCACAATGATTCTAAATTTGTGCTCAAGGGTAGAGGTGACATAATCAAATATGTAAATTAAGCGCTTTCTAACAAAAACTTTTAGGGAGCTAAGAGATTGTTTTCTGAGTACAAATACTATATAGATAAGATAAGCATTTTGAAATGTCTCTGAAGTAATGAAAGAATGGAAAACGGTTTCTGAACAGAACTGTCAAAATTCAAAAGTATGCATTACAGAGCTTTGAGATTATGGGTATGAATATCCCAATAGTGAATTTTTTTAACGCATTTACCAAAATTCTTTAGTCTAATGAGGTCGAAATAAATACCGCAAGCCCAACGGCACCAAGCCCGAAGATTGCGACGGTGGAGCCCTCTTCCACTCCGGCGACATTGCATGCTCCTCCCACGCCTGTCTCCAACTCACTCCCACAACACAACCCATTAGCAATAGTACAATCACCTAAAACTCGATCATTTTCATTTTGAATCTTGTTGTTGCACGTGCAAAAACGGTAATTACGTATATATTTAAGGAAATAAAATCTAGCTAGATTGATATATAGTAGCTAAATGTAAAGTATCAATTGTTTCCACTTAAAGCCTAAACGTTCGAATTCGGAATCTTAGATAAAGTTGGTTAAGCGTAGGGACCAGCAAACGACTAATGATCCATAGCATTACACGCTGTCTCTAGTCTCTATCAGCGCACAAACCACCCAAATAAGCTTACTATTTTCAGTGATTTGTCTTGTTATGTCTACACTTAGGTTATACTTCCATTATTATTATTAATTTCTGTAATTATTATTATTATTATTATTATTATTATTTTAAGTGGTTCTTAACCAACAAATTAAACTCACCGGTTGATACCCCGCAGCTGAGCAGGCAAGCTTTGTCCACGGGAACTTCACGGCTAATCTTCACAACATGCGCCACATCCACAACTGTGTACTCTGTGAAGGTCGACACGTACAAGAAATTGTGCACAACCTCACCATTCATGTCCCTAAACCTGCCTTTTCTATCCCTATTTGGCATGCTTTCTCCATTGCCAATCTTTGTAAACTTTGTGCACACATGTTGCTCTTTGTGGATCTGCAATCTCTACATTCTTGGCAGTTGGCATGGAAAACTGGCAACACCAAGTCCGCTTCTTTCACTTCTTCGACAAATTCTCCTACACTCTCAACAATACTTATAGATTCGCAGATGACAGAACAGAACAAATAATGGGCACAAGTTAATGCACAAATTAAGAATGCAATTATACTGGAAAAAGGATAGGTGGAGTTGAATTAATTACCCAACTGCTTCATGCCCAAAAATTCTGGGAAAAACCACGAAAGGTCCCTAGAGAAATATTGTGATGATCCCATCAAAAAGTTTGTTCATCAATTGATAGACTAGAATTTTATAACTACTGATTAATGAGGGACTTACAGCAGACAATTTCCAGAAGGTAACATCAGTGTGACAGAGTGATGTGCATAGAATCTTGATCCGAACTTCCCAAGCTTTAGGTTGGTCTACTTCAATTTCCTCTATCACAAGTGGCTCTCCTGCCTTTCTGCAGATTGCAGCTGTTAATTGTATCACGAAACAGAAACGAAAATATTAAAAAGAAAAATTGGAAATTAGAAACAAGATCATGAAGTAAACTGCTCTTGCAAGTTAGTAATATATGTATTAATAAGTGTACAAAAAGCAAGTAAATTAAAAACCTTTGCATCTTAAAAGTTTTCCAGTAGTTGGCAATGCATTTTTGTTGTCCATGACTGTTCTCTATTGAAGATTTGAGTTAGATATCTCGCCGCTTCTCCTTGAATGAAAATTCCTAGCTGAAGATCTTAATCCGCTTCTTTTGCAATTAGCATTTGTGGGCTAACGTGGTGGGTCATAAAATTACTCATAAAATTTAATATTCCGATTTTAGGATTCCATTTGAAAAGAATATCAGTAATCAAATATATCAATAGTCAAAATGATTCTCCACAGCTTATCTTACAACTCACGAGCAACTACGTACGGCTGATGTTGTCCCATCACCCAATTTCTATTGATGGTTTTTCGAATCTTTGGTTGATTATTTTATACACGCCATCTAAATAATTGAAGTTTCAACAGGTGGATCATCAAAAGAAACAAGGAAATGCTGAAACAAGAAATTGAAATTGATATTATAAAGACGAAGCACGCAAACAGGGGCGCGCCACCGTAACAAGTTAGTTGGGATTACTTCATCACTTCTTTTTTTTTTTTTTTTCAGCACAACTATATATATATATATATATATATATATATATATATATGTATATAAAACAAATAATAAAAAATGAGCAATACTAAACTTACGATATTCATACAACGTAATTCTACGACATAACTTAGGAGCCTATACGACGAAAATTCACTAGAGGAAGAAAAAATAAAAACGAATGAGAAAATTTACATATCTAACAGGATTGTGACACTTAACTGTCATGTCATATTATAAAATTTATATCATATGAATGTAGTAAGTCTAACATTTTTGATAGAAAATTGCTATTAAAAAAAGACAATTATTTGATCATAATGATATGTGTTGAAAATCAAATTAAGGTGGTGACTTTGTTTCATATCTCTTGTATGCTGAATTGACTTGTGGCTTATAAGAGAAGGGGTTACTTCGCTTCTTCAACAAGGGTCATTTTTAGGACAAAACTGTACGAGCTTCGACCGAAAGCGAACAATACCTCGTGGGGACGTAAATCCCACAAAATTCATGCCAAAACCTAACTTACTAGGGGGGGCTTGTGGCTAGTCCAAATTAGGCTTGTGGGGGGTGCTTGTGGCTAGTCCAAATTAGGCTTTTGGCTTATAAGAAGAGGGGTTACTCTCCTTTCCTAACGAGGGCCCTTTTCATAATGCCCTTTTCATAATAAAATCGTGGGATGCAAGCTTCGTAAAATTCATACATCAACAATATATAAAGAATAATACCCTTTCCATAATAAAATCGTGGGACGCAAGCTTCGTAAAATTCATACATCAACAATATATAAAGAAATCACATAGAGATGACATTTGCTATTTTAGAAAAGAGTAATGCTACTCTTACAAACTACTTATACAAACTAATCTATACAAACTGACGTGGCATAATGTGATTTGATAAATAAATGTAGTGATTTGATAAATATATATTAATAATAAATGACATTAATTAATATGGGTGATGCGGCGATCATATAGAGATGTCACATCAGTTTGTATGTGTGAGTTTGTATAAATAATTTGTTTGAGTAGTATTACTCTTCAATTAATTCTTATTTTTTAATAACAATTCCACACAGCGCATTATTTCTAAAGAATAATGCTACTCAAACAAACTATTTATATAAACTCATACTTATAAACTGATGTAACATCTCTATATGATCGCCACATCACTCATATTAATTAATGTCATTTATTATTAATATATATTTATCAAATCACTATATTTATTTATCAAATCACATTATGCCACGTCAGTTTGTATAAGTAGTTTGTAAGAGTAGTATTACTCTTAATTGAATCCCATACGTGATACTACCCTAGCCACCAATAGAATGTACAGATGATAATTAGACTTAAATACAGATAAATATATGAGTTTCTCTTAGCAGATAATCAATACTATTTTTTTTCTTTCCTTTTTTATGGCTGGCTTGCTCAATTACAATGGTAAATGCAACAAGTTGACGAGTATTACTATAAGCTCCAATAGTCAATCCCAAACTGCACGATCGACCTTTCATTGTAAGCAACGAAACTAATTGTGTGGACACATTTGACAGCATTGGGTGTACCGGAATCTAATCCGACCTAAAGCAAAACTAAACAAAGAGCTAGATAATTTCCACGCTCCAGTTTCTCAATTGCCAAATCCATTCCAATATCATTAAAGCCCATTTCTCAAGAATCCAAATCTCATGCTATTTTCAGGGCCACAACCTTTTCATGCTTCTTTGTAGCCCACCAGCAGTCATTGTTTTCTTGGGAGCCAATTTGGGACCACATTGGCTCTCCCCTCTTGGACTTGGATTCTGATTCGACCGGTTTGGAAGGTTGAAATTCACCGCTTGCAATTGCAAACTCCAAATATTTGAAGAAATTTGGTTTAATGACACCGTGGTCCGTGTCCAGGATAGGACCGGAGATAGGCATATTTTTGTCTATTATTTAACGCTAACTAATGTCTTTTTGCTTTTACCTTAAAGTCAATTTAACTAACTTCTAGTTATTTTCAATATTAATAGACAAACTCTATTTACAAGTAACATATATAAATAATAATTTATAGAGATTTTTGTTTAATTAGTTAAGTTAATTAATATACTATATTGGTTTATTTTTATTTTATTGATTATTGGTCTCACTAATGGTACGTGTTAAAGAAATTTTATGAGTTTTGAACTTCCAATCTCACCTTATATTTTATTCATGATTCTATATATATATAGAAGAAATGTTGTTAAATCTGATAGTTGTTTTGTCATAAGTAGCAATCAGATGAATTCTGTTTGCTGGGTGGTGGGATTATTTTATATTTGGTTACAATCAATTAGATAACTGATAAGCCATTCAAGGAAATCTTTGAAGTTTGAATATTAACAACAAAGACAAACCAATTGCCTGCGCAAAAGATTTGAAATCTATAAGGTAATTTACAAATAATAAAATAATAAATGTGCCAAATGATTGGTTGCACATGAACAAAATTATCCCTCCATCAGTCTTGATGGGGCCAAGTCAAGTGAGAAAAAAGCCCATTTGCTGTAACAACATGACCCCTCAGCCAGCTTTGGAAAACGATGTCCTATGCTTGCTTCCATTCTATGCCAACCCTTTACATAAGTAGGCAAAGATAAGATCACAGAACAATCATATAAATATATAAAATGACTTCTTCCATTCAAAGTTTTGTTAAAATTAAACTTGTCTTTATCATTGGCTGGCCCGTCAAAACAAAGGTGCCTGGTCCCTATCTCTGCCCTCCATAAACAGCCAAGACCTTTTTTTTTTTTTTGGTTTTTTTGAGGATAAAACATGGACGTTAATTATATGTTAAACAGCTGGTTGAAACTAGTAAATTTAATTTAAACGTTGTAGAATGGAGAGGGTTTTCATCGAATTTACCAGTGAAGTAATTAAATGTTTTCTAGGAAAAAGACTTCAACATCGCCAGTAAAATCTCGTAAAAGAACTCCGGGACTTGCAATGTTGCTATCTTTGAAGCAACAAAATCAAATGAGATAAAAGAAAAGTGGAAGATGGTATTATTGCGTGTTCCTGCATTATAAAAGTCTGCCCTCATGATAATTGCTTCATAGATTCTTGTCATCTTTTTCGTACAAATTGCTGGGTGGCACTGGCATGAGTGACGTTAACGGCCAAGAACAGCTTTTCAAAATTTTGACTCAAATAGTAACTCTGAATTTACCAACCTCACCCAGTTTATTCCCAGAAACTTCAACTACATGCAAATATTTCTTTATAGCTTCATAGTGAATTACATAGTGAATTTATGTAATTCACTAGCTATATTCGTCCGTATCAATTATTTAATAAATGTCCTTTTTACTTGGTTAAACGATAAAATAGGAAGCTACTTGTGAAGAATGCTTGATTTGAGGGAGGAAAATAAAAAAAAAATCCAGAAAGGAGAAAGATAAAGAGAAAAGAAAAAGCAAAGCAATATAGAGAGCTGAGAAAGTAGAGGGGCAAGGGATAATAAAGACACAGGATATGCAAACAAAACCTTTTTGGCAGCCTTGTCTTGCATTCAAAGAAGACTACAAAACAACAAAAACCCGGAAGAAAGACCTAATCGATGCAGTTTCACACTCTACCGTAACGCCAAATTTTGACCAGATTGGGAAAAAAAAAATTATCACAACACACATTACAATGATAATATTATTAATTGGAGTCGGAAAATACGCACCACCAATACCATTAATTGCATGATTACGTATGTTTAAACTACTAATTAATATAACTTTGAATTAATTTTTTTTTGTTGCCTTCATATATGGAGTGAACTGATAAAATGCATACAAAAGGAGTCATTAAAAATTGATAAGTTGTGAATAACAAAGTTTAAACAAGGGAAAAACACGTTTTAAGATTAAAAAAAATGCAAAGGGCATGTGTTTGAAATAGTTGCATTTATTGTGCATATATTTTAAAGAGTAAATAAAATTTAATCTTTAGACAGAAAAGAAAAGAAAAGAAAAGAAAAGAAAAGAAGACGACACAGAGGGAGGGGGTTGGCGACTCGGCCCGTGACCCGGCATTCACGAAAAGAGACAAAGCAATGTTGACGTAAACGCACGTTGGTCACTTGTTAGTGACAGAGAGCCCCAGTTAGGCAGATAAGCATCAGCATAAGCACAAGGAAAGGCAAGGCCAAGGGCCAAAAGAGAGAATGAGACGATCATGAGATGAGATGAGATGAGATGAGATGAGATGAGATGAGATATTGGAGGATGGGATCATGGGAAGGCAGATAGAGAGCGAGGTGCGTGCCTTTATTTACGGGTCATGTCTCTTCTCTTCTTTTAAGCCTCGAAAAAACTCGTATACACAGACATATTCTTGCTTTTTTACCTTTCAGACCTTTTTCTCTTTCTCTCCTCTCCTCTCCAGTCTCCTCTCCTCTCTTAAAATTACTATTCTATTCTACTCTACTGTTTAGATTAAATTAACCAGTTTTGGTATTTATATAGGAATTTATAATGCAGAAGAAAAGAAAAGAAGAGAATAGAGTGTGTGTGTGTCTCTCTCTCTCTCTCTCTCTCTTTTTGGCTCTCTCACACTGTCCCAACTAGCCGCCCCCTTAAGTGAAGACCGCCATAACCACAAGCAGCTGCTGCTGCTGCTGCTGCTTGTGCTTTACTTGTGTTCTGTTCAAACACGCATAGATCAGATATTTTAGATAGATAGATAGAAAGAAAGTAAGAGGAAGGTGTGTTGTCGGTGGGATGGATAAAAGCTGTCTTTCCTCCGGTGAGTCGACCACCACTAGTAACAGTTCCGTTACCGTTAACAGCAACAACAACAACAGAGATCATTATCTCAAGCATCTCAACAACCTCAACAAGCTTTCTCACAAGATCTCTAAACCTATCCCTTCATCATCTACCCTTACTTCAGCTCCTCCAAATCCAATCATCAAGAAACCTTTACCCGCACCCCCACCCTCAACAACCACTTTTGACCATCATAATCAGAATCAGAATCAGAATCTGCCACCCCAATCTCACCAGAATCTCCAGGCCCAGCACCAGCATCAACCGCCTGTTTACAATATCAACAAGAACGATTTCCGAGATGTCGTCCAGAAACTCACCGGTTCCCCTGCTCACGAGCGCTTTTCCACCCCTCCCCCTATACATCAACCCAAGCCTCCCAGCTCCCGTCTCCAGCGTATCCGTCCTCCTCCCCTGGCGCAAATTAGCAACCGCCCCCCTCCCGCGCTAGCATGCGCCCCACCCCCAATCCCTCCCCCTAACCACCCCACCACCATCCCCTCCAATACCAACAACAACGGCGGAAACTTCATCCAACGGCCCACCGCTCCTCTATCCCCTCTTCCGCCTTTTCCGGCTGTACACGCGGCGGCCGAATCTCCCGTCTCGGCCTACATGCGTTACCTCAAGAACTCGATCTCGGTACCCGATCCGAACTCCAAGCCGCAATTCTCGGGATTCTCTCCTTTGGCTCCGCTAGTTTCGCCCCGGTGGAACAACTTAAGCGATACGTCTCAGCAGCAGGGGATTATTCCCCCACCCACATCATCGCAGCAGCAAATGGTACAATCACAGCCGCAGTTTCCGTTGTCACCATTACCCTTCGGTTGCTTGAATTCGCCACGGTCATCATACCCTTTACTCTCCCCTAGCCTGTTCTCGCCGAATTCTAGTCAGTTAAATTTCCCACTTTCGCCGACAGTGCCGGTGCCCAGCCCTACATGGAGAGGTCTATGAGGTAAAAGATGATTGGATGGAAACGGTGTCGTACTTAGGTGTTTAGGGTTTTATTTTCTTTTGTAAATTGTTAAATATTTAATTAATTACCAGTTGTTGGATTGGGAGCAAAAGATCTGGCACTGGTTACTTAGTTAGGGTTTGTTTTGTAAATTTTTTGTTGTCAATCAAATTAAAGACATATGAAGAAAGAAAATAGACCCACTCAATTTTTCTTTTGCTTTTGTTGGATAATTTAATTTGTTATAATTATATACTATACTTGAATGTTCTACTTGTAGAATTTCTGCTCATATTTTTTAATATTTCTGTCGATAAACCTGTGTGTGTTGGAAATGAAATTTTCTTTTTAATTACTAGTAATTGCTAATTTACTAACAAAACTAATTTCTTGTTTGTGGTAGATCTTTGGGCTTCGAATGCGAATTCTTGAAATGTGGAAAATTAACCTATGCATAGTTTGGAATTTGCTTAGTAGAATTAGGGGATAGGATGTCTGGCCGATACTATAAATTTTGATTGCTTTAGGACCTGAAAAACATATACCTGGTATCATCTTAACTTGCATGTCTATAGTGGTGTCATGTCATTGTCAGGTTGTCGACCTAATTAGCTACCTAGTACTTTACCTGATTTTATTTAGGTGTAGTGGGCTATTGGTTTCATTGGTGATCTTTAGAATGCAAGGAAATGTTGACATTAGGGAAAAATCTTGCTAATCGTGAGAGTTATTTACCGAAAAAATACTTTTTCGCTTGAGCATCTGTTAAAAAGGTTTGAAAAGATTCTGAGGCTTAACCTCGCTGAGAGGAGACCAGGTGGAGCTTACAAGTCTGCCTGTGTGACATAGTTGCAGAATTGTTCCTTTTCAGCTTAGACTGTGCCTCTGAAATGATAACTTGTTTATTTTTGACTTAGATGCTTATGCCTTTAGAATTTTCTTGTTTTGAAAGTTCCATCCTTGCATAAATATTCGAACACTTCTTTAGTATTTTTGAATTTTAGAAATGAGAATAAGAGATTGAGTTTCTGTTTGCATTGTTGATTTATATATATATTGCTAGATTGATTTCCATACCTTTGTGGGTGGGCATGTACAAATGTATTTAAAGATACTTCTACATGCTATAGTTATTGATTCTCAGTACAGGCATATATTCCCCTCCCACTTCTGTTCACTTTCCATGATTGGAGCTTGTTGGGCTCCAAGGCCAATGAGGTTTCAGGGCTTAAGATTGTAAGTCTGCTGACTGAGGTGGTGAAGCTGCATTTTGTGTTTAGACGGAGTGTTTAATTTACAAGTGGTTACTTTTGATGCTTATTTAGATGTGCATTGGCTTTGTTGAATGGTATCATTATTATATGAGCAACATTTGTCTTAAGAGGCTGATATGAGTTAGTAGCAAATATTTAGTTTTGTTATTAATTTTCTTATATCAGTTCCTACATGGTTGTTATTTTAAAGGTCTATTAGGTTGAATGGTTCAACTTTACATGGAGGATTGCTTCAAATGTTGAACGTTGGATGGGAAGGAAAAAAGGAATTGTTTAAGATGATATGGAATAGCCTCGCTGGACCCAAATTTTGCGGTTTGATTATTCAGAAATTCTTTTGCTGCCTGCGCCTAACTCCAGCATCGATTGTTTCATCGATACTTCTTTTTATGAGTCAGCATGGGTTCAACGGGGAGTTGTCCGCTTTAATTGAAAGAATTTTCCATGCCAACTGAGTTTTTGCTTTGAAATAATCACTTTTGTCCATTTGACTGGATTGCACGTGATAGTTGGGATGTCATATTTTGGTGTGGAAATGATTGTGGCAAGATTATAATGTTCTATTAGGTGAGCGTTATTTAAGTTCTTGAAATGTAAATTCGGTCCGAGAAGAGATTTGTGATGGTATATCGTCATAGATTAATTTCAACCTGTTTGTTTCTGACCAATATATGACATAGTAATCTCCAATCTTCGTTCGCGGTTATGTATGATATTTTAGCATCTCGTGCACCATTCAAAATATTCGAGTTTTTCAGAAGAATAATTCTAGTTTTACGAACTTTGTATATAAGTTTTTGCATGCAATCTGATGTATAATAGGATGATTAAAGTGATGGGTATATAAAATTAATTTATTCATTAAAAATTGATGATGTTAGAACAAATGAGTTATGTCGTATTCAGTTTATATGCAAAGTTTTGTAACAGTACAACTCCTTTCAGAATCACTACTTATTCTTCCCACGCTCCCGCAGAGATCTATTAAACTCAGTAAGTTTCAAGATTTAGATGTGAGGGTATAGATGGATCGCAGACACCCTCTCATTATGACAATAATGGTAATTGATACAAGAAAATATTATTTGTGAAAAAGAAATATAACTTATATGCAATATGTATTCGAAGTTTCACGTTTGTTTAAGTAGCTATAAGCTTCAGGTTAAAGCAACTTGTAATTGTGTTGTAAGAATTCGTTGGTTCAGTCGTAAAATTCCTTAAGAGAGAAACAAGATCGTGGCTTCAAGCGAAGTGATCCAGCTTAGCATGGTTGGTGGCAGAGTCGAAATACGGTCATGTTTGGTTTCATTTTGAAGGTTGGAATAAGAAAAGACCATAATCAAGCCGTGCTATATTATATATTGCATTGAAGTGTTTCGCTCAGGGAGAATATTTTCTGCCTGCCAGATTTTGCTAACCAATTTCTAGAATTGCGATTCTTCTGAGAACGTCTATCCTTCTGTGTTTCAATTTCCTAAGCAGAAGTATGGTTATATTTTTATATCTGAGTTTTACAACTCAGCGGCTCCTAGCATCACGATGACAAAATTAGGAGAAAAGGTTTGGAGGATGGAGAATTTGTTCTCCATCTTATATATTATTATAGAAGAATGATATAAAATAAATAAATAAGAAAAAAAACTAATTGCGCATATATTTTATATATATATATATATATATATATATATTGTTGAAGCTGGTTTTTCGTCAACCAAATGAATTATACGTGGAGGGATCTTTGGGTATTGTGGAGGGATCTTTGGGTATTGCTGTAGATGTTCCTGCTAAAAGCGAAGAGAAAATAAAAGTGTAGGGAGTGCCGACCGTGTTGTCGACGAAACCACTCTGACGCTCAAGTTAGATTTCTAATGATAGCAGAGGAGATTAGTAGGCTTTAGTGTTTTTAGTTTTTGTCGTATCTGATTGATAAGAAGTGTAGCCTATTTATAGTTATGTGTTGTAACTTTGTTCTCCTTTTATAAGTTGTATTGGATTAGGTCATCTCCTCTTATCAGAGTTATCAATCAATCTTATCTACTACTTATTATCCTTATCTTTGAGGATGAATGAAGCTGCTTCAGCAACACCTATTTAATTAAAAGTCTTTTATGTATAATCACTTATTTTCTATCACATCTTCTATGACATAAGCTTTACAGGTTATGTCATCCTTTTATGAGCCTCTCTCTTTGTTTTTCTCAAATTGGGTTAAAAAGCTAAGAGCTTTTTTTCTCTATCGTAATGGGCTAAATGGAGCTAATAATTTATTTGTTGGTGTAATATCTAACCCTTAATCCCCTTAATAGATTGAGTATTTCGTCTATCTTAGGAGATTTTATATCTTTGCCCAGAAAAACTACTAGTAGTCTTTATTTTTCTTAGTGGTAGGTTAAAATTTAAGCTTTCTTAGTTTTTAATTTTCCTTTGTTCCTCCATCATTTTCCTTTGTAAGTAGGTGCTGAGGTATCTCAATTCCTCCGTAACTAGGTACAGAGGTAACTTAAGCTTTTCTCAAGCTTCTAACTTTCGGCATCAAGTGCGAAGGTATCTTTATTTCTCTATAACTAGGTACGAAGGTAACTTAAACTTTTCTCAAGCTTCTAACTTTCCTCGGCTACTAGGTGTGGAGGTATCTCTGTTCCTCCGTAATTAGGTATAGAGATATCTATATTCCTTTGTAATTAGGTATAGAGGTAACTTAAGCATTTCTTAAGCTTATAACTTTTCTCAATAACTAGGTGTGGAGGTATCTTTATTCCTCCTAGTTATGGAGGTAACTTAAGGTTTTCTTAAGCTCCCAACTTGCCTTCGTCACTAGGTGCGAACGTATCTCTATTCCTCCGTAAATAGGTGCAGAAGTATCTCTATTCCTCCATAACTAGGTTTGGAGGTAACTTAAGCTTTTCTCAAGCTTCTAACTTTCCTCCATCATTAGGTGCGGAGGTATCTTTATTCCTTCGTAACTAGGTATAGAGATAATTTAAACTTTTCTCAAGCTTCTAACTTTCCTCTATCACTAGGTATGGAGGTATCTCTATTACTCCATAACTAGGTATCGAGATAACTTAAGCTTTTCTCAAGCTTCTAACTTTCCTCCATTGTTAGGTGCGGAAGTATCTTTATTCCTTTGTAACTAGGTACGAGTGTATCTCTATTCCTTTGTAATAAGGTATGAAAGTAACTCTATTCATTTATAAATAGGTACGTAAGAAGGTAACTTAAGCTTTTCTCAAGCTTCTAACTTTCCTCCGTCACTAGATGTATAGGTATTTTAAGCTTTCTCAACTTTTAATGCTCCTCAGCAATGAGCTACAGAGCTAACTTTTAAAGCTTTCTTAGCTTTTTATAAGCTTTCTTTAGCCTTTTTGTCCCCCGTAGTGATCTATGAAGCTAACTTTTAAAGCTTTTATTCTTCCCCATTATCTAATACGGAGCTCTCTTTTCTTTTTTTGTAGGCTAATATAGAGCTCTTTAAAGACTAACTTCGACTGTTTCTCTTCTTACTCTTAATACAAAGCTTGGTAATTTGTCTTGTTTGGACAAACCTTAGTTGTCTTCTTATTATCAGTGCAGAGTTCAATAGTTTGCCTTGTTTGGACAAACCTCAGTTGTCATCTTATTCTTGGTGCAGAGCTTAGTAGTTTGCCTCTCTTTGAATTGCTTTGCTTTTCTATGCATTTATTTTTGAAGCAAATGCTTTATTATCGTTTTGTTTCTCTGCTTCTTTGTTTTTGTTGTTGCTTTGCTTGCCTTTTCTAATCTTTGCATAGTTGATGAAAACAAAACTACTTACATTGATCTGCCAATGATATCATCCTATGTTGACTACGAATTTTGAAGTTCCCTAGACACGACTTCTAAATGTTAAAAAGGAGTTTTCTACTAATTGAAATCCTTAAGTGCTTTGTGATCGAAGCAGAATTGTTCGACCTCAGCTCTTTATTAGGTGATTTTTTTTATAACCATCCCTAAGTCAAGGCTCAATATCTTTTAAAAGCATCTCGTCTTTGTTTTCCTACTTGACTCTTGGTTAGTATTTCTCTTTGCACTTGTTAACTCATTAGCATTCGAGTACTTCTCTGCTCTGACTAACAACTCAGTGAAAATTCTGGGAGGATTCTTTGCTAGAGAGTAATGAAACCTGCCTAGTGTAGCCTGGCCATCACCGCTATCAATGCTACAGTGTTTGTACAATTCTCAATCTTCACTGTCTCCGCATTGAAGTAAATTATATATTATTTTAATGACTCATCGTGTCCTTCCTTCATTGACAGAAGATGTGTAAATTGGTGGTCTCTTGCTCCTACAAATTCCCCCATGAGTACCTCACTCAATTGTGCAAAGGATGAAATGTTTTCGGGTTTCAGTGTTCTATGTCATCTTCGGGCTGCACCATGCTCTATACATAGTTGGCCTCGTGGCGTCTTGCAACTTCATCCAAGACCTGTATGTTTCCAGATGCTCTGTCATGTCTCCTATACCATCATACTGTTTCATCTCTTACACCTTGAATTTCGGAGGAAGAACCGCCTCCAATATGTCTAGGGTGAAAGGAGGTTCAATCTCTTCTAACAAGTGCTCAATTGGTCCTCTCATCTGCATTTCATCAAGTCGATCCTTCAATTGATTGACTTCCCGTTCCAGGCATCGGACTCCGTAGTATAACTTTCCTCTTCGATCGTGCGGGCTCCTCTCTTCCAAATGATTTCGTAAATCCTCTGTATTTCTCCTCGAGTTCTCCTCACGGTGACTTGCCTCGTCCTCCTCTCCTCGCCGCTTGCTCCAATGTCCTCTTAAGTTGTTCCTACACGACTCATTCCCTTCTTTAGCCACTTTGCGCCGTTGGTGATCTTGTTCTCATTGTCTCTAGATGTACTCTAACACCGTATTCATGTTTTGAATTAGAGTCTCCACTTGTTATTCCAAATCAACCTTTGCACCACCGTGACATTCTGGCCTTCTCAAGTGCTCTAGGATATGCAGTCGATCCTCTTGTCGGCTCATAACAACTTTGATTCTGACAGGACGATACTTTCAACAAATTCCCCATAGACGGCGTCAATTTGTTGAAGCTGGTTTTTCGTCAACCTGATGAATTACACGTGGAAGGATCCTTGAGAATTGCTGTAAACGTTCCTGCCAAAAGCAAAGAGAAAACGAACATGAAGGGAGTGTCGATCGTGCTGCCAATGGAACCACTTTGATGCTCAAGTCAGAATTTTAATAGTGGCGGAGAAAATTAGTAGGCGTTGATGTTTAGTTTTTGTCGTATCTGGTTGATGAGAAGCGTAACTTATTTATAGTTAAATGTTGTAGCTTTGTTCTCCTTTTTTAAGTAGTATTAGATTAGGATATCTCCTCTTAATTATCAATTAATCTTTTTTACCGTTTGTTATCCTTATCTTTGAGAAAGTATTCTTCTACTTTAAACGAAACTGTTTCGATAATACCTGTTTAATTAAAAGTTTTTTGTGTAGAATTATTTATCTTTTATCGCATAAGCCTTAGGGGTTATATTATCCTTTTATCAGCCTTTCTCTTTGTTTTCTGCATGATGGACTAATACGGAGCAAATAATTTGTCTTCCGGTACAGCAAATATTATGACAATAAGAAAGTGGAAATAGATATAACGAATAAAGAGAAGGCTCAGAAAGCAAAAGGTCCCCCTCCATAGTCCAAAATGCTGAAATCTGCGTTCTGCTTGAGTAGACTTGCAGAAGCCAGTCTGGTATGTTTGGAGGAGGAAAGGGACATCCATCCAATGAGAAGCAAAAGGCGAAGTTGGTTGTTGAAACCGGGTAGTACACAGTCGGTGGCGATTTTATCTTATCTTTGTCCACAACAATTGTTTTAATTAAAAAAAAGTTAAATAACCAGCGCGACAGTTTTGTCCTATACTGGTCAAAAACTAAGTGACCGAAAATAACGCCATTTTATTTTGAGATAGTTTCCAGCCATAGCGTAATATTAACTTTTGTCAATGAACTTATGCAAGTCAGCTTTACAGCTAAGGAATAGACTTTCGCGTTTACTCACTTCAAGCGTCATGTGGAACAAAGTTAAACAAATACTCTATATAAATGGTTATGAAATACAATTTATAACAGGCGTACAGAAATTAATAAAAATGTAAGTAAATTAAATAGAAAGTAAAACAGTCATACGATCCAATATGTGCTACGTAAAATAAGAACCTAAAAAGTTTCCGTCATTCGAAGAATCCGTTTGGTTGTGTATGTGTGCGCGTGTTTTTTTTTTTTTTTAAACAAATTTAAATTTGATTGCATTCGATATGGAAAACAGGTTATCTAATGGGTTTACATGTTACCACAGTTGTTGAATCACTCCTCTACAGGTTCGGAAGCGATTGGAGGAAGAAAGACGATCGGTTTATTTATTGTTTGCTAAAAAGTTGAAGGCAGCCAATCAATCAAGAGAGGGTTTAATATTCTTCTTCTTATAAAGAGATAATGTTTTATCATGGTGCAATCCTCCGATTAGAATCAGTTAACTGTACATGGTCCCACATCGCTTAGAAATAACGAATTCGTCGTGTTCCATTAATTTTGAATCCCTAGTTTTTAAACGAATGAACTCTTATAGAGGCTATCAAATAGAATTGAGAATTGAAAGGAGTAACGGTAGCCGGATAGGCTAAGAGGACACAAGGCAGTAGCGAAGATTCAGCCAATGAAACATTAATTCATTCCCCACTTGGGGAGGGGAGGGGATGGCAACATCAATGAAAATAAGGAGTTAAAAGAGGAGAACCAACATAGATATAAAGATTCAATATGTTGATGAAAAAAAAAAAAAAAAAAGGAAGCATTCAGAAACACAGAATCAAGTAGAAAGAAAAAGAAAAACTTAGTACAAGCATGATTCGAATAGCCAGAGACAAGAATGCCTAAAAATTCAAGAGCAAAGGAAACTAGCAACAACCATTTTCTTCTCCCATTAAAAACACACAGGAGAAGTTGAACCACAACCCAATTCTCACTGCTGTTCAGTTTCGGTCTTGGCGGCTGCTGCTGCTGCTGCCTCTTTAATCTCGTCTGCTCCATCATCCTGAACAACAAACAAAACCCGCCATAAATTCTTCAGCATTCATAAACACATACAATGCAGAAAGCACATGTAATGCAGTGGGAGAGGAAACAATACCTGCATGTCGGAGGTCCAGAGGGTTAGGTTGTCACGGAGAAGCTGCATGATCAAAGTGCTATCCTTGTATGACTCCTCGCCAAGGGTATCCAACTCCGCAATTGCCTCATCAAAAGCCTGCTCAATCCAATCATCAGTCAATCATAGACGCAAACGCAACCCAGAAAATACAATCTCATTTCATGCTTGCCATACGACAGGCAAAGCTACCGTTTAATGACACAATTTTATCTTTATTGTTAATTTTATATATAACGTCACCACCAAAGAACCCATTCAATTCAAGCTGCAGAGCGTTCGGATTCCCTAACCTGTTTGGCAAGATTGCAAGCCCGATCAGGAGAATTCAGAATCTCGTAGTAAAAAACTGAGAAGTTCAAGGCCAGTCCAAGACGGATCGGATGAGTTGGAGCCAGTTCAGCGTTTGCAATATCCTGCAACAAACAAAACGACAACAAAAAATGCACATAAGCAAATCACATTAATCAATCTATCAAATTATATTATTCAAAAATGAAATGAAATCAACCTCGCCTGGTACTGATATTCATTCCACAGACAAAACACGCTGCAATTTGCAACAAATCAACAAGAAAATAATATTTAATCAAACAGTTTGTCACCTGAGCGCCTTTGTAGGCAGTGAGAGTACTCTCGGCGGCTTCCTTCCGCTCCGCTCCTGTCTTGAACTCGGCCAAGTATCTATGATAATCACCTTTCATCTTCAAATAGAAAACCTTCGAGTCTCCGGCCGAGGCCGACGGAATCAAACGCGAGTCGAGCAACTTCAAGATTCCATCGCAGATCCCTGACAGCTCGGTCTCGATCTTGGACCGGTAATCTCGGATCGTGGAGACGTGGTCCTCGTTGCCGCGGCTCTCCTCTTTCTGCTCTATGGAGGAAATGATACGCCAGGAGGCACGGCGGGCGCCGATGACGTTCTTGTAAGCGACGGAGAGGAGGTTACGTTCTTCGACAGTGAGCTCCTCGTTTTTGTCGACGGAGGCGGAGACCTTCTCCATGAACTCGACCATTTCCTCGTAGCGCTCGGCTTGCTCGGCAAGCTTCGCCATGTAGACGTTTTCCTCACGAGCCGAGGGAGTGGCAGCCATTGTCGTTTTACGTAGTGAGAGTTGTAGTTTTGGCTAAACAGGGAGGTTGTAGATCTGAAAGACAAGTTTGTTTGCTTGTTTTGAAAGAGAAGAGGTGAGGGAGAGTAATTTGGGGGAAGTGGGAGGCGAGGATTGCGTTCGAGAAGGGAGAGAAACTGGGGATGATTCAATGCGGGCCGTTGGATTTGGGAGAGTGATAGGCCAGGTAAAAGGACCAAAAGCAAGCTGGCAACGCACGGGATTTTGATTGAGCTCTTGGGGAAAAGCAAGGAAAAGGTGCCTTTTGATTATTATTATTATTTGTGGTTTCTTCTTTGAAATTTTTGAATTTTGAAAACTACATGGGCTTCTGGTTGTTGGGCTTCAACAATCGAATGGCCTGTCAATTATCACTTTTACCATTCTAACATAAAGACATATAAATAATACTACTTTGACAACAAGACTGGCCGAAAAGATTGCTTTTATTTTAAGTTAAGCGCTCCTCTGGTTAAAACTTAAAACAACCCACTAAGGCATTCATTTCAAGCTTGGAACCAGCCAAAGCCATGGACGGATTTCAAAAGGGCTCTTCTTGAATTTTTCAAAAAAAAAAAATTACTCTAACATCTAAATGGACCTTTAATATTTAAAAGTTTTCAAAATTACCCAAAATAAAAACTAACTTATTCATATTTCTATTTCTTTTATCAATCAAATTTTCAAAAGCCAAAACTAAAAGTAATTTCTTCTTTTATTCTTAATGACATTATTTGTGATCCATTCATTCTCTATTAATATTGGAATTCAGTGTCTGTTGATAGATATAGATGCCAATTTATTCAAACTTCTCTTGCTCTTCGTATTTTATTAACTAAATTTTCAAAGGTCGCTGAAACTAGTATTTTTTTTTATTCTTAAACATATTATTTATGCCATCTAATATATGTTAATA
Source organism: Boswellia sacra (assembly GCA_013180625.2). NCBI lineage: Eukaryota > Viridiplantae > Streptophyta > Magnoliopsida > Sapindales > Burseraceae > Boswellia > Boswellia sacra. Next base: position 1,986,098 of record SNVD02006000.1, read on the forward strand.
GTAGAATTTGGTGTCTATTGATGGGTGTCAATCTAAAAATTTTTTAAAGCTTTCAAGATAGTGTTTTTTTTGTAATAAAATTAGTAAAAATTTATTTATAAAATCAAATAAATAATAATTCATTTATATAAATATATGATTCTATTACACTTAATGACAATAATATAATGAATTTGATATCATGTAATATACTTTCAAAATAAATATTCATGTTGAAGATAATTTTAATTATATAGAATAAATATTAAACATCAAATTTTTTTTACCCAAAAAAAAAGTTACTTACTGTAGCCATTAGCTTTTCTTTCTTCCATGAATTCAAACTCCTTCCACACCTTCACCATGTCACGTGATTCATGCCTCAAAGTGGGATTGATATCGATCTGTGATAATAGTATTAACAATAGAATACAATTACACAAGACTAAGTTTGTAATCATGAGGGTTTCTGAATAATTTTGAAGGACTTCCACGTGACGTGACTAATCTTGCAACTTGCAAGGTCATTTAATTGGCCAAAGACCGAACAGTCAATGTTTGATACGATTCAACAAAAATGGGCCAGAGTTTTCACAATACGAAAACCTTCTAACGAGCTTTGCTCAATTTAATCCCCTTGTGCTTGTAAATCAGACCTAAGGATGGGATTCGTGTCGTGTCGTATCGACCCATTTAATTATTCGTATCAAAATATGAAACTCAAACCCATCCGATTATTAAACGTGTTACCCACGTGTCGTAATCGTGTCATACTTAATTCGCATAATTTACTTAATTGTTTAACTTAGTTATACATAATATATTATATTATCTATATTTAAATCAATTAAAATTATTTTTAGAATATAAACCATTGTTAGTATAAAATATTATTAAAATCATCATAATTTATTATTTTATAAATTAATTTATTTTATAGTATAAAAATTTCAGTTTTATAATATATATATTGTAAGTAGGTAATAATTTATATTATTGAATAAATTTACATATTAAAGATATATAAAATATATTTAACTATTCGTGTCATTAAACGGGTTGGCGTGTTGAACACCTTCAACACTAACCCGACACATTTATTAATCGTGTAGCGTGTTCGTGTCGTGTTCGCGGGTCGTGTCAAAAATTTCCACCCCTAACCAGACCTTATTTATGGACTTGAATTTCAGCTTTATACTATGAAATTAGTGGAAGTGCAACATTATTTGAAGAATGCGATGATAAGTGTAGCTTAAATAAAAAAAGGTAATCTCAATAATAGTATTTATCATGCTCTAAAGTATTTATTAATGACAATTTTAAAGAAGCAAGTTGAGGGTTTTGGTTTGTTTAATCTGGGTGATACTCTTTGTTCAAAGAATCAGATTAGGATTTAATCCAACTGGGGCCAAATCAAAGTAACATGAGAGACATAAAACAGAAGAAAATATGCTAAACCAATGTGTAGCATGTCCAAATGCAGACTCAAACAGAAAAAACAGAAATGTTTCATTATTTATTTTATATATCTGGCTGTTTAGGTTAAAATTTTGTTTTTCCAAATTAAACTAAGCACTCCTGCTCTCATATTGGACTAATTCTCATTCAAAGACGTACGCTTGGCTGAATCTACGGATATTTCAGTGCCGAAATACCCATGAATTTTCTGAAATTTTATTCTAAACGTTGCTTCAATTTGAGAGCCTTCTAGGAATCCATTTGATGAATTCAGCAACTGCCATGGCTGGCTGTCACCATGACTGCAATTCGACCGCGTGTGAACATGACTTATGTGAATTCAATTGCGCCAAATATAATGTGGGCATGTGATGCATCCAAGGCCATACAATGTTGCAATCCAATGGAATCTAATTTAGGTACAAGAAAATGTATAAAATAGCTAGCATGACTAAACTTCCACTTTGGCCTTCTATACTCAATAGAAGATAGTTTTTAAATGTAAACTAAACTGATTCCTTGACATCAAAATTGTAAGTGGGATCTTTTTTTTCATTATAGTTAACGATGGTAATAATAAGTTGCATCAGCTATCTGAAAGCAACCTTCTTTTGATTAATTAATCTCGACTCCGAGCGATCAAAAGTGGTTTTGTTTTTACTGTATGACTCTCAGGAATTTTTTATACTACTGGCAATTTAAAGGCCACAACAGTTGTTTGTGCAATCAATCAAATCAACTGACAGCTGCAGTAATTAGCTTAGCCAACTCTAGAAACTAAAATCCGGTCAAATTAAAACATATAGATTAATTTAAAGTGATCGATACACCATTTTCAAATAAAGTTCTCCCATTTCTAAAATCTACGGCTTCGTCTTAGAGTTTGAGAGAATTCAATAAATGACTCGACAGTTTAGATAACATAGAATCACCATCTTGTGGATGCAGCCAGAAATGATTATTACCTCCCATTCCCCAATATCTTCTATGGGTCAGCACCGAAAATTTTCCAAATGCTTATGCAAAAATTAAGCTGACTCTATTCCCATCCGTCACCTCCAATGACGTCTGATGGTGGAAGACGGCACTTAGCCCATTTATATTTACAATCGTAGTGCTCTTATTGTGTGTACATGTACACTTTATTGCCCCTCAAGACTTCTCGTGAACAGATATTTCCAATTAGAATGACTGTAGAAGCCCATTGTAATCTAAAGTCAAGACATGCACAAGCCCCCTGGTTTCGTTGGGTACGTGGATTTTTAAGTCTTATATATATATTGACTTATCACTTTAATTATGGAATGATCTTCCGAACAAGTAACAATGGACTGTGCAATGGAGAGAGCCAAAATACAAGTCCTTTATGATGCTTGTAATGCTGTCTTTTCTCAAAAAGAGCTTCCGAGTTTCCAACAAATTCAAGGGCTGAAAACCATCCTTGGTATCATTTCTTTCTATTAATCAAGCAGGCGGTTTCTTGATTCATTATTTATTATTTTATATATTCTCCGACTGTTTTGGTGATGTTTTTTTTTAATTCTATTCATCTAAATGCAGACATGATTGAAGCTGCTGATGTTGGCATCGATGAATTCTGCTTGCATGGACCTCCTTCAACTTTACGCCCAGAGGGCATCGAAGGATTGATTTGCGGGAAAAGAGTCTCCGAAATAACTTACATTCACATTCACGAGTGTGAAAGTTTTTCTGTAAGTACACATTTGATCAATATCTTCAAATATATACAATTGCATTAACGATCATATATAAATATGTAGTAATTCAGAGACATGTATATTGTCTCATATATAGAAATGGGAATGTGACATTGGTTTTCTCTTCCGAGCAGATTGGTGTATTTTGCCTCCCAGCAGGAGGGACGTTTCCCCTTCATGATCATCCGGGTATGACGGTTCTCAGCAAACTCCTCTACGGATCCCTTTATATCAAAGCCTACGATTGGGTGAAGGTGGAGAAATCGAGCTGCGGAATAAGTAAGCATTTAATAACATAATAACCAGTGGCGGAGCCACGTATCACAGAATTGTAAACTTCCACACAAATTACTGAAAAAAATATTCTTATAGGAATTTAATGAGTTTACTTCATTGTCCCACTAAAGATCAGATTTTTCTTTAATAAATCAACCCTCAACTCGCTATTTTCTTGATTCAATTATATTAAACATCTTGTTCATCAATTTCTTTTTCTTTTGTTTTAATTAAATGTAAAAAAAATATTTCAGTTATCCACTTTAATTTATAAGCATTACATAAAACTACTTGAAGTTGAAATCTATAATAAATGACACTCTTTCAAGCATTTTAACTCTTGTTTCTCAGTAACCCCTTAACCATAAATGTTTTCAAAGCATGAAAAGTGTTTATGAAAATGGTAAATATATTATATTATGAAAGTGATCCTCTTTCCAAAAAATTAACCTAAATTCATCTCCAACACACACACACACACACACACACACACACACACACACACACACACACATACACACATATATATATGTGTCAAATTAAATGGTAATATTACTTACCATATCATTCAATTATCTATCTAATAGAAGTTACAGCACTTATCATATCTTTTGCAATTGAATCTAGGATGATATTTTAGAAGAATTCTACTGTTCTTAATAGAAATATATGTAAACAAATACTGTTGTTGTTTTTATTATTATTTAGATTATTATTTTATATTTTATCATTGATCCGATTTTGCCCCCTTTAGTTATATTTGCTGGTTCAGTCACTGATAATAAGTATTGAATTGTATATAGATGCATGTATAAATGTTATTTCACGAACTTATGATGAATCTCTAAGTCGTCCCCCATCCATCGCTTCTCCTTATCTTCTTAGGGAATACAATGAATTGAGAGAATTTTTGAGGCCAGTGCATATATAGTATCGCCTTCTACATTCCCTAACATACAATTACCTCCTTTTGATGAACTTTAAAAACCCTTCTTTTGCAGTGACTAGCTCATTTTGTAAATATATATAAAAGATATATCAAGTCTGCTTGTCAAGGTTCAATAATATCTAAATCTCAGAAAAATGAGAATCATATACTCTGAAAAAGGTTCTAGATGTAACATAGAAGTTTAATGGAAGTGTATTTATACACATGTTTTTCGCGTTTTGTGCAATCATTCTCTGATTAGGTAAAGTTGAAATGGTGGTGGGTGCAGATGGACTAGCAGGCACGGTGGTGGACGGAATCTTCAATGCACCTTGTGAAACTTCCATTCTGTTTCCAAGAAGTGGTGGAAACATTCATTCTTTCACAGCCTTGACTCCTTGTGCCATCTTGGACGTATTATCTCCACCCTATTCTGAAGAGCTCGGAAGGCCTTCCACTTACTTCTCAGACTTCCCCATTCCATCTCTCCCTGGTAAATCTCAATTGTTTCCATCATTTGTTTGGTGCACAAAATGTACCAATCATATTCCGCACTGCATTCAATGTATTTCTTGTGTCTTTTGGCTCAGGTTATGCAGTGCTTGCGGAAAAAGATCTGCCACAGGACCTTGTTGTTGCTGGAGCACCATACCTTGGCCCTCCAGTTGATACATGTGAATAGGATAGTTGTGAGTGTTGACTCTGTGGAGTAGATGAAGTGTTCATCACAGGAAATCTAAACGCTAAGAGGAGGTCCAGGAGGAGATATGATGTTACACTGTGTCCTGTGATGCCATATAAGTCCGTCCTGTAATTGGCTAAATTTTTAGTGTTACTATGTAGCATATACCTCGTACACATAATGTAACAAACAGTAATACGAAACATGAGTTATGTACAAATTTCCTGCGAATCTGCAGTTAAAGCTGGCACATTATAAATGTTTGTCTATATCTAGAGAGAAGAAGGGCTTTGAGTGGGCCCATGGGGAAATTTTCAGTTTGAACGTCATTGAGAGGACTTTGTGGTGCCTGCCCATTGAATATCATTGCATTTTGGCATTGACGACGCCTGGTGTGTGAATGGCACATGTGCATGGACCCAACCCACCTCTCGTTTACACGAGACGGAGTCATGTATGATGTATGTGTCTAATGCAATGCGTCCTCATATCATATACATCCAAAACTCAACTGATATTTGGTCGGCACAGCTCAAAAACTTGCAATGGATTGGTAAATATGCCTAACATCATGTGATTCTGAGGTTTCCAATTTGTAATAGACCCAGAACCAACTTAAACCAAATTTAGTACCTGTTACATTTCTACTAATGTTTACTCTCATGGTATTCCAAGTCCATTCCAATGATTACTTAATTATAAATCTTTCTATTTTCATCGTGCCAACTTAACAACTCATAAATTATTTAGATTGAAGTAGAATTAAAAACTGAAAAAATATCTTACTCATGACTAATGAAATAAATCCCACAAGTGGAAGTGGCAGGTCAATGAAGGAGCCGACTTTATCTTAATAGAAATAGGTGGGCAACGAAACAGTATAATCTTTCTTTTTCAGAGAATCTTACCGCCCAAAATTGGCGTGTAGTCGTACTCCGATTTTAAGTAATCTTCTCTTTTAGTTGCTGGGCACAATCAACTCTCTTTACCTTCCAGGTCACACCCAGCCATCTCTTCACCAAATTGCTTTTTATATTTATATTATATCTAACGTATGATAAACATCTACCACCACAATTTACACGTGTCAAGTCTTTCTCTCTTTATGTTGTAACTGTGGTCAAATACTTTGCCTTCTTCTCCTTCTAAGACCTTTATGTTGGCGTTGATGATAGTAACTTGTAAGTCTCAAACATAAACAGTCTTGCATAAACTTTTTCAACTTCCTTGAGTTTCCGAAATCTTTTAGTTTATATTTTTGTTTTGTTTTCCAACTCTGCAAGGAAGAGAAGAGCTTGTTGTAGAGAAACAGAGAGGATTGAGCGAAAGACTGATAAAGAAATCATGGAAAGGTTTGAGATTGTGAAAGATATTGGCTCCGGGAACTTTGGTGTGGCCAAGCTGGTTAGAGATAAATGGACAAAAGAGCTTTTTGCTGTTAAGTTTATTGAGAGAGGCCAAAAGGTTTGTTTTTGTCCCTTCACCTCTTTGAATTAGTTCTTGATAAGTCTTTCTTTTATGTTGTTTTGGTATTTGGAGAATTCATATAAGTTGTGTTTTCTTTAGCTGGGTTGCCCTTTTTTTCTTTTCTTTTCATGTGGGTGTTCTGGTTTTTGGTTTATTGAATTGTTTTCTTATTTGTTGGTTTTGCAGATTGATGAACATGTGCAAAGGGAAATCATGAACCATAGATCATTGAAGCATCCTAATATTATCAGATTCAAGGAGGTTTGAACTTAGCTTTATCTATGTTTCCATCAATGCAAAACTTTTTCATTGTTGACATATCAATTTTTAATGGAACAGCAGCCAATGTTCTGTTTGCCTCCGTAATGGTTGGTCTTCTGGCTTTCAAGATTCTTTTTAGTCCCTTTAATCATAACCATACTATATGTGAGGGAAAATCCTACCTTCCAATTTAAAATAATATGATTCACTTAGAATTTTACCCTTTCAATATCTTGTCTGGGTGACTTCATACATAAGTAATTTAAAAGCCTCTTTTAGTTATTCTTAAAGAATGAAGCTAGATTAATAGGGGAAAATGCAATTGAAGTTAGACTTCATATAGCATATCTTTGTTATTTTTGCACGTGTCTCAGTCTACACTAGGAGCAAATTATTAATGAATGTTTACCTTTATTTTTGAAAGAGGCTTTTTAATATGATTTTTGAAGGCTACTCCTTGCAGGTGCTACTAACACCTACTCATCTAGCCATAGTCATGGAATATGCTGCGGGAGGAGAACTGTTTGAGAGGATATGCAATGCTGGTAGATTTAGTGAAGATGAGGTGAAATACTAGGAAAACAATTCATATGAAATATATGTATATCGTTAAAAGCATGGATATTAGGTAAAGTTCAATTCATATAACTTTTCTCGTTCATTTGCATCAGGCAAGGTTTTTCTTCCAGCAACTTATATCAGGAGTCAGTTACTGCCATTCCATGGTACTAATTTTGACCCTTCTTCATAATTATCATAACCTTTCTCTTCAAATTGTCATCCTTCTTTCTTTGATATTTGTGGTGTCTTCTCTAAACATATCTTTGTCTTGCAGCAAATTTGTCATAGAGATCTCAAGCTTGAAAATACACTCTTGGACGGCAGCACTGCTCCACGCGTCAAAATCTGTGATTTTGGATACTCAAAGGTAATCATATCTACTGATGCTAAAAACTATTAAGCTATTGAGGTCGACGAAACCTTGATTGCTAACTTTCTTGTGTCTTGTTCTGTAGTCATCTGTGTTTCATTCTCAACCAAAATCAACTGTAGGAACCCCAGCATACATTGCACCTGAAGTCCTGTCTAAAAAGGAATATGATGGGAAGGTAAAATACTATTCTTTCTCTGGCAATCATTTAGATGTAGCTTCAATTTTATGAATTCTGAAAGATTTTTCTATATCTAATCCTCAAGGGCTATAGATTGCAGATGTTTGGTCCTGTGGGGTTACCCTTTATGTTATGCTAGTTGGGGCATATCCATTTGAGGATCCTGCTGATCCAAGAAACTTCAGAAAGACAATTGGTGTGAGTATTTGGCTAGACTATTGCTTGGCTCCTCTCAGGTCTGCTTTGTTACTTTGGAGTTTCTATTAATATCTTATTGCTTATGGCAGAGAATACTCAGCGTCCACTACTCATTTCCAGATTATGTCCGAGTTTCCATGGAGTGTAAACATCTTCTATCTCGGATATTCGTGGCAAATCCAGAAAAGGTATTTGTTTTGCCTTGTGAAACTGAAAAGTTTTGGTAGTGACTACCGATAGGTCTTTTAAAATTTTGCTAGGGTGGTGGGAGGAACATTAGAGAGGGTAAATAGAAGTGTCTTACCAGTACTTCAAAATTTTGCTACTTTTTTCTACCAGCCAAAATTCTCAGCTACATTTTCTATATGCTAAAGATCAACAAATTTGGAGCATTTCTTTTCAGTTGCAATGCAGAGTACCAAAAGTATATATATTTATTTATACAACGATGAATCTGGGTTCAAATTCAAAACTTTTGTTAATAGCTTGAGTCTCGTTTAGTGTGCCACATTTTTGGTTTGCCCTTGATTAAAATATATGCATTTAGGTTCTGCAAATTGCTTCTTTTTGCCTGTTTGCAGAGAATAACCATTCCAGAAATTAAAAACCATCCGTGGTTCTTAACAAACTTACCGATAGAACTGATGGAAGGAGGAAGTTGGCAAAGCAATGATGTAAATAATCCATCCCAGTGCATTGAGGAAGTATTGTCAATAGTACAAGAGGCCAAGAAACCTGTCGACGCCTCTAGAGTTGACGGACTGTTCCTTGGAAACAGCATGGATCTTGATGATTTGGATGCTGATGCAGATCTTGACGAGATTGAGACAAGTGGAGAATTTGTGTGCCCATTATAATCAAATTATGTATAAGATATACTTCCCCTTCGTGAGGTATGGTTTCAGAATGTGGAGCATCAGAATTTCGCCCGTGAATGATTAAGAAATTGCCCATGTGCGATCCTTGTCTGGCCATTTGGCAATTTAGGATCTTGTGAATTGACTAACTTTTACAAATATTAATATAATATCATTTTGTTAAAACATAATCATCCGCTGTTGGTACAAGGATATCATAAAGTGATGTTATGTGAGATTATATGATAATAGAGCCTTCAAAATGGGTTTGCGTGTATCATCATTTGGACACCGCAGACACCTGTGGAGCAGAGCTCCCTTTAGATTAAAAAAAAAAAAAAAAAAAGAAAGAAAGAAACAAAGATAAGATAAGATGTTATCAGTTTATTTAAAATCATGATTGATCTTCTTGCGGGCAGAAACGTACAAAGCCTGCTGAACTGGTTTAAAGCAAAGATTGCTCATTCTGCCAGCAAAAGCTTGGCACAGGAGAGTGCCCTTTTGACATTCTGACATCTTTTTGCTCTAAATTGGGCTGTAGAGAAAAGTGGGAATTATAAAAATCAACCCTGATTGATAGCCCATGTTTAAACGCGATCAGTTCTAGAATCAACGTCGTGACATGGCTTTATATCTATTCTTCTTTTCTGGTAGGACCTCATCTTTACAAGTTGATACTTATTGCTGGATGACTTGCACTTACTTTCCGCAATGGCACATGATGACGCAGCCAGTTTTGAATTATATGTAAACCTTGTTTGAATAATCATATGTGCCCTCGAGAGGGATTGTGTGGCTTGTTTAAGATCACCAGGAAGTTTGAACATATTATTATACAAGAATTATTTAGCTCAATATTCAGTTATATTTTGTCACCACCCACGTCGTCCGTGTCTCCAAATATTATATTTCTGAAGCGAGTATCTGAGACATTGTACAGAGACCACTGGCCCAATGGAGCTTTCGAAGAGTTCTTTATATAACGATTACCAAACCAAAAATTAGTAGAGGAGAAAGTTAAAGAGAAGTGAGCAATAGCAGGATTTGATTATGATAACTAATGATTTGTCCCAACTACAAGGCACCTGCCCTCAATCTATCCTTCCCATGGTAGTGTGACTATACATGTCATGTGACATTAAAATTAATCCTTGAAGCACTAGTCAATGATATCACATTCAATAAGGGATAAACTTAATCGTCAATCTGCATTGCGATGTTGATATGTTTTTATTTGCAAGGAAATGGATCACGTTCGAAGATTCATAGGATCAAACAGCTTCTTGGTCTGATTCTCTATTGGCTGCTGACTGCTTATAGCTTACCTTATATTCCCCGTAGAGGTAAGATGCAAATCCCCATAGGCACATCGCCAGGGCCATGCCCTTTTCGGCATTGAAGCGTTCATGCAAGAAAATCACTGCAAAAACCTGTTGAACTGCAACTGCTAACGATGAAAGAATACCTGCCAAGAGAGACGTGGAGCAGAAGATTATCCCAATACTTCCCACAATCAAGAACTGCATTATTATTGCTGCCACCACCAGTATAATGTAGTATTTACTTGGCCCAAGCCCAAATTCCTCTGCTTCATTTGGTATAGCCTGTGCAAGTAATAGTTTAAACAATATGGACCAACCATGCAAATTTTGAATAGTACTCCTTAGGTAAAGAGTGATTAAAATTTAAGATGCAATGTTTTGATAAATCTTTTTAGAGTTTGAATACATACAAATCGAGAAGTTCCAAAATTAGTGAATCTAATAATAGTCACAACCCACCTGAAAGTCCTTTTTGATGATCATGGGAATTGTGCAAAAGAAAGTGGCAAACATAGACATCAGAAACTGAAGTTGCATGACGAGCTCAAATGTAATGGCCATACCGGCCTTCAAGTGGATATATTCAATTGCTGGCATTATAAAACCATGGAGTGCAGCAGCAGCAATGGTCATGAAGAAACCAAGCGCATACTTGCCATTAGATTCCCCAGGAGGACGATCTCCACCCATGTGTAAACCAAGAATTACGGATCCAAAGGTGATCAAAACAACGGCATTTATGGAGTAATGAGTGAACTTATGCTTCACAACAACAAATGCAAATATTGCTGTAAAGGCTAGTTGAGTTGAATCAAGAAGAGAATAAACAGATATTGGAAGATAAGATAAACCAAAAGTAAAGAGGTAGCCATCAAGACAGAGGAGAAATCCCACCAAGACACTAGCAGCCAAAAGCCAAGGCGTAACAAGTAGTCTGCTACTGCTAGTTGGAGTTGTAGATCGAGCTCTTGCACAAAAGATGGCAATTGGAAGCATTAAGATGGGGAAGCCAGCTGTGAGTACCCAAGTGTTGAGCCACTTCCTGTTCCCTCCATGCAAGTAATACATCCTCAAAACTATTGGGGCACCTGCTTGGCCAACTGACAATAAGATGCAGTTTAGAACAAGTATTGCATTGAAACCCTTGCCTTTTCGGTGACCATTTTGCACGTTGTTGCTTCTCTGCTGTGAATCCATCTCTGTGTACCTCACTTCACCAGAGGTGCTGCCTCCAGCTCTCTCTATCAGTGATGAAGATGTTAATGTTATTATCGACAGCAAGACGTGAGCTCCTGCACTGCAATCACCGAATTATATGTGTAAGAAAGCACAATTATATTCCAGACCGTTGAATTATATACCAAAAATAAAGAGAATATATAATGCAGCAGGCGAATGGCACGCGAATGGAACAAACGAATCAACTATACAAGACAATATTCAATATTCCCACCAAGAAATAAAAAGAACATTATTCTTTTGCAGTCAGTAATCATTGTTAATTAGTGTTTAGCTATGGATGCAAAATTTTTTAAATGCTGTTTTTTTTTTTTTGTTTGGTCAAAGCGGCAAGGCGGTGAATGGGAGGACAAGACTCCTAATTAACTACAGCTACAGCAGAGAAAATAACAAGAGAAGCTGATTTTCAACAAGCACTACATCAGAAAATAACAATTCCTTGTAAATAACAGAAAGAATAATTAATGTTACGTACACTTCATGCACCCACTCAAGGAAGATCCAAGATAACCAGTAATAAAACTAGGAGAAAATTTCTTTTAAAAAATGGCATCATAATAACAATTCCAAAAAAATTTAGCATTTAATCTATGTTCCCAAGATATCTATAGCATAAAAATACTTATTAATTCTCGATTTAAATAAAAAGAATCAAAAATCTTAAACATCATCTTGAGAGAAAAATTTTAATGTATCTCGGCATCTGTTACACGTTGTTGAGTGCATCAATCACAGGTCACAAGGCACGTTTTAAACACACGCGATAAGGTGAAATATGGTGATTAATAATTGAAAAAAGTAATCACAATTGAAAAAATCACATGTCACAGAAATGAAGAAAATTCACCTTCATTGCATGTTAATAATTGAAAAAATTAAATTATCTTGTCCACGTTTACAGTCAAAACAATCCTAAGCAACAAGACCAATAATCGCCAAAAACCAGTAACATTCAAAACATTTTTTTTTAACAATTACAATTTTTACATGTTCTCACTTTTATATACAAACGATATATCAGCCGCATTGCAATTGCAATTGAATTATTATCGGATCACCCAACTCTTGCTGGTGGAACGAGCTGCTTAGCAAGTAAAAGGATTAAAATTTAGTTTGTTAATTAGTTAGTAGTATTTTGTCAGTTAGTCCAGCTCAGCTTAGTCAATGTGTATTATATATATTCACTTTGTTGTAAAGGAAAAAGTAATGCTGAAGATTCGAGTTTATTCCTTGCCTATTCTCTCTCTGTTTTCTTAATTTTCTCTGTTTCTATATTTCGTCAAGATTTCCAATATGGTATCAGAGCACACATGGTTCCTTAAATCATTTCAATCCTAAGCACTCAACTAGTTTAGTTGATGGCTGGAATTCCAAATTCCTCGAGAACTCCTACTAATCCAGTTCAACCAATGACAGGAATCCCTAGTTCAACAGCTCCAAATGCTTCGACAAATCCCTCCAATGGCGGCTCCTCACAATCTTCATTACTTCCATCGAATTCAGGTGCGATTCAGGTGGCAAATTCGTTAAATCAACTCATTACAATCAAATTGGATGATGATAACTATCTTTCTTGGAAACAGCAAGTTCGCATTTGGAGCTGTTGAACTAATTGTGAATCCAGCCTATTTAGCATTTCAGCGTCAAGATCAACTTCTGGTATCTTGGTTGTTAGCTTCCATGAGTCCAGGTTTCTTGCCTCAACTTGTTGGCTGTAAAACTGCTCGTGAGATTTGGAGCACAGTAGAACACTTATTTGTTTCTCAAACAACAGCTAAGGTAATGCAACATAAACTACAATTAGCTACTCAGAAGAAAGGAAATTTAACTATGAGAGAATATCTTACCAAAATGAAGACCACATGTGATGTCTTAGCAGCTTTAGGTCATCCTCTTTCTGAGGTTGATCAACTCTTAGCTATAATTTCTGGTCTTGGTAGTGAATATGAGTCCATTATTGCTGTTCTTACATCTAGAGAAGAACCAATCACTCTTAAAGTTGCATCATCACTTTTGCTTGCATCTGAAAGTAGGATTCAACAGAGTTGTACTTTCTCAGATTCACAGATTGTTGCTAATCTTGCCACACAGAATAAAAAATATTGGCCTTCACAAGGCAATTCTCAAACTCGCTGTACTCAACAGTTTCATGGTGGAAGAAACTTTGGTGGTAATTCTAATGGTGGTCATGGAAAAGGTAGAAAATATTGGGGGAATAATAGGCATAATGTCAGCTTTGCGGTAAGCTAGGCCATACTGTGCATAAATGCTATTATAGATTTGATCCTACTTTTACAGGCTTGAACACCAATAATGGAAACTCTTCATCTGGATATAATTCTTCTCACACTGGCAACTATAGTGGAAGTGGCAATCCTAGTTCGTTCAACAATTTTGCAATTGATAAACAGAATCAGTATAATCCTACTGCCTTTGCTGGAAATATGACGGCGATGATTTCTACTCCAGACTCAGTTAATGACAACTGTTGGTATCCTGATTCTGGGGCAACTAATCAACAATCTTGCCTCCAGTGTTGAATATAATGGTCTTGATAAGGTTCACATGGGCAATGGAATAGGTCTACCTATTTCTCATATCGGGCAAATGACCTTTTCTTGACATACTTCAGGTTCGATCTCTCGAAATCTTACTCTTCAAAATCTCCTTCATGTTCCTTTGATCACAAAGAATTTGATTTTAGTCTCTCAATTTGCTAAAGATAATAATGTTTTTTTTGAGTTTCTTTCTCCCTTCTGTCTTGTAAAGGACCAGGTTACCAAAGCAATCCTTCTGAAAGGAACAGCTAGTGATGGATTATACAAGTTTCACTTATTGAAGAATAATAACACAGCTCCTTGTTGTAATGCCTCATCTATTGTCTCAAATTCTAGTTCTTCTAATAAAAATCATGTGTTTTTGTCAGGTTCTTGTTCAAGATCTCTTTCTTCAGATCTCTGGCATAAAAGGCTAGGTCATCCTGTTGTACAGATTGTTACTCAAGTTTTAAATCAATGTAATATACCTTTCCAGTATAATAAAATACCTTCCATTTGTACTACATGCCAGATGGGAAAGAGTCACAAACTTGCTTTTACTAGGTCTACTTCTATCTATTCTTCTCCTTTACAATTGATTGAATCTGATGTATGGGGACCATCACCTATTGTTGACCAAAATGGTTTCAAATATTATGTATCATTTGTAGATGCATATTCTCGATATACTTGGATATATTTTCTAAAATCCAAATCTGAAGTTTATCAATCGTTTGTTCACTTTAAAACTCAAGCCGAACTTCAGTTTAATTGCAAGTTAAATATTATCCAAACTGATTCAGGTGGTGAGTTTAGAAAACTTAGTTCATTTTTAGATTCATTTGGTATCATATTTCGAAATTCTTGTCCTTATACATCTGAAAAAAATGGACTTGTTGAATGTAAGCATCGACATATTGTAGAGCTAGGACTCACCTTACTTGCTCAGGCTTCCGTGCCACTCAAATTCTGGTCTGAGGCATTCTCAAGTGCAGTGTATCTTATTAACAAGTTACCAAGTGCAGTTCTTCATTTGAAGTCTCCTTTTGAGGTATTGTTCAATTCTATTCCTGATTATTCCTTTCTTAAAGTCTTTGGTTGCTTGTGTTTTCCTTATCTTCGTCCTTATAATGCCCACAAATTACAATTTAGATCTTTTCCATGTACTTTTCTTGGTTACAGTCCTAAACACAAGGGACATAAGTGTCTTTCTTCTAATGGGCGGATTTATATTTCAAGGCATGTTATTTTTGATGAATATCAGTTTCCTTTTTCTATGAAATCACTTTCAACTCCATCTCCTGTTTGTTCTTCTCCTTGTGATCAAATTGTCTTACCATTAACAATTATCCCACCATATTCCAATGCTTCCCCTCTAATAAATTCTCCACCATCTCTTAATTCCCCATCAGCTGAATCTTTTAGTTCCCAATCAAATCAATCTGCTACTTCATCATTTTCTCTTCCAACTTCCAATTTCTCAGATCAAAATTTTCCTAATTGTTCTTCACAACCTACTACTACACCCTCTTCTTCTACAAATATTCACCCAATGGTTACAAGATCAAAAGCTGGAATTTTTAAACCAAAAGCTTACCTAACTGACTGTCTCAATGTGAACCATTTACTATCCAAGAGGCACTAGAGAATCCACTTTCGAAGGCTGCCATGCAAAAGGAGTATGATGCATTGATGAAGAATAATACTTGATCTCTTGTCTCTTTGCCCTCAGATAGGATAGCTGTAGGTTGCAGATGGGTTTTTAAAATTAAAAGAAATCTTGATGGATCAATATCCAGATACAAAGCTCGATTAGTAGCAAAGGGATATCTTCAAACTGCAGGATTTGATTTTACTGAAACTTTCAGTCCAGTAATCAAACCAGCATCTATTAGAGTTGTTTTGTCTGTGGCCTTGTCAAAAGGATGGAATCTTAGGCAACTAGATGTCAATAATGCTTTTCTAAATGGCATTCTCCAAGAAGAAGTTTACATGCAGCAGCCTCTTGGATTTGAACAACTTGTTGTGTCTCCCCATGCTAGTCAATTGGTTTGTAAGCTTCACAAAGCTTTGTATGGACTTAAACAGGCTCCACGAGCTTGGTTTGATAAGTTGAAATTATGTCTACAGCAGTTGGGATTCATTTCTTCCAAAGCAGATCAGTCATTGTTTCTTAGATTCACTGCTGTCTCTTGCACTTATGTTTTGATCTATGTAGATGATATTATAGTGACAGGAAGTAGTGATCAAGAGATACAGAATTTGATAAATCATCTTAACTCAGCTTTTTCTTTAAAAGATCTGGGTTCTCTAAGCTACTTTCTTGGAATTGAAGTTCAACCTGTTCCTTAAGGACTTCACCTTTCTCAGAGAAAATACATTACTGATTTGTTAAAAAGGGTTAAGATGGATAATGCTAACCCCCTGCCTATACCTATGATAAGTGGTTTAAAGCTTTCATCTCATCATGGCAGTCCTATTTCTAATGCAGCTGAGTACAGGAGTGTTGTTGGAGCTCTTCAGTATATAACCATCACAAGACCAAAAATTTCTTTTAGTGTGAAAAAAGTATGTCAGTTCATGCAAAATCCTTTGGATACTCACTGGAAAACAGTAAAAAGAATTCTAAGATATTTAAGAGGTACACTTGATTTTGGTCTCACTTTTAGAAAATCTAGTCATCTCTCTTTGACTGGATTTTCTAATGTTGACTGGGGAAGTGGTCTTGATGACCGGAGGTCCACCACAGGATTCTGCATTTTCTTAGGAGATAATATTGTATCTTGGTGTTCAAAGAAGCAACATTCTATTTCTAGATCAAGCACATAAGCTAAATATAGAAGTTTAGCCAATGCTGCAGCAGAAATTTTGTGGTTGCAATCTTTATTGCATGAGTTACAAATTTTTGTGATAAGATAACCTGTTATATGATGTGATAATCTAAGTGTTTTCTCCTTATCTGCAAATCCGGTCTTACATTCTAGAACCAAGCACATGGAACTAAATCTTTATTTTGTTAGAGAAAAAGTTCTTGAAAAGAAGCTGTCAGTTAATCATGTTCCTGCTTGTGATCAGATTGCTGATATTTTGACAAAACCACTTTCCACTACATATTTTAACAGGTTCAGAGACAAACTTACTATATGTACAGCTGAGAGCAGAAATTGAGCAACTGCAGAAGTAATTTAACAGGTTCAGAGATAGACTTACTATATGTACAACTGAGAGTAGAATTTAGCAACTGCAGAAGAAGTTAGAAATATTGAACTTCAAGAAAGTTCAGTTTGCAAGCGAGAGTAAAAGGATTAAAATTTAGTTTGTTAATTAGTTAATGGTATTTTGTCAGTTAGTCCAGCTCAGCTTAGTCAATGTGTATTATATATATTTTAATCCTTCTGATCACAATTCCAAAGCAGATCAGTTATGTCTACATCAGCTGGGTTTCATTTCTTCCAAAGCAGATCAGTCATTGTTTCTTAGATTCACTGCTGTCTCTTGCATTTATGTTTTGGTTTATGTAGATGATATTATAGTGACAGGAAGTAGTGATCAAGAGATACAGGATTTGATTAATCATCTTAACTCAGCTTTTTCTTTAAAAGATTTGGGTTCTTTAAGCTACTTTCTTGGAATTGAAGTTCAACCTGTTCCTCATGGACTTCATCTTTCTCAGAGAAAATACATTACTGATTCGCTAAAAAGAGTTAAGATGGATAATGCTAACCCTCTGCCTACACCCATGATAAGTGGTTTAAAGCTTTCATCTCACCATGGCAGCCCTATTTCTAATGCAGCTGAGTACAGGAGTGTTATTGGAGCTCTTCAGTATATAACCATCACAAGACCAGAAATTTCTTTTAGTGTGAATAAAGTATATCAGTTCATGTAAAGTCCCTTGGATACTCATTGGAAAGCAGTAAAAAGAATTCTAAGATATCTACGAGGTAAAATTTATTTTGGTCTCAATTTTAGAAAATCTAGTAATCTCTCTTTGACTGGATTTTCTTATGCTGACTAGGGAAGTGATCCTGATCACCAGAGGTCCACCACAGGATTTTGCATTTTCTTAAGAGATAATATTGTATCTTGGTGTTCAAAGAAGCAACATTCTATTTCTAGATCAAGCACATAAGCTAAATATAGAAGTTTAGCCAATGCTGCAGCAGAAATTTTGTGGTTGCAATCTTTATTGCATGAGTTACAAATTTTTGTGATCAGATAACCTGTTATATGATGTGATAATCTAAGTGTTGTCTCCTTATCTGCAAATCCGGTCTTACATTCTAGAACCAAGCACATGGAACTAAATCTTTATTTTGTTAGAGAAAAAGTCCTTGAAAAGAAGCTGTCAGTTAATCATGTTCCTGCTTGTGATCAGATTACTGATATTTTGACAAAACCACTTTCCACTACATATTTTAACAGGTTCAGAGACAAACTTACTATATGTACAGCTGAGAGCAGAAATTGAGCAACTACAGAAGTAATTTTAACAGGTTCAGAGACAGACTTACTATATGTACAACTGAGAGTAGAATTGAGCAACTGCAGAAGAAGTTAGAAATATTGAACTTCAAGAGAGTTCAGTTTGCAAGCGAGAGTAAAATGATTAAAATTTAGTTTGTTAATTAGTTAGTAGTATTTTGTCAGTTAGTCCAGCTCAGCTTAGTCAATGTGTATTATATATATTTACTTTGTTGTAAAGGAAAAAGTAATGCTAAAGATTCGAGTTTATTCCTTGCCTATTCTCTCTCCATTTTCTTCATTTTCTCTGTTTCTATATTTCGTCAAGATTTCCAATATAGCAGGCCCTTCGCATTGGCATCAGCTTTACTTCTGAGAGCATTTCTGCAAAGTGGCTTGATGGAGGGATAATTCCACTTCAACTTGGGCAATAGTTGACGAGTTTGGCAAGTCCGAGTCATTTAATGCCCAAGGTCATCTGTTACACCTTTAATATTCGCACATGGTTGGCATAGCATACCTTACGCTATGCCATGGCTTGGATGGGGCAGCAACAGTGCATGCCAATGAGAAGTGCACGAGTGAGCGCTTAAGCAAGGTGCGGAGATGTTGTGTGGCATGATAGAGGCATTGATGCGCGAGAAGAAGCGTAAGGCAATGTGAACGCTAACACAGGTGGATGTGTAGCGCAACAAAGTTATATGCACGCACGGGTAGCGGGCGTAATGTGGCACGCGCATGGAGATGGGTGTGACACAATGGGATAACATGCACGCACGGGTTGCGAGCGTGATGTGTGAAGCGCACACAGGAGTTGGGCACGACACAGCGATGCAACGCGTACGTTGGAGCAACGTAGCGCAATGGCACTAGCACATGCACACATGCGGGCTAGGACGCTTGCGAGGCAGGAGGCACGCGCACGGTTAGCGCGCAATAATGCAACGACATGGCGCATGGCATCGGGCGACATGGCACGCAGCAGCGGTTCATGGTACAAATTGGTGGTGTTAGTGGGCATAAATCATGGCACATATCCAAGGGGATAGTGGCTCCTAAAATTAAGGAGGTAGTGGGTAAAGTGGGGAGAATGCATTTCCTAGAGTGTAGGATGTGGCAGCACAAATGGTGGGCTGCACTTCCCCAATAACTTGGGGGTTGAGTGGGGTAGGAGGTATGTCCTAGAATGTAGGAAGTGATAACACAAATGGTGGGCTGCACTTCCCCACTAACTTATTGGTTGAGTGAACTCAACCATGTTCCTAAAATGTTGGAGCAGAAATGAGAAAGTGACTTGAGGAAATTATTTCCATGATCATGGCCATGATCTCCACTTATGGGTAGTGGGGGAAGCGTGTGGCAACGTAGGAGCGTGCCACCTCACCTAGTAGTTGGGTTTATCAACTACATGGACCATGTGACGTGCAACACATGGATTTACGACCTATCAACCAGGGGTGTTGGTTGATGTTTTGCCTATAAATTGTACCAAGGGTGAGACCTGGAAAGGACACAAACTAGATACAACAAGAGAGTACACGCATTGAGAGAATTGCTTAGGGAAGCAATTGTGCTTGTAGCTTGTGTGAGTAAGCTAGAATGTGTTTCCAGCTCAATACCTTAGGGCGGCATTTGTAATATTTTCTTTGAGGGAATAAAGAAAAGTTGGAAGTCGGTGCTTCCGTAAATTCGTTGTGTCTTGTATTGAAAAATTTGTGTGCACTGCGTATAGTTTTGTGTGTTAACCTCGGATGACTAAGAGTACGATTTATCGAGTAACTGACTAAATAGGTGCTTAGCGCTATCGCAGGGCAATCCGCATATCAACAAAAAAAGTCCTGTGACACCATCCAACCATTTGAGCGGCCCTCACCAAATCAGGAGCGCTGTGCATGTCTTAGTCCCTTTCATGGATGCAAATCAATCAAATATTTATATCGTTTCAATCTTCCACTCTAATCGAAAAATTAATTAATACAAATATATAAATCTTGACAAGTAGGTGCATATACGTATATTTTCTATTGAAACATATCTGTAACTCAAATAATCTGACACTACAAGCTAAATCAAGATTATTCACTTGTTAGCTTATACTTTGTTTTTTCTTTTCAACATATTATACGTAAATTGAATAAAACTGAAGAATTGCTAGTCTGCTGAAATTAATGGAAAATTACAGTTCGAGGCTGCAAAATGAATCAGAAAATTCAAGACTAATCAGGAGAAGCCACTGTAATTATTTAATTCTCCCCACACAGTCAACTCAACTTCTTCCCATGACTTTGCCAACCTTAGTTCCTTCCATATACTAAAGATAGCTCCCAAGACATTCTCATCATGCAAAATACAGTAGCACCTGCACTCATTGAACCATACAAAAGAATTAATACTGCTGCTAGTCTTTAGTTGCATCAAATTGTGCTGGCACATGAGGAGCACTAGTTAAGGAAAAATACAGGACGCATGGCAGATCAAAGAATTCAAGTTGGATCGGCTGAGGGAGCCGGAGTTGGTTAAACTAATGTTATAATGGACTCTAGAATGTCGAAATACATATGGAGAAAGAAGAGGCGAGCAGGATTATTTTAAGAGTGAAATCCAGGAGTCCGTATGTTGTCCTAACAAATTAAGTGCATTTCTTCTACCAGTAAAACAGACATTTCCTGCTACACAACTAAGAAAACAATGCCAGATAATATTACTAGCCATTTTCGCCGCATGGCAATAGAACTATTTAGGAGGTTCAGGTTTTTAAAAACACCTATTGCAGAGGCCATAACATTTAGATTTCAATCTTGTTTAAATAGTGGTACTACTTCAGATAGTATATCTATCCTGACAGTATTCCTAGAATTTGTAACTTTCCTTGATAATTCCTTGTAGCGTAAATTTAACAGAACAGTAAATGCTGATAGTGCTGTCGATACTATATTTATATAAATGATAAATTAAAAATTGAAAATCACCTAAAAATGTTGATGAGAACTACACATGAAGTACCCAAAGACAAAACAAGCATACACAAGGCCGTTACTTACATGGCATGGTATGAAAGTCGTGTAAACTTGTTGCAGCCTGATTCACGTTGCCGCATTCTTTTCACTAAAGGAAGTTTATAGCTTTCCAAAAACTGCTTAAAGAGATCAGAATCACCTCTAAAGACATCTAAATACATAGGTACCAAGTCATAAATGGGATCACCTGCCAAAGAGATAAAACTGAATCAGATGGGAACTTAAGAAGATGAGAATAGAAGAATAGAATAACAGTATAGCTACATGGAATAGAAATTGAATTAACAAAAATCACTAACCTATAGAAAGATCACTAAAATCAAGAATGTGTCTAGGACGCCATGACCTCTTTTCTTGACTGCCATCATAACCATTTATGGAACCATCATCCTTCAGGCCAGTATCTGCAGTACTTCCACTAACACAGCATGGTTCCATGTGAACATTGTCATCCATGATATCCGAGTGTATCCAGGAGCAAGGTTTGCAAACTTTATTCAGGCCATTCTCATCCTGAAATCAAATAGAGGCAAGATCCAACCAATATGAAAAACTAATAACAATTAGCTAGTGAAGCTTATACAATTAAATATATTCCCCAAGAAAAATAAAACCCAAAAAGATGATGAGCCATGGAACAAACCTTGTACACATCAAGCAACTTTGCAAAATCATCAGGGATGTATTCATCAGCTTTCTCTATCAATGTTCTAGGAATTGGATCCCCCCTATGCATTGCGATTTAAGAATATCAGAGGCACAACATTGAACCCTTTTATGTGCTAAAATAGAACATAAAGCTCTAAAATCACATCATATAACAGTAAATTCTCAGAAAAACAAACACATCAATCATCACAAAAACCAAATCTGCAGAAGCTCAAAATATATAACCTACCGACGAGAGTAAAACATAGAACATGCATCATAAAGGATCAAAAGCTTGGTTGCAAAGAGGCATATGCATTGTGCATGAGTGTGTATTTGAATTTTACATTAAAAAAGAAAGCAAACATATATTTATATACATACCAGATATTATGTTCAATTATTTTGGTTACAAACATATTTAGTTGACAAGATTCATCAGATTCATTGGAAAAAAATCTGGTACCATCATCAATCAAGAGCCAGTCACCATTCAATAATGAGAAGCTATGATTTCTAGAAAATACTACTCAGGTAATAGACAGGTCAATTTCGACATAAAAAAGTATGCCTGTTTCCCGACCCATTTTGTATACCTTTAGCAGCATGAATTTTTCTAAGTGTGCAAAAAGAAATAATGCCTTCAGTTAAGTAACTACCAGATAGTTATCTTCATCTTTCTTCCCAAATCTCCAATCCTCTAGATGAGTACATGATATAAAAGCTTGAGATAATAAAGGTATCCTGCTCTAAAGTTGGGAAAGGCACATAGCAGTCTAGATATTCAAAACAGACACTATTGTCAAACAAACACATAAGGCAAAAGAAGTGTCTATTGTTACAGAAAATTTTGATATAGTGATGTCAACAACCCTATAAATAAAAAATATTGTCATAAGACCATGAATAAGAATTTTCATTGCAACATAAACAGGCATACCAGTTATTCAAGCAGTTAGCAACATCCTTCTTCTTCCTGGTTAAAGTTCTGATGAAGATATCCCATTCCACTGGAATACTTAACTTACTAAGAAAATCCTCCATATAACCATTAGCATGGGACAATTCCATTTTCTTTTCAATGTCTGACAGAGTTGACTCATTAAAAGGTGGGTAAGGCAAGAGATGAAGATGACGTAGCTGCTCTCCCAAAAAGGAAGCTAAGTTTAGCATATCTTCCCACGAGAGTGTATCTCTTCTGCAAAATAAATAATAATGATTTTGATTCCTGAAAATGTACCAGCCACTCCGAGCACACCGTAATTCTAAAAGCCAGGTCGCATCAAAATTAGAACAAGAAACAATTATATCTAGAAACTTACAGCTGGGCAAATATCTTTCCCTTGCATCGTTTGGTTATAACATATGGCCATATCCTTGTACACTCATCTGAAGTGCTTGATTCACATACAGACTTTCCCGCTCTTCTATATTCAAACTCTTTCTTGCCCCATATGCCAAAAGGGAAATGATCCTCTCTGCGGTTTTGCGGAATCAGATTGCACTTACCAATTACATCAGGCACTCCTTTGCCATCCCAAGGCACAATTTTATACAACCCATTTTCAAGATAAAGAATACCACTTGCCAAAATGCCAGGAATGTGATTTTTCAGAGGGGAGTTGCTTTTACACAATAAACTATGAAACTCAAGCTGCAAACAAGAAAAGGAAGAAAAAATTACAATTTAAATACTATGTTGGATCCTTTTCTATCCACTTCATCTTCTGGGAATAAATGTTACTCAATGCATTAACAAATCCTCTTTGACTTATAAATCTTGAGAAGTCCATTTAAATTAAAAAAAATAAAAAAAAGATTGTGAATTTGAAACAGTGAAAGAATGATTAAAATTAAGTAAACAAGCAGTCCACCCTACAGACATGCACACAACACATAAACACGCACACGCACACGCACATACACACACACACACACACACACACAAAAGTCAATAAACAGAGTTTAGGATTGTAAACAAAAGCTAACTTGGCCCACTATTCATGTTCGTTTACAACACAGCAAATGCATATATATTTTTTGTCCTCTTCCATTTTAGGATTTATGGTCTATCAAACTCAATGCATAAAAGATAGATGGGCTAAGAGAAAATTATTGAAACTGTACCTCAGTGCCCAAACCGTAGAGTGAAGCTTCCAGCCCTCCTTCAACAAAAATTTTGACTACACAATCAGCCATGAGATAAACCTGTGGAAGCAAGATTATGGCAGTTACAGAATCTATGATAAATTTCAATTGCATAAAATCAATATCTACGTTATTTACCAAATAATTTATGATATTAACATTAGTAAGGAAAAAAATTATATCAAGCACACATCCCCACAAAGGAAAAAAAGGCACAAAGAGGAAACCTTCCATTCCTCAACATCATGTAAATATTCCTCGCATACAATTTCATCCACCTAAAACTCTTACCATGATTCATGATCAAGCCTTGCCTTTTTTCTGATATCTTAACTCCACAAAGTATCTCTCTCAAAAGAACACCAATAAATCCACTTACATAAGAGAAATCTATTAAATTTTTTTTAATTTCTTTGTCTCATTCTCAGCAACGTATTTGCATTAATTCCTCATATTTCATTATGTTAAGAAATTTATACAATTCAATCCTCACATTTCATTATATTAAGAAATTTATACAATTCAAGGCATCATAACATGGAAAACTTGACTAAGAAACAGAATGAAGAATGAAACTCAGGAACACATGGTTTGGCATAAAACAGTGAACTCACGGGGTTGCTTCCAGTGCCAAGAGGGAGCCTCTCTTCATCAGTGGGGGCAGGAATATCATGAAACTTACAAATCTCTTCAAGGCGCTCAAACCATTTGCCTGCATTTACCGAAAGGCATGCTCCCTAAGACAATTCAAAGAAAAAGTTGGAGAACCTGGGTGTGAGACATAGAAATAAAAACAACCTGCCACACCACAAGACATAAGCATACAAGAAAAACTAGCAGACAACTTAGCAATGATAAAGTAGATAATCACCCAGAGCTAATAGTCATAGCATGCAAGAGGAGACCTGAGGTTACCGCTCACAAGATCTCCTCAACAATCTTCTAACTAATCATCATAGCCATAAGAAAATCACCTACTAAACCTTCAAGTTTGTGTTTCATTGTATAACATTATAGAATATATTACTGAGAAAAATCATCATTTCCCTCTCAACCAAGGTGATCACTAACGTCGCTGCAGAATATGATTTAACTCCTGAGCAAGGAGATCATTAAGTTTTCCAAGGCAAAATGGAATATACTGTAGTTAATTCTGTTGCTAAATACCTACGGTCAGCAAGACTTTAGCTTTCTTGCAAATCAAGAGTGCTCAACGAACATCTCACTATTAGGGGAGGTGGATGCAGAAGAAGAATGTTGTAGAGTTTTACAAATTTTAATTAATGAAGTTATCTCAATTATCAACAAATAATAATGAATTAATAGATAAACAAAAGAGAAATAGTTGTTTTTTCTTTCAATATAATACACATCCCAACTTGACAAGCACAAAGAAAAGGCTAACAAGATAAGGAATAACCTTCCATATTAGCTCTCTCATTTCAGGTTTTTCAACCCAAAGCTTAAATAGCCATTCTCTCATTTCTCGTTGTCCTATGCAGTTGCCTGAGCTCCATGGAAAATTATAGTGGTCTCTCTCTTCATCCAAAAACTTTTCCAAGAAATTTATATCATAAGAAAATTGTTGTTTCCAAAAATTATAACTTTTTGCAACACCATTAGTAGCTTCTTCACAATTTTGATTCTCCTTGGATTTGTTAATTCTGGCCCTCTTCTCTTGTCTTGTCAGGTCCGGACAACTCAATGATTTACCATCAGAACCTGTATCCTCTTCGAAAACCTCAAGACTGCTTTCATCAATGGCAAGAAATCCAGCACGGCAAATACCCTTATGACGATAACCAGGAGCCATATCCAGACAAACAAAATTAAAATTTTTGGAATCAACAAAATTCTGAGTAACAGCAATAGTTGTTTCCAAATTCAGTACACAGTGCCACCATCCACTTGGAACAAAAATTGTCTCCCCAGGTAGTTGGGTACACTCAATCGGTTTGTCCTCATCAGCAAGAAGTGGGTAGAAGTCCAACCACCACTTTACACATAAGAGAAGGTGACTAAGAAAAGGTTAATTGGGTGAATGCTATTAGAAAACATATAATTATATTTATACCTGCAGGGATGACGGTGTCTCAATATTGACATCACCATCTTCTTCATTTACATGCACCGTAACACCTAGAGGTACTCGTCCAGGAGGATATAATGCCCACCTATCCAGAGACACAGAAGAAAAGTGCCTTGTAGAAATCAAATTTAACTACCCAAGGGTTTATCCATTTGCCTGCAGCCTAAGAGGCAAGAAAGAAAATACCCACGCTAACATGGCCACTGATATTTTAAATACACTGAACTTAAATGGGAGATCAACAAAAATTCTAATTACCCAAGCATTAAATAATTAACCTGCAACCCAAGAGGACAAGACCATGACCAATTACCAAACCAAGAACCAAGCTTCACAAGCTCAGTTTTTTGAGCTTTGTTGTCTAGATGGAGAAGGAAAAGATAATGATAAAGTAAAGTATTCACCACAGAAAACTATTCACATAAGCATACACAGCATCCTTGGTACATAAATCACACATGGCATGATACTATATACGTCTTACAAAGCAAAAGTCAAAAAAATAAGAAACAAAATTTGAGAATAATCCAAAGGACAGATTGACTTAACAGTTCTTTTATGTTGAACGTCTATTTTCATTTATAATTGCTTTATAAAACAATTAAATGTGAAAAAGTCAGAACTATTAGACTGTAAATAATGATTTCATAGACTAGAACATCAACTGAAAGAACCAGAACATGCAATAATGTGCCTTTGCAGTATGAATCCGATTTCATCAACTACAAAGTAGAAATGGCCATAAATTGTAACCAGATAAGAAACTGCAACAAGAATAGTTTCTATATGGTAGAAACAGCACCAGATATAGAGTACATGACCTACAAGATTTACCTTTTACGGCCACACAATAGAGTATTCCAGGCGCTGGTAAGTGCTGGGTCAACATGCCATGAAGCACCTGACCTCTGCGGCCCAATGATAAGCCATCTATATGGCGGCCTTTGATCTCGATCTAAAACATCAAATAAATCTTCTTGGAAAAGATGAGGCACATTGTAATCGTTCAACAATCCTGGTGCAGCTTCCCCAAACTGTATACTTTGAAAGTTAATATTAAAGTTGTGATTTTAAAAAGACAAATGTTGAATGAATATTACACAACCAAAAGAGCACCTTGTCATCAAAAATATATAATGGATCTTCATCATGCTGAACATTTATGTATGATACATAATCTTTCAATTGCATTTTAATATTTCGAACACCTCTTTGAGAAATCTTAAATGCTGTATCTCCATATTTCGACAATAGCTGGTCAATTGTCCATGTATTCCTTGCCGGCCAAGTTTCAGCCAATCCACTAAGCAAAACCTGATATATTAGAAAAACACATGATCAATAGGAATGACACATTATTATTTCTATTTTCTAAATTATTATTATGTAAAATATTTAGAAAAACATCTATTGTACATGAAAAGTTGCTCAAGAAAGTTTTGTTTCTTTCGCATATAAAGAAAAGGGAACAACTATTACCTATTATTAAAACATTATCACTTTCGGTTCTCTTCAATTATTTATCTATCTAGTGATTTCGGATTAGGAATTAGCATGTTATATAACAATTAGTACAAACCTGTTCCAAAAACACCAATAGTCAGAAATCAAGGAATCAGACATAGTGGGGCTGTGAGAGCAAGCAATGGTAAACTACAAGTAACTAGGATAACAGTACTTTGGTGGGAAGTGGAAGTAGAGGATATAAACAACGGATAAAATAATATAGCTAAGAGAATAATGTACTTCACAAATCATTCCATGAATAGAAAACATAGTAATTCCATAGACTAGAAGCATCATTTACAATGGTTTCAACTCAAAAATTATTAACTGATTCAAAATTGTTTTGCAACATACCACATTTGTTTCATTACATGCATGATGAAACTCTTCTAAAGTGAGGATTTCCTTGGCTTTCAGATTCTGATTCTCAAAAGAGAAGCCATCCAAGGCAGTGTAGCACCTGTAGAACCTTCTGTATAAGAATGGAGAATAGAACCCTGAAAAAAGGTAACTACGAAGTGAGTTAAGATAGACATGAGCACGTAAACAAAGTCAATTAAAAAAGTATCCATACAGAGAAAGCCCAACAAACATCATTAGATAGAGGAGCTCCTACAAAATTATGAAATGACAGTCAAAAAACAATGGCACCAGAAATTTTACCATCGAAATGCAATGGCCTTCTGCCAGATTCTTCGTACTCAATAGGAGGATCCTCTCTGTGTTAAAAAAGAAAAATGACAAACTATTACATCATATATATTATCAAAAATTAAAAACTAAGCAAAATATGTAGCATCAGTTTAGAAGACATACAACAGCAACGCGGTTTTCTTCCAAGAGCCTGAGTACTGAAGTAGACCACTGGCTCTCTTAAGGCATAGACTCATCCAAAGCGGTTCTTCCATACAAAATATATACATCACACTGCAAATTAGAGACGAAAAAAAAATTGACTGCCTCAGATGCATTGCCTTGAACTGAATTTAAAATTTAAACTTCAAGTGCCATTCAATTAAGTCGTTAACTGCCATCACCAGAACAAATTTAACAACTAAACCTTAACAAAATTGAGATTCTAATTTCTACAAGCTAATCTAATCAACTGAAAATTATCACTAAAGAAAAGGTAAGCACATCATCTCGAATTTAAATTTTACCAGTTACACGAACCTGCTAACGCAAGCGAGACGACCGACATCACGAGGAGAGAGACATTCCAAGATAGCGCAAATGAGCTCGTCGGGAAGGACTTTAAGGTCGCCGAGAGCGTACGGTCGACGATCTTTCATTGCGACTACATTGTCAGGATTCTCCATTGGTTGCTTTGCTACAGAAGTGACTGATTCAGAAAATTTTGAGTTGATTCGATTTGGTTTTTTTTAAATGTTTGCTTAGATAGAACGCGGCGACTTCAGAAAGATGGCGCCCACTCGCAAAGGAAAAGGTTTGCGTAAAGCTTAAGCAGCCGTTATAGCGCGTGGGGTGCAAAAACCGTGTTTATCGCCTGCGGACAGCGTTTGCACTTGCGCCGTGTTCTTCGCACGCTAAAAGATTTGCTTCGAGATATATTCGAAAGTTCCAAAAATATATTAACGGATATATAAAATATTATTTAAATATTTAATCTATTTATTTAAAGTACATGTTATTATTTTTCATTTTGAAGGGCAAAAAAAATTATGAGACGGGATTTTCAATTATGCATTTTTTAAAAAATATTAACATTTGATATCTTTATTTGAATTTTGATGCGCTTCAATTTGTTGAAGTTGCAACAGCCGTGGCAAATTAGATCACAGCACGCGAACTTGATATAAAAATTTACAGATTTGAATTTGTCTTAATCGTATTCGTATCAGAATTTTCAATCCATTTTATAATTGTGTCGTATTCATATTAAACACCTTTAACCCACGAATATGATTATGACACGAATCTATTTATAACCCGTATATATATTAAATACGATTGACACAAATATAAATTAAAACACGATTAATACGAATAATATTTTATAATTTGTACACATATTAAATAATACAAATTATAAATTATAATATTTTATTATATTAATATAACTAGAAGGGCTTTGGACACATCACCTTTAATTTCTAATTTTCTAAATCAAATGTTGAAGTTTGTATTGTTTTTTAGTATTTAGTTTTGTTTAATTTTGTATATTATGTTATAGATTTTTCATTTAAAAATAGGTTTTAATGTATAATCGTGTAATAATCGTATTATAACTCTAACCGTGTCATAATCGTGTAGTAATTATAATCGTATCATAAAGCATGTTGTAACTATAAACTAGTTATATTATTGTGTAAACATGTCATAATCATGTTAGACAGGTCGTATTCGTCTCTAACACAAATACAAATGAATATAATTTATTATTTGTTTCACCTATCGTGTCATGTTACCCATTTAATAATCGTGTCGTGTTCGTGTTGACCCTTCATAACACGAATAATAAACGAATGGTGTTCGTGTCAGACCAATCTTTATTGTGTCACAACTCAACACGACACGAATACAACCTACAAACACGAATTGTTATTACTAACTGTTGTAACATAGAAAATAATATTATTATTAATATAATATTATTAATTTATCAAATTTTAAACTATTAAATTTTAATAAGGTGAGAATTTGCATTTTAAATTAGATGGTTCAACTAATGTGTGATTTTTGAGTGTCATTAAATTTTTCTTTTTGTATACAAGAGAATTATAATTTAGTTTTAATTTATTAATTTTTATTTTCAAAATATGTATTTATTTATTGATATGATATATACTTTTCAGATTATCGAAGTACTTAATAATCTTTTCTTTGTATTTTGTAAATAAATATATATACATTACTCCAATTTTTCAAAAGCTCAAATAAATACTATGCTGCGTCTCAATTAAATCAATTTAAAGCAAGAAAAGGTTAATATATATTAGTGTATGTAAAATTGATTTTAAAACATAGGATATATAAATGAATTTTTTTCTTTGTACTCTTTTTCACACAGATTTCTAATATTCACTCAACCAGGCTCTTGTATATTCCGCAGTACACGGAATCATTACTCAGTTTTCCAATTAACAATTACTTTGGGGGATCAAAATTAAATCATGAGAGCATCTGTACGTCGAATGCAAAAGATCAAATTCATGGCAGCCTTCTCATCTAGGCCTTGTAAATTAGCTAGTAGTCGAGTTAGTTGAAAGCAGCCAAAACAACTCGAGATAACGATTTCTTAACCAACGAACCAACCTCAACAAATGTTTAATAAAAGAACTAAAATCTTGCAATCAATAGATAAGAGTTGGGTAAAGGCCGCATAGTCCACGAGTGAATCAGTTTGCAGTCAACACCTACCCGTCAAGTTGAGCAATAGATTTCATAACCAAAACATAACTTCGCCTTTTATTCTTTTGTCCCTTAACCTCAAACCATCGTTTGCACTTTGCAGTATACACATACAATACGGAACATAAATTAAATCAAAACTTCAGAAGTGAAAAAAAACTAATACAGTAGCTAAAACATAAGATAGTAGCATATTTATGAGGCTTTGGAAGCCCATTTTACAGCTCTGGGGTGGCAAGGGGTTGCTGTGATATTCTCCTCTTTCTAAGGCGCTCTGCAATGATGAAGGCAAGCTCAAGTGACTGTGAAGCGTTAAGCCTAGGATCACAGTGGGTGTGGTAGCGTGAACTCAAGTCATCGAATGTCACTGTTCTTGACCCACCAATGCATTCTGTCACATTCTGCCCCGTCATCTCTAGATGAACACCTCCAGGGTGACTTCCTTCTTGATCATGCACATCAAAGAACGCTCTTACTTCAGCCTGGACAAAATCAAGAGAAATTGTTAGCATTTGGCGCTCAAATATGTTAAGAAAACTCATCTTACAACATTTTGTCCTGACCCAAGAAAGTTTTCTTGTATAGAAAAGAGGTGCTCCGGATTCACTCAAAACATAATAGTGATAAGGGAAATACACCCACCTACCTAAAAATGGCTTTTCTAACTTAAATTATTATATCCATGCTCAAAGGAACTTCATTTGACCATATTGTCCACAGAAATATTTTAAGTTGTCCCTTTCTCACCAACTACAACCAAGTTCTATTGCTTATCTCAGTTTTATACCTCTCATTCAAATAGAAAATGATGATTTCTTTAGAATACATACACTAGGATAGTTGAGCTAAGCTGCCCCACGTCCTCAATAATGAAGATATCAATCATGCAACACACTTAAAGAGACATCTCTAATTGCAAAGCAAGCTTACAGCCATTACTAAGCATAAAGCTAATTGCGGATACTGGTTGGTGAGTTTGGCTCATCTACACCAGGATCAAATTAGGTTCATCAGCCAAATCATGCAAGGACATTGCAGGCAGACATAAGCATGATACCGGAGAAAAGTCATTCAACTTACCGTTATTCTAATTAATTATTCGCAAACATTTTCCTTTACCACATCTGAATGCATCTTATTCCTAAGAATACTTGTTCACTCTAACGTTAGGGAAAGTATATTTAGTAATATCAATATGTTAATGAGATATTCCTAAGAAATTTTTTTCAAGCAATAAAAACAAGTGATGAGTATTTTTACCCTTATGGCATCGAATGGACGAGTTTTGAGACCACAAGGAGCTTTTATGGTGTTGCCATGCATGGGATCACTGACCCATGTGACGATTTGTCCTGCCCGGCGTACTGCCCTGATTAGATGGGGAAGTTTCACCCTCATGTTCTCAGCACCCATTCTTGTGATTATTGTTATCCTCCCAGGTTTATTCTGAGGATTCAAAATCTCAATAAGCTTGACTAGCTCATTTGGATCCATCTTATCACTAACCTGCAGTATAGGAAACAACCATATTAGTAGTGCTCAAAATTTTTTACCAAATCAAATTAAGCTCCATAAAAAAAGTACTAAAAGAATCAGACACCCATCAGCCTAAAGCCATTATAAGTTGATTGCAAAGATCATTTATTTAAGAATCATGCAAATAGACGTGGATGTTTCATGCATCCAGGGTTCGACAAGGAAGGTTTTATCATTCTCTATTTTGTACCTAACATAATTTGATCAGCATTGACTAGACTAAAAGAAGCCAAATGTAATTACCTTAATGCCTAGGGGGTTTGCAACACCTCTCAAAAATTCAACATGTGCACCATCCAGCTGCCGGGTTCGTTCTCCAACCCAAAGAAAATGTGCAGAGCAGTCATAGTAAAAGCCAGAAGTTGAATCTAGCCGAGTAAGTGACTGCTCATATGGCAGAAGCAAGCACTCATGGGATGTCCAGAACTCAGTTGTTGTCATGATAGGATGGTCAACTGTAAGTCCAGCGGCAGCCATGAATCCGAGGGCCTCATCAACCCGGTGAGCAAGTTCCCGGTACCTACGCAAAACAAGATATAACTTCAAATAAGATAGAGAAAAAGAAGCGTTAGCTAAAATAGTTAGAACTATATGTTCAGTGGCCAGTTAAATCCTTCTCTGTCCAAGATAGTCATATCAATCCATAAAAAAGCATCACAACTAGAAGTAAAAAAAGTTCTTCTAAGCAAAAAGTAAAATATTCGGATCTTCCTAGTAACGTATTTCCAAATATACATGTGATTCATCCACAGACCAACAAATTGACAACTTGTCTTCAGAAAACACGCGATAAAATGGTCTTAGTGACTCTAAATAGGCAGATTCTCTTGTAGCCGACAACAGAAAAGGGGAAAAAAAAAGTCGGAAAAAGGCTTTCAAACAACCAAAATAAAGCTATTTGGGACAATAAAAAAAACAAGCATTAGTGGTGATGTTGATGGAGATGGCATATTCTGTATGTAACACGCTATCCACTATCGAGTCTTTGCACCGTATAAAATTGAACTCTCAAAAACATAAAGCAAAAATAAAAAAGAGTGAAAATGACCAATCTTTTACAAAGCCTTCACCAAAATATTCCAATGAAATATTACCAATCAAATACTGAATCAACACAAACACAATACAGTAAAGCCGCCATAAAAGAGAATTCACACTAGAGTAACATCAGCAATCTAAGACTAACTTAATTTATTAAAAAAGTATATAAATAAATAAAATTACCTATCTCCCTGCTCACTGTGTTCGGTAAAATCCAAATTCCATTGGGTGACCCTCTGCATAGCAGCATATC
The DNA here is from genome assembly GCA_013180625.2 of Boswellia sacra. Classification (NCBI taxonomy): domain Eukaryota; kingdom Viridiplantae; phylum Streptophyta; class Magnoliopsida; order Sapindales; family Burseraceae; genus Boswellia; species Boswellia sacra. The sequence goes on from SNVD02006000.1 coordinate 2,020,206, forward strand.
CACCAGTAGCGAAAGCCCGGAGAAGATTCAAAGTAGCAGCCGATTGACAATAAGCTCTAATCATCCTCTGGGGATCTGGAATCCTCGATTTCTCATCAAAAGCGTCTCCGTTCACATTATCCCCTCTGTAACTAGGTAGCTTCATCCCATTCTTCTCCTCGAACGGATCTGATCTCGGCTTTGCAAATTGGCCCGCCATTCTTCCCACCTAAACACCAAAACAAACGCCGTTAAGTTAGAAACAAAAACAAAAAGAAACGAAATTTAGTCACCCAAAATCCGACCTTGACAACGGGCATTTGACCGCCGAACATTAACACAGCACCCATCTGGAGAAGGATTCTGAAAGTGTCACGAATGTTGTTAGCATGAAACTCCTTGAAACTCTCAGCACAATCCCCTCCTTGAAGCAGGAAAGCTTTACCAACGGCAGCTTCACCTAGCCGCTCCTCCAGACTCCTGGCCTCACCGGCGAACACAATAGGAGGGAACGCCTCGAGCGTTTTGAGCACCGATTCAAGCTCCTCCTTGTTAGGATACTCTGGAAGCTGCAGAGCCTTCTTAGATTTCCAGCTGTCCACCGTCCACTTCCCGGAACCCGCATTGTGGGTCTTGGTGATGGGAGGCTGAGGCGTTGTCGTCGAGGACTTCACGGAAGGCTTTGCGGAATCAGCGGCGTGGACGGCGGAGATGGGGAGGATGTTTGATCTGGGTTTGGCGGAGGCGGCAACGAACAGCTGGGATTGAATTTGAGGCGGGATGAAGGAAGATTTGGTGGGAGTAATGGAGGTGCTGCTGCCAATGAAAGCCATAACGAAGATGTTTGGGTTCAGCTGACAATTTCTCTTGACAGGAACCTGAAGAGACTCTGAGACGTTAAAAGGGTTTTTATAAGAAAACGAGCAACAGACACTGAGTGCGTGCGTGTTGGTGCGCGCGTGTCTGGTGAGCTCGCTATGTGGTAGTTAAGGGTGTTTTGGGAAATTTAATGATGAAAAGGGTGTTTTCGGAAGATTGTTAGTCTATTTTTGGTTTGCTTTTAGTTTTTTAAGTTTATTAATCTCTACTTACCGGCTAATGATAGTTGGGAGCCGCGGCAGGGAAACGGATACTGAGCCGAGCCGAAAGTTGGTTACAGCCTGTAGTTAGAGTAATGTTTATGCATTCGTATTTATATAATATTTATACAAATCTAAGAGAGCCTATAAGCCTCTGCTCAAATCTGACTTGCACTCCTCAATTAGTTTAATTTTAAATATAAAATCTATAAGTATTTGACACTAATTTAATGATAGCGAATCTTGAATTACTAGTTACATAATTATATTTTTATTATTATTTTTAGAATGATAAATTAGTCGTAGGCGATAAGTGTGACATAATAAATAAAAAAATCTATAACTTTTTTTAAAAAATTGGCATTACCATTGGTTGGTGGATAATAGACTTATAGACATGATGATGGGGTGCTATTTACTATATATATGCCTCATATATTTTTGTCTCACTTTTATATTAAAAAAAAACATAAATCTCTTTTTTAATGTTATATATGATTTTTATATCCTAATTTTTTAAAAAAAACTGACAAGGCATATATATTTTATAAATTATCAAAGCCAATTAACAGGTACCTATACACATGTATTCATTATTTATTTATAGTTTACAAATTATTAAAATTTCGATTGAATTTAGTATATTTAATCAATTTTTATATCAAATATTCTTATATCTCTATATATCATTATTTATATTTTATAAATTATAAAATCAAATGAGAGGTACATATTGATTATTTATATATATTTTACAAAATATTTAAAATCACGGGAGAATCTATTATATTTAATTTATATTCATACCGCATCTTAATTAGTTTATAATCTATAATATATCAAAATCTTCTAAATTATGTTGAACGTGAAACTTTGTGATAATTTTTTATGAATATCCCTTTTTATTATTTTTTAAATTAGACATACATCTCCAAAGTCAATGTACTTATATATAATTTTCTAATACACTTATCAATGAAAGTACCTTGTTAAAGATTTCTCTGATTATAGTGATATTACATTTATGGTTCATGAAGCATAATTATTAGATATGTCTATCAAATACCAAAATCAATATACTAGTTGTCCACTGTTTGCATTATCTATCGAAAATCACATTTCAACTATTTTAAATAAAAATTCAAGCAATCTGATGGGTTATATTATTATTATTATTATTATTTAATTTAACAACTAGTAGTGCCGAAAGAAATTTGAAGCAGCAAAGGATGGACCAAAAGGAGGAGAATTACTTGAATAAAAATCCCACCAACCGCCGTCCGTGGCCTAAATTGACCCACTCGTTGAATTTGTCTACTACGTGTTAATGTCATTTAGTGTAGATTATAAAATAATACTCATAACATTGATATCTTACTTTGAATAATTGAGCCAGTAAATTTGATGGTTAGTAGAGACTCGAGCCGAGCAGAGAGCTTGTGGCTAAAACGATTCACCTACCAAAGTAATTAGGTGAGAAGAGTAGAGGTCTGCGAAGATCAAGCGAGACGCCCACAATGACGAAAACACCCTTATCAATTGGCGAATTCAACGGCGTCCAAGTCATCGCCACCTACCCGTGCCACTCTCTTTTAAGTCTACCTCCTCCTACCACCAACCATCAAAACCTTATTCCTCCTATCGACACGTGCCCATATTCACTCGACACAAGACACGGCATGTTCTGTTTTTGTATTTCTTCTCGGACAAGAACACTTTTCTTCTTCGTTTTAGCTTCAATGAAGTCTGATACTTTGTGCTCTCAACAGCGTATTTTTTAAAATTTTAAGAGATTAGCTGACAACAGTCGAGGTCATTGGATGGGCCAAGTTCTGTGAGCTTGGCTAGTTTCTCGTGTGTGATTGGTCCAAGTTTTAAAATATTCAAGCACTCCGTATCGTGGACTTAACTTTCTAAATAATTATATATATTTTTTAAATCTTATAAAATACTACACCACCATGCGCTTTAATAATATCACGTAATTTTTTAAAAATATTTTTTTATTAAATGGTGGCTACAGTCATGGACATAAGTGTATTGCATTTTGGTCTTTCAGGTACGCCGGCCACATAAAACAAACGTTTGATTTATTTTCAAAAAACTATCTGATGTATTCTCAAGAGAATCGACATCTTAACCGTTACATTCTATTACAAGCTTGATATAAAAGTGTCAAATTATACATGAGATAATAAGAAAATATCACATATCTCTCTTATTTTTTTACTTAACTTTGATAATATCGATCGTTTATATTTTTTCATAAATTTTATCTGTATATTTTAAAAAACTCGAATACACAATCTTTTTGTTTTTTATTCCATTAAATGGGAAAATTCAAAAAATATATAAAATTATGGGCCATTACTGAAATATGGGCACATCCTAAAAATTTTTGATACCATAGACACTTTAAACGTGAAAAGGCTAAAATGTTATACATTCATTTACTGTTGAAAAGAAAGAAGAAAGAAACATTTGTCACTCCCTCCTCCATTATCCGAAACACCCTTTAACACATTTGTTTCATCTCATTGTTTAATCTTAGAGTTTAAGCTGAGCAACCCTCTATAATCTCTCTCTAAATGGCGCAATAATGTTGAAGTAGGTTGTAATGTTTTCATTATTTATTATTTTCGTAGCTTTCAACCACATTCCAACCACATTATCTAGCTTGAAATAGGGATATGTATATGAACTAAGCTTAGACATGGTGCGGTTTTTGCCAATATTTGCTAAAAATTGCAAATCGTAGAGAAAATCTGGTATCGCAGGCGAGGGAGAAGAAGACTCGATATAGTCCAGCGAAATCGCTCGACAAATATGTCATGTGTCGGATATATAAGACCAATGTTCGACATGTCGAGCGGTCATGTTGAGTATCGAGAGAGTGTGTCGAGGCTATGGTCGAGTGTTAAGTTATTGTGTCCAGTGAAGTGTCGAATGTGTCGATTGTCGGATGTGTATTTTTATCAAATGCCATGTGTAGTGTGTCGAGTTAGATTCCATTGAGATATCTCGAGCGTTTGGGCATAATTGTCGTTCTTGTGACTTATTTAAGTAATTTCGTAATGATTTTTTGCCCACGGACCTTATATGATATGTCTCTATCATACAGGATATGGAAACTTTATGCATACTTATTCTATACAATGGTTCTTGAATTATCCAAGAAAATGGTGGTTATTTGTACACCTGTAGGAGGGTAAAGCATTGATAATTCGTAGGTGTATTACTTATAATGAGTTGGTTGATTGTATTAGTATTGAAATGGGCTGGGATCTTCGTAAGCATAATATAAGTTTAGAGGTTCAATTTGCTTTTAAGGGTATTCTGCCATTGCTGACTCCTATTAAGATGACAAAGATGTTTGTTTTTTTTATACAACATTGTTTGGAGGACCAACAGTCATATAGACCACTAATTGTCAAAATTGAAGATAGGAACAAGCAAAGACAGAGGTCAGGATTCGATGCAGTACCAAGGCGGCAAAGTTCTTCTCATCCCTCTTTGTTTCACTCAGCAAGTGGAAGCAACCAATTAAGTGAGTCCACTCCTATTTATACACAACCACAATTGAATGATGACGTTGGTATTGACTTTGAGCAATATTCAGGGCATGTAGGGCATGAGTCAGTTGGGGTGTTATGTGAAAATGAAGAAGGGGTGCTCCCGTTGATGCCATAGCCATCTCGATAGTACTAGAGAGTTTGAGAGTTTAGGCAATATTGATGTTAATAATGCTAGTGATGATGTTAATGATGACGATGGTGGTGATGAAGATTATGATGATGCTAGTGATGATGTTAGTGAGTGGTGACAATGAGAATGATGATTGCACAATTCATATTGAAGATTTGGGTGCAGGTTCGAATGCTTTTATTGTTGATGGGCAGAATGTAGACGGTTCACAATTTGATAATTATGAACAAACAGAGATTTTGAATGATGTGAACCGGGATATGTCGTTTACCTTTCCTTCTCCAATTCACTCCACACCTACTCCTTTACTATATGGACATCAACAAGATCCGGTGCAGAATAATAACGTGAGAATGGATGCAAATTCTATACATCAAGAAGCTAATTTAGGCTTTGAAAATGACAGTCGTCGGGCTAATACATTTAGGTGGATGATGCCTATTGTGCATTCATCATCCGCAGTTAACGATGATGCTTCATCGGTTATAGTTGATGGGATTGAGGTTTTAATTAGACAGATGTTTAACAGCAAAACCGAGCTTTGTGAGAAGTTATCAAATTTGGCATTAAGATGCAACTTTCAATTCAATGTGAGGAACTCCAACGCAATAAGGTTTGAGGTCGTATGTCGTGCTGAATCTTGTAAATGGCGTTTACAAGCCACAAAGGTAGCCGATTCACATTTCTTTCAAGTAAAAAAGTATAAGAACTATTACACATGTTCCGGAGCCGAACTTCACCTAAATCACATACAGGCAACTACACATGTTATTGGCAAACATATTAAGAGCAAATTCATTCAGGCATTAAGAATATACCGTTCGAAGGATATTATGTTTGATGTTCATGAGTCATTGGGTGTTAATATCACATATAATAAGGCATGGAGGGCAAATGAAACAGCTTTGCAAGAACTTCATGGATCTCATAAGAAATCATTTGTACTACTCCCCCAGTATCTGTACATGATTAAGAAAGCAAACCTGGGGACCAAAATGACTTCAAAAACTGATGACAATAACTATTTCAGATACTTTTACATGAGTATAGGGGCCTTTATTACTAGATTTACATAATCAATTAAGTTAGTTACCGTAGTTGGTGGATCTTTTCTGAAAGGGAAATATAAAGGTACAATTTTTTGGCTTCTTGTATGGATAAAAATAAACAAATATACTCATTGGCATTTGGATTGGGCATTCTGAAAATGATGACTCGTGGAACTAGTTCATGAGACAGTTGCATGATCATGTAGCACGAAATGTAGGAGATTTTGTTTTCATTTCTGACCGTCATCGTAGCATTGGACGAGCTGTTGTAGAAGTTTTTTCTCATGCACTGCATGAATTGTGCACTCATCATTTGAAGGGTAATTTAAAGGCCACGTTCAAGGATAAGACTTTGTTGGATATATACTCCCAAGCTGCAAGGGCATATCACTATGCTAATTTCAACTATCATATACGACAACTTGAATTGTATATGCCTGCAGCCGCAATTTATCTTCGAGAGATTGGAGTCGATAAATGGGCACGTTCATAGTTTCATGGCCTACGATATAAAATCATGACAACAAATATTGCTAAGTCGATGAACAACTGTTTGCGACATGCACAATTCCTTCTAATTACATTGTTAGCAGATTATTACCAGACAAACTTGCAGCAATGGTTCTACGAGCGTCGAGAGTTATTTGCTAACTCAGAATTACATCTTTCGCCGTGGGCTAACAAGATGATGAAGGAGCGTTTAAAGGAGGGCAAAAGTATGAGAGTTACTAGTATCTCTCTTATGATGTACGAGGTGAGAGCCAACGACTGCGTCAATGTCGTTGACATACACGCTAGGACATGCACGTGTAGGGTGTTTGATCTTAATCAGCTTTTATGTGCACACGTATTAGCTGTTTGTAAACGTATGAACCTACTGATGTGTCATGATTATTGTGCCCATTGGTATACAACTGAAACATTACTACATGCATGCTCTACCAGTTGTTCATGTTGGAGTTACTGAGAATTGGATAGTTCTTAAGGAGGTACGCAGCAGAGTGGTTGTATCATCAGTCATGAGGAGACTAGCAGGTCGTCCTTAGAGGAAACAAATCCCTTTCGTCAATGAGTCTAATTCATCTCGAAATTACGGGCAGTGTAGAAGTTTCGGGCATAATCGTCAGACTTGCCAAAACCTAGTTCCATTTGATGTTATGGTCGGGGCGCGACGTGACAGGGGATAATCTCTGCCAAATGTACACAACGGATTTTTTTCTCCATGCAATATCATTTTTTGCTTTATACGATGTAGTACATTTATATTATTCCATCAGAGGCTATTTCAAATAACTAAACTTTCATTTATGTGCTTCTGTCAATGTATAAAATATTTATATGTGAAACATTCATTTATGTGCTTTGTCAATGTATAGACGTTGATGTATGAAATATGTCATTATGTGCTTTGTCAATGAATTAAACATTCATGTATGAAACATGAATTTATGTGTTTTGTCAATGTATAAAACATTCATGTATGAAACGTATCTGATAAAATACATGTATGTACCAATACATCCATGCAAAAATGTATTTACATTTTTGCATACTGACCTTTTCAATTGACAATACAAGTACGTACCCTTATATATGGAAAAAAATGTGCTAATAGACAAAATGTGTAAATATAAAAAAATGTGTATCACTACAAAAATGTATAACATGTAGCCAAAAATCATGGGACAAACCTCTACCATGCATGACACAAAATCATGATGGAGTTATGCTTGGCTGCAGCTTAACATCGACTGGCCCAAAGATGTAATATCATTCTTCGCTGAAGTGTTTCGTTCGTGAATGCCTTAATGTTTGCCAATGGAATGCCTCGAGCTAGGAACTCCATGAACTTCAAACAATACACGCCGCATGCTCCTCCCCCAGCCTCCTGCTGTGGTAACTGGGAGGAATCCTTAATGCGTTCAATGTCATACAGGGTTGCGGTGTTGTCAGGAAGACCGTAAACCTCCATTAATACCATACGTGGTATCATCTCTGCCAGGTACCGGACTGTTTCTCTTACTGTGTCGATGGAATTGTATGCAATATATGAGTCATATATGACTATCACACAGCGATTCAAATCCACCTCGACTGCCACCCAATGTTCACTCTCGATATTAACAGGGACGTAAAGCTGAAAAAAAGTTGACAACATAGAAATCAGTCACAACATTTTAATTAAAACAGCACATACTAACATATTGAATATAAATGGACTCATCCTGTCCACATCGACCTATGGTCGTCCAACAAGGGGCATCTCCCGAAGGAAAAACTGGACAATATCTGACTCGTTCATCCAGTCAATATCATCCAATTTGTCTGAGAATCGTGTCCACGACGACTGAACTTTTAACTGCAATTTCATAAGTACGATTAACTAACTCTCGAATAGGCACAAGTATGGAATCATAAATATACTATAATTTAATATGTTTTGCAAATACTTACCTACAAAGTTATGTCCAGGAAATTAGACCTCTGGATAACACCTGTATCCATATCTCGAGCTCTACAGCGTAACGTCCATAAGTAGCTGTCAATATGCTACATATAGTAATAGTAATCAATAAATATTGCAATAGTATATTGGTCAAGAGGAGATGATAAGGAGTGAAACAAACCTCAGATCCAAGCCACTTGGTCGACGTGGTCAACATGACGAAGAACTCACTTCGAGCAAGGCAGACACCCAAGTCAACATCGCTCGATGCCTCACTTATCCACGTATCGAAGCTCATACAATTAGCATCTGGTGCGGGGGCATGTGGGTCAAATAGTGAAACCCGAGTCCATAGGCGCTATTAGATACATTGTCTGCATACTTTGACACCACCTCCTAACGCTGTAAAGTGGGCTCCTCCACGGGTTGAACAATTGGATCCTCTGCAAGCTAAACAACCGGATCCTCTCGGGGTTGAACAATTGGGTCCTCTGGCTGTACATGTAGAATATCAGAGGCTATCTTATGTGGCACGACCCTCGCTCTCTTTCTACTCGGGGGACTGATGGAGGAATTCCGTTTATACTTTTTTGAAAATAGTCATTGACCTCGAAGGGAAACGAAGCCTGTGGGAGCAGCATCGACGGCACGAATACTCGTGTCCACAGGTTTAGACTCTTTTACCTCCTGACTGTCATCGTCATCACCCATACCGTTATCCGAATCCTGTATCACAGTAAACCATCACGATGAGTTAAGCGTTGTGACATCATGAAAATCATTAATTACGTTATTAATTTGTGCGACGTACCGTGGCAGTGTATCCAAAATGGCCACCCAGTAGTACAACAGCCTGACGCATAAGTACTATCTCCTCCCACATATCCTTATTCTCTACCCATAACATTGTTATCTCCTCCTAGAGTCTTACAAGCTCACGCAAAACTGTGCTCTCGAACACATCATGGAACGGCTGTGCCTGTATATCATTATTCACAATCAACATGAGAAACCAACCAACTAGTAATGTAAATGAAAAATTATACGAAGGTAAATTTTCAATATATACCTTCGAACTGGAAGGGACATCATGTATATGAGGGAAAATGTCACGGTAAGTAGTCGCATGGCCCGAAGAAGGAACCGAATCGCGTGCAGGACCATAGCTCTCGAACGCGGTAGGTGCAGGACTGATAGGGAAGTAGTGGACGGAGATCACACTCGATCATCTGGCGAACCGATTGTGTCAATAAATGCCCCCACATCAAGTCTATCGATGGAACTATGGCCAGCGCCATGAGTTTCTGATGGATCCTCATCACGATGACTCTCATATGCGGGAGGTGTAGGACTAAGAGGGGGAAGCGGGCGACGAAAACCGCACCCGATCATCTGGAGGACTATTTATGTCGATAACTGGCTCCACGTCAGGTCTAATAGGGGAACTCTGACCAGGAGGAGGTAGAGCTGATGGATCCCCTGTAGAAAATGGCTCAATCCTCTCATCGAGCAGTAAAAGAGCATCCACAAATGCCGCCCATGCCACATGTGCACCTCTTTGGATGCCAACTAATGCAGCAAGCCTAATTTACCAATCAGTGGTCTCCTCCGCCTTAAATGGCTCTAAAACGATGAGTAAACAAGCCTACATCATCAAATAAGCCATCAAATTAAACAATGATTCGCTATGACCAATAGCAGAAAAATAATCAGTGGAACCTAACATACACTCACCCTAACCAACATGACATCGCGATTGACAATGTCCTATGACGGAGTTTTTTGTGTCTCCCACTTCAACAAGCACGTTATCCTCTCCGCAAATATCCCGTCCGCTCGCCCATATGTTGTGCCAATATACGGTTCTGCCTTGTACAACCAAACTTTAATAACATAATGTTTTTTAATGACAATAGGTATTTCAAAATGTAATTAAAAGAAACTAATAAACACTTCCAACATTTGTTTTTCAGTACAAATCTGAATAGCGTAAGGGCAACCTTCTAAGTTATATGTCTCGGAATGCTTCCCTTTCCCCATCGTCTTCTTCTTCTTCACTTCCGCTCGTTTCTTATACTTTTCCAACCTCCCATCCAAAGCTTTTTTTCATCTCTTTAAGTGTCTTATCATAAGACACCGAACCCCATAGATAATCGTTAAAACTATCTAATGTATTGAAAAAATTCAACCATTTACGGGAGACATATCGACGTCGATCTCGTCCCATGAATAATTGCTCGAGAACATAATACAATGCCAGCTTTACAACATCCTCATCTGGCATAGCTGACACATCTAATGCCTGAAATCTCGGACAGAAATGCATGAGTTCCATGTCCTGACCCCCAAAGTACGTATCCAACAAATGACACAGATTCAAAACATTGGGTATTTGTGGCACGAGGGTAGCAAATTTCAAACCGGTCACCAAACCAAACTTGTAGGCAGAAAACAAATAAGCATTCTTGGAAAGAAAAAAAAACATAAGAAGCCAATAATGATTAAAAAAACAAAACTACAATGATCAAATGCTAAAAAACAAAATTAGTTAACTACATTGTAGTTCAAACACCATATTTTTATCTTCAATAAGGAACCACATTTCTTCATCGTACCCCACTGTGTTAACCTCTCACTCAAGCACATTGTGCACCAACTGAGACAGAAAGGACAGCTCCTCCCAGATTTTTAGGAGAAACCTAAAACATGTATTACGAAACATATTTTGTTGCCTCTCATTCGTGCATCAAATGTCGGTTTACATGAAACTGACACTCGATGTCGTCTATGTAAAAGCCTTAATGGCAAGTATCGATTGCGAAATCCAACGGGGCTCGACACATTTCGTCGATGAAACTATTTTCACTTTTATCGAGTGTCTGTTTCAAATTAACGACAATTAACTCTGAAGCCATAAAACTGATACTCGACATTCCCAATTACTTCGTCGTCAAGTGTCAGAGACATGATTTTGATGCACCCAGATGTCCGTTTACACGAAATTGACACTCGATGTCTTCGTAAATGCCCTGAAGGCGAGTATCGGTTGATGCATCCAACAGGACTCGACATATTCTGTCGAATATCTAGCGAAGACCGACACTCGCCATCGTCTACGTCATGATGAAACGCGTTAGTTTCCACCATTTTTATACACATCCAACCCAAAAAGCATCCAAATTACACTTCATTTAGCCCACAAACACAGAATAAGCACAAAATACGATCGGAAACTTAAATCCCAAATTCAAAATCCCTAAATCTAGTCCAAATCCCTAGTTAATTGAAATGTGTAAATTTCTTATATACATCTTTAATCCGTCGCATTATGCCTAATCTAAACGTTATTTTCAATCTTCATAAGGTGATTATCACTTCAAACGATCAAGAAAACATAAAAAATTGAAAAAAAAAAAACAAACACTAACTTACCCGAACCGAATGCTCTTGCTTCTCTCCTAATTCCTCTTGCTTCTATCCTTAAAGGTTCCAACTGGAGTGTGATCCTTGGATGAACAGACTTATATATATATTTTCACGTAATGTGTTTCGGACTGCTAGCTTTGGCGGTGTCAAGGGGTATTAGAAGTTCAATAACAGACGGTTATAGAATAGGAAGAGGTAAGTAGAAGTAAGAGGAAAATAAAGAATGTTAGGGATAAATTGAATTCTTAAGGGCATTTTAATCATTTCATATTCAAAGTGTCTATAGCATCAAAAGTTTTCAGGATGTGTCCATATTTCAGTAAAGGTCCCTAATTTTATCTATATTTTCAATTTTTTTATTAAATTATTATAAATAATTTGATTATAAAGGAATGTAATAGTTATTCTTTACTTTTTAATTGATTTTAATAATTTTAATAAGGACAAATTTCATAAACCAACCTTACCTTCTGCTTTAATTTCACGCGTATTCACTGTTTACTTTTTTTTATTATCATCTACCCTTCAACTTTTTGTTCCGTCATCCTATAGCACCCTTCTATTAAAATTTCGGTTAAATTGATGTAATTATGTTGAATATTGAGGGGTATAATAGTTATTTTAATATAATTTTTAACAATAAATAAAATCACTTCCATAAAACTCTCTTCTCTCACTTCTCGTCCAAATCACCTCCCTGCCTCCTCCTCTCATCTCATCCCACCCCCTCTGTCCCCTCTTCCACCACAACCGCGCCGCCTCCGCTTCCTCCTCTGCCACCACATCCACCCCCCCTCCTCTTCTCCTCTTCTGCTGCCCTTATCATCTTCTTCACCCTCTCCTTCCTCCTCTCGTCACTCTCTTGTACAGATTTCATATTTTAGAAACTAACTAACAATACACCAACCAACAACAATATAACCAAAATTCAAACCGTGATCAAGATGGATTCATAGTGGTGATCGAGATGGGTTTGGAGGCTTCATAGGCGACGATCAAGATGGGTTTGAAAATTTTAATTAGTTTATATTAATATTCTCTCCTTATACCTAAGATCACTATAAACGATTGATTGGTTAAATTATTTTCTGATGATAATTTTATGGGTCTGCAATGTTTTGATTTTAAGATTTTGTTTCCAATACTTATATTATTGAATTGATATTAATTTGTTGGTTTAGATTCGGTGAACTAGAGTTTGTGGGGCTTTTCTTGTTCTTTTTATGTTTGATATATTAGGGTGGATTTGTTGTATAGATTTAGTCTTTATTTGTTTTTTCCATTTTATGTTTGATTCGTTATGTTGTGTAAGGGATGGTAGCAGAGAAGGTGGTGTTGCTATGTAAGGGATGGTGGCAAGCTTGTTACTTGCGTTGCCAAGCTTCTTAACAGACTTTTCAAATAATCAATATTTGCAAAGTTGCCTCCAGGTGTCATCACAAATATATAAGACTTCAAACAAATTAGGAAGTCAAGAGCAGCCAAGCTTGTTACAAATCAGTGGCTAATATTTTTCTATTGTATAAATCTATTTTCTGAACTATTTATATTTATTATGCTAATTAATTAGAAATATTTCTAATAAATGTTTTATTCTTAAAGCACTAGGTTTTATTTTGATAAATTTTGAGGGGTTTTGTTTTATTTGCTTTGTCAGTTTTTTTGTTTTTTGACCAATTTTGGGAAAAGAAACAGTTTTCAAATCAAGAATTTTTTTTTTTATCTTTACAAGTGTGGAAAAAGTTAAATGACTATTATGTTTTGCATGGGACTATTGAGAAATGAGTTGGTTATGTTTAAATTGATTTTATCGAGGGAAAAATAGTCATTTTACATTATCTTGTCATTTAATTTTGTACTTATTTTTTAGACTAATGTTGGTATGGATAATTAGATAATTACGTTACAAATGGGTGGAAAAGTATATTTTGTTAACAGAAATTTTAACAGAAGGGTACTATATGATGACAGAACAAAAAGTGAAGGGTTGACGATAATAAAAAATGATAAATAATGGATACGCGTAAAATTAAAGCAGAAGTTAGAGGTGATTTGTGTGATTTGTCTATTTTAATAATGTGATTTTAATGATATTATATATATAATTTATAAATTTAATTCAACTAAAAAATAAAAAATAAAACTATTTTTTCTTTCATCGTCTTCTCCTCTTTCACCTCTCTCCTTGATTTTCTCTGTTTCACCTCTATGATTTTCTTCCTCATCTTTAATTATTAAGAATATAGTTTTTTTAATTTAATATTTTTATTTTTAATTAAATTTAAGAATACGTAATTAATTTTAAATTATTTTAAATTTTAAATATAATATACGATTGAGATGGGGTATAAATTACGTTAAAAAACTTGTAACGCATCAAACAAGACTTGAAAATAACCAAAAAAATAAAAAAAACAGAGCCTAATCTTTCTAATCAAAATCAAGATCGAAAAAATGAGTAGCAAAAAGCGATCAACCTCCCACCTCCTCGCAGAATTGCGGTCTTCCACTAGTCCAAACCTAGCAGTAGCCTCCACCGCCACCGTCGCCTTCGACTGCAAACTAACGGCGAGATCGACGTCCCCAAATTGGTGCTGATTTGCATCGTCTCACGCGCGAGCATCCATGTGTCTTGCGCTGATGAGGCTGTCGTCGTCATGGTGGAGCTCGCCGACTGCTTCCGCTTGCCCGGAGGAGTAGTCATGGAAGCTCTGGGAGTGGTGAATCTTAGGTTCTATGAGTAGTGGGGTTTGAATTTCTATGGTTTTGGTTGGGCAGCTGCGGATCTTTGCATCGGAGTGGATTTGATTTGCGAAATTCTTTCAGGGTTTGCATCTGGGTGTATCGAAATTTTTTTCTCTAGAGTTTTGTTTCTGGTTTTGTGTTTGGTTGGTGGGAAAATTTGGGGAACCATTTCACGAATCAAACAAAGAAACAAAATCCAGATTTATCCTCTGCGTCATTTTCCCTCCCCTCACTCCCTTACAGAAAAGTTTTATTTTTTAATTTTTTCTTCTTTTGCTTTTCTGGGTATTGGTGATTATTCTCTGTAACCTCTAGTTTGTTAATTTTGATTATTGAACTGCGATTTTATTTTATTTTTTGTTTGATTGATGTAGTTTTAGTTGGTTTTTTCGAAGCTGGAATTATGATGGTTGCTAAGCTAAAAGTGATTGCTTGATTTTTTTGGAGTTCTCTGTCTGAGCTTGAACTCGAAGGAGGCTTGCCCATCATTTTATTTGCAGAAATTTGTTGATTGAGTTGACCCAAAGATTGCTAAAGAGTGCAGTTCTATGATTGTTCTTCTTACCTTTTGTTTGGTTTCTGAAAAAACAGAGGAAAAGAAAGTGTAATTAGACTTGAGTTTTGGTTTCTTAAAGATTGAAATTCATTTAAACAGAAAGCAAAAGCTGTTGCATTAGGATTTGATGTCTAAAGTTTTTATGTTTGTTAAATTTTATTTTTTCATATTATTTAAATATTTAATAAACTTATGCAATATTTAATATAAATAACTTATCATAAAAGTATTTCATAGTCGTAGATGAAGTAAATAGAAAAGTGGTATTATTTGATGCAGTGGAGGAATGTGATGGTTTTTTTAAAATATAGGTATTAAAATTATAAAAAATATAAATGATATTTATAATTAATATTAAATCTAAAGATAAAGATAACAACGATTTATAATATTATTTTAATTATATTTATATAAATATAATATATTATTATATCTAATTAAGAAGGATTATTAAAAGAAAATTATTACTATTAATTTAGAAATTCATTTAAGTATCTAAAAAAAATTAGAATGTGTTCATTTATAAATTTATTATTTTTATTTTTAATTGAATTTAAAAATGTATGATTGATTTTGAATTATTTTAAATTTTAAAAAGATATGTAATTGAGATTGAATATAAATTTAATTAAAAAATATGTAACATAAAAAATATGATTTAGATAAATGAAAGAATATAGTCCTAACGTTGTAATTACCGAAAATGGGTTGAAAAATATTCTTAAGAATCAGTCAATATTATATTCTCAGAAATCCTTTTAAAAAAATATAGTTCATTAATGAAAGGATAAATCAGATGGTACTATTTATAGCTCTATCTTACCTTGAAAGAAAGTGACAATGAAACTCGTGGGAAAATCCAGTCGCGTTAAAGTACGCTTTCTTCGGTTTCATCTTTTCGATTGACCTTTTCTTTTTCCTCAAACGTGTCCCACTTATAGAGCAATAGTTTGTAGTGAGGTACTATGGTTCTTAATTTTATTAAGCAAGTTTCTCTAATTATAAGTTGCATTTTAATTATATCACAAAAAAGTTAAAAAAAAAATTGGGGAGATAATCAAATGGAGGGGTTATTTTAAATTTTAGTAGGTTAATTTTTTTGCTTTTAATTCTATAGTCAAGTTTAACCCAAATAACAAAAATACCATCTTTAGAAAAGTTGTTGTTAGAAAATATCTCTATAATTTACATTTAAAAAAATAAATTGCTGATTGAACTCTAAAAGTTATTGAAGAGAGTTTTAAGTCTTTTAATTCATCATTTATTTAGTTGTGTTTGAGGTGGTGTAAAGTTTTCAAGTGTAAATGCTTAGTTAAACTTTACCTACTTTTAAAACCCATTAAGTTTAAATTAGCTCTTAATTTTTTTGAAACAACCTTATTTATTGTTTTTTTTGTTATATATACTTGTCACTTTTGGAGTAGTAGGGTTTCAAAAGATTTCCTCACTTTGTGTTCCCTCACAAACATTATTTGTTTATTTATTGTTAAAAAAACATAAAAAGTTCCCGTTGGTGTTTGAGATGAGTCTACTGTAACTTACTGTTTACGACAATTTGATATAGGGGTTTCTAAGCATGGGAATGCGAATATAAAGCTTAACCCTTATTTGGTTTTTTAAGCCCTATAATTGAGCTTTCCTATGGGTTTTATATGTCCCTCTAACACTTGAGTTTCATATTCTCAAAAATCTTAAACCCATCCTTATAAAAATTTATTTATTTAATATATATGATTATAATAAATTTAAAAAAGACTACTAAATTATATATAAATTTGTATAAGCATATATACACATAATAAATAAACTTATATAAATTTATATAAATATATATAATAGTATTTAGTAAATATTATATAATATAATATAAAATAATTAAGATAAATATATTTATATATAATATATAATATATAAATTAATAAATATGTAAATAAATATATTTATTTATAAATAAATTTAACTAAAAATAAATTTAATATATAATATTTATAAAAAATTAATGAATATGTAAATTAAAATTAAATTAAATTATATAAATAATAACATAATACATTATAAATATTTAAGATAGATATATTTATATAAATAAAATATATATAATATAAATTAATAAATATTTTTATAAATTTATATATTTATTTATAATTTAATTTAATTTTCAATATAAATAATTAAATATATAAAAAATTAAATTTATATGTACATTGAATTTAATTAAATTATATAAATTTGAATAAATGTAAATAAATAATATAATAAATAAAAAGTAAAATTATATGCAAACTAAATTAAAATTAAAATCAAATTAAATTTATTTATTTATTTTTATTTTTACTTTTATTTTTAAATTATATTTATATATAAATAAATTTTTTTTTGGTTAATAAATTTATATATATTTATTAAGATAATACATTTATTATTATATATAACATGATATATATTTGGGTTTTAGCATGCGATATGTTGTCTTCTATTAAGAGAATATAATATATTTATAAAAAATTTAAAAATCTTCGAAATTATTAATTTCATTTATTTTTAATACTTTTATTGTATACTAGAACATAAAAAATAACATACATATTTTTAATATATTGAAAAAAATTCATTATATAGTATTATTCACCTATTGAACAAGATTAACATATTCCTCTGAACAACTAAGCACTGTAATATAATCCTAATAGGAATCAAGAACAATATTTTTGTGGGCAACCAAACATAGTATTGTTTGTTTCTTAAGGATTACATTCCCATATTTCACTTTCCTAAGAAGCCCGATTTTCATCAAATAACCCCTTCCAAAAACTATTGTCTATATATGACCCCTTTTGCAATTTTAACTATTGTTGACCCCTTGTAACATATGAAAAGACAAAATTATCCTTGACAAATTAAAAAAGGTCAACAAAATCTAAATGGCATAAACCCTAATCAATCCCCACCCTAATCGGAAATAACACAACTCACGACCCCGTCACATGCTCCACCGCTGCCCTCACCGGACTGCTCCTGCCGCTGTCGTAGCTCCGCTGTTCCCTGGTGTGATCGTGTCGTCCTCAGCTTGCTCCGTCGCTGCTCTCCCCTTGTGTCGTGCCGTTGGTTGCTTGCCGGTCGCGCCTGCTGCGTCGCTGCGTCATTCCGCTGCCGTGCCCACCTCCTCCCGCCGCTGTGGTGACTTGCTCGTCGCGCCTGTGATCTCAGTCATCCGCTGTGACGCCGTGCCGCCGCTATGGTGGCGCCTGTGGGAGTAGAAAAACTCAACTTTCTCTTGGGATTTTGAAATCTCGTTTCTGAGGGTATAAATCTAGAGCCTTACTGTATTCTTTTTCCTTTTCCTCGTATGCCTAGCTTTTTTCATCGAGATTGGATTGTTTTTCACGGTATCTGCATCTGCCCTTACGGTTAATTTTGAAATTTCAATGATCCAAAAGCTACTTTGGATGCTGTAGTTAGTTGCCACATAGCTAATTATTTTTACTACATGGGATGCATTCTAAACCGATGTGTCACCATTCTAGTCCTGAACGCCTCCATTGTTCCAATCGGATTCTGAAAATTAGTACCTAATGAAAAGTCAGTGGACCTGAATTGAAAATTGTGACTAAATGACTATATAAGCTATTCTGATATTAAGATTCGATATAGATGAAATTGTGGAAGCAGGCCTTTGATTTCCTTGGACCACGTAGGAATTTTGTCATCCAATTGAATCTTCTTGCTTTCTATCTCCTATCTTTTAGCCACAAATAGTGTGGGATATTGAATTATGCAATCTGGTAGTATTTTTTTTTTCCTGTAGACATGCCACACCCTTGAGTAGTTTATTGTTGCTGGATAGTGGGATTTTAATCTTTTTGTAACTTTCTTATTATATGCTATAGATCAATAAATAATGTATCAGTAGGCATGTTGCCATAACAGAATATGTGAATGAACTCTTAATAGTAGGTGCACACTTCAAGGAGTTGAATGGAATAAATAATGGCAATACCAATTAATTTATGCATTGTGGTTGTTGTCTATGGAGATACAACTTTCATAACATGCCTCTTGCAAGTACTAAGCTTAAGGACTACCGGCTTTTGTTTTTACCTCGAAGCTCATAAATTTAATTTTCACCTAATGATATTTCTTTTCAAAAATTATTCTTGTGCTTGTGTTTTTACTGTCTCTATAGTCATAATGAACTATAAACACTGTTTTGTCTTGACTACAAAAACCTTTTGGTTTAATTGTACACAAGATATCTTCAGAATCCCAAATGGGGTCTCCAACATTTCTGTATGCATCTGTCTTTATTTATGTATTCATAGTCTTAACAGCCCTTTTTTTCTCTGTTGGTGGGTACCATTGCGTATGGTGTGTTTTTTCTCATTTTTTTTTCTTTTCTCTGATAAAATTTCTTTTATGGTAAGGAAAAAATGGTGAGCAAAAAATTATCTAATCTGATGATCTAATTAACAAGAGCATGCCCTAAAAAATTTGTAGACTTTATTTTATTTTGAGTGGAGGTGAAAAATACTCCTTAGATTGATTGTAAAATGCAATCTGCCTTTCTGCACGACCCGGTCGTGCAGAAAGGCAGATATGCCTTATTAAATTTTTTGATCTTCAATTTTATTTTATTTTTTTTGTGATAACATCCGAAACCAATATAGAGTTGTTGTTGAACATATTGATGAGATTGAAATAAACTACTGATTGCCATGTTATGTTTTGTTGTGATTATAATGAGACAAATCTAGTTTAGGTTTTTGAAACTTAGTTTAAACTGTATATTCATGGCAGGGTTTGACCCTCTCTTTTCTTCTTCCACTTAAAGTTCTTACAATTTGACTAGTTCTTATAGTTTGGTTATTCATTACAATCTGGTTTTTAGTAAAACCATATTGTAATATGCAATCTGCCTTATTAATTTTTTTGATCTTCAATTTTATTATTTTTTTTTTGTGATAACATCCGAAACCAATATAGAGTTGTTGTTGAACATATTGATGAGATTGAAATAAACTCCTGATTGCCATGTTATGTTTTGTTATGATTATAATGAGACAAATCTAGTTTAGGTTTTTGAAACTTAGTTTGAACTGTAATATTGCTTATGAAAATCTAGTTTATGCTTATGAAAATCTTGCATACAACAGCTTACTTGTGATATTGAACATGATATTTCATTATTTACATTGAAGTCATTCATTTAATTCCCTATATACTTATCATAAGTGACATTGGTGATGGGAAAGACTTTAATGATTGATGATTCATCGATAATTTTCTTGTTTTCCTTCTACATGTGATTTATTCCGTATGATTAATTCCTTATCTTGATTGAGATTGTTGATTTACATTGTTACATGTGAAGGGTTTTTTCAAAGATGGTTAAAACAAGAAAATTCAAAGCAACTGCGAGGGGAACGAAGAAAGGCAAAGAAAAGATGTTATCAATTGAGAAGCGAAAGACAGAAGAAGAAAAGATAAAATCATTTCAGGACAGGCCACACGAAGAAATGAATGTTGATGAGGTAGGTTGGAACACCCTCTATTTTGAAAATACTGAAAAATTTTTTCTTCACTCTTATTACAGTACTAAATATTAAAATGGTATCATGCTTGCAGGCCCAATTGAAGGAAATTGATTTTTTTCCTGCAAAGATAACCTGTAGGTCAAAGATCAATGAGGTTTTAACTTTGATTCGAGAAATTCTTTCAATGTCACAGATGAAGCTGTTTAAAGATTCATGCTTCGGCCATTTTGAGGGAATGCAACAAATACAATTTTCATCGTGCATTTGCCACAACATGCTTTTGCGGGAAGTGGATAGTGACGATGAGGGTATGACCTTTCTTGTCAATGGAAAGAAGGTTACATTTTCATGGAGAAATTTTGCATCGATTATGGGGTTACGGTTTGGAAATTTTCCCCGTTATGATCCAGGAAAGATAGTCCCCAAAAACCAGAGCTTGTGTCATGGTTTACTGGGCGGAAGAGTTAGGTTCAACCATGGAGAATTACAAGCGGCATTCAAACAAAGCTCAGATAAAGATGACATGCTAAGAGTAAAATTGGCAATGTTGTATTTCTTGGAGTGTGCATTGTTGGGTAAAGAACCTACAACTAAAATTAAGATCGACCATATTCATTTGCTTGATGATATCGATGCGTTCAATGCATATCCCTGGGGCCGAAAATACTTTGACATGACATTAAACAGCATGAGGAAGAACATTCAGGATCGACAAAGCAAGTGGAATCTTAAGAAATTGCAGAAGAGCACACACAGAGAGCATTATAACTTGCATGGTTTCCCGTATGCATTTCAGGTAAAATGGTGGTACCGTATTCCCTTTTGTTGTCCGTTGTTTAATATCTTAGAGCCTAATAATATCTTCTTCCTGTGTAATACGTGTGGGTGTATGAGACATTTGAGCAATGTAATCCTAGACTGGCAATTAGGTTGAAAAAAGAGGGTGCTTTAATTCTTAGATGGATTACAAAAAGTTATCACACCAACAAGGAAGTGCAAGACATCATTTTCCGTCAATCTCAGGTATGGACTAACGGAATAAGTATGTTTGTATTTTTAGTAAGATGTATATTACATTTGATAACCTTTTCATTTACGTACATTTCGTAGGTTGAATCTAAAAGTCATTCTCCCGCCCAACCAGGTGAGTCCCCCACCCCATACACTTTAACATTTTTGCATTGTGGAAAACTAAAGATTACAAAAACGAGGTTTACACTTAAACACGATTCAGATAAGGGGCCAAAAGATAAGCATACGGCAGAAGATAGAGCCACGTCGCCCCATGAAGAAATTGACAAAACACTTATCGCTTCACCTCCTGTAGTGGATACCGATTATCATGGGTCGGACATGCATTCAAGTATTGAAGAACGATTGGATCGCATGGTAATATTTTTCATTCCCTAATTTGCTTTTTAACGTTATTGTTTGACTATTGCACATAACAATCAAATTTTTCTCTCTTCTTGATTGTTTTATAGAATGAGAAGATCATCCACATAGAGGGTGAGATAGGCTATCTTCGTGCTGTAAAACGTAAAAGGGAGGATGACATCACTGAAAGACTTCATCGGATGGAGACCTCGATTAATCAAATCCTTTCATTTATACAAGTTCAATACGGAGATTCCTGACAGCAATATAGTTCTCCTTCTCCGGTCAATAATACTTTTACTTCTTTATTTGTTGTGTTATCTACAAAAAAAATTCAGCATCTCATGTTATGGTATTGATTGTTGATTACAGGTTTTTGATGACCCTTTCACTACTCTGTCGAGAGAGTGGCATAATGAAGATACAGTGGGGGAGCCGGCTTCTGAACACACTGCCACTGACAATGTTGACGTTGTCAATATTGTTTCTGAACAGAAACGTGAGAAGGAGATTCCCGCCAACACATGCATGTCCCCACCAGATGTCACTGTTATAAGTGACAAACTGAAGGTTTACTTGCGTAAGCGACCAACAACACGCGCACAATCGTGTAGACCTCCTTACACAAGCCCATTGAAGAAACACAAACCGGATGAGAAGGACAGCGTGAAAGAATTGAATACTTGGCTGCGTCACAAAGAAGATGGCGGAAAATTGTAAGTGGGGATCATCCTTCCATTTCTTTTGAGTCGTGCAGCATAAGTATGTTCTCATAAATTGCTTGTCATGCAGTGTTGAACTCGGGCCAGTGGTTGCTGACAAGAAGTTCTTTAGAAGTATGGTTAAACCTAGAGAGTGGTTGTCCGACGCGGTATGTATGGAAGTCAACATATTAGTGCATGGTTGTTATAAGTTACTTTCAACTAAAATGTTTTTATGATTACAGCATATAGATGCCGCATTTTGGTTCATTCGGCACAGATTTGCAAATC
Organism: Boswellia sacra; assembly: GCA_013180625.2. Classification (NCBI taxonomy): domain Eukaryota; kingdom Viridiplantae; phylum Streptophyta; class Magnoliopsida; order Sapindales; family Burseraceae; genus Boswellia; species Boswellia sacra. The sequence goes on from SNVD02006000.1 coordinate 2,043,091, forward strand.
AGGGTGGACAATATGCTATAATGGATTGTTTTTTTCAAGTACATATGTAATCATAATGCCATAACTAGGAATAAATAATGATTCATTGTTTCGAATGATTCACTGAGCTGTCCGGTGTGCTGTGCAGCAACTATTGATTGCAAAATTCTCATTATTTGAAAAACAAGAACCACTTTGGACTGAGAATGATGATAGATGCATCAAGTACGCTAAAGGTGAAAACAAATTTGAAGGCACATCATGGTTGGCTGCGGAAAGGGTGAGTATAACAAAGATGAATGACCACTTAATATCTAGTTTTGTTGTAGCTTCTGTCTCACATGACTTGTCTTTTGGCAATTCTTTTGTTTCTTAGGTTTTTATTCCAATAAACATTGGGAAAGTTCATTGGGTGTTGGGAGATGTTAACATGAAAGAATGCAAGATCGATGTATATGACTCGGACCACACTCTATACGCAGAAGATGAATTTCAAAGTCACTTGTCGCCATATGCCCGGATGATTCCTTCATTGCTACAGGCCATTGATGGGAACAACAGTGGTGGTGCAGATCCATGGCCCGTCATTCGAGTCGAAGGTGTTCCACAACAACAAATAAGGTTACTTCCATTTAAAACTAAACTTGTTTCATTTATCGTAATATCCACTCTTGAAGTTGCAACTAACCATTATGTTCTGTTCTCGTGCAGTGGAGATTGTGGAGTTTTTGTTATCATGTTTCTTAATTGCCTGGTTACTGGTGAGTCTGTAGAAGTTATACGTCATCCAGACCATGCTCGAAACTATAGGAAGGAGTTGGCGGCAGACATGTTCGATATGAGATTGTGGAAATGAGCTCCCAAACCATGGTGAAATCCTGCATTGTAGAAACTTTGTAATACTCGTTCGGATGTATGTATTTGATTTTGATGGAACGAGTAATTGTAGAGTAAAACCTTTGGTGATGTTATTATCGTTTGTATCCATGTAAAGCTCAGAGGAGCTGACAACTTGTAAAGCTCATTTTGTGTTAACATATTACTTTTCCTTTGGCATGTGTCTGTCTTCTACGTGAGAAAAATCTTATTTCATACATCTTATTTTTGTGTCATGGTCTGTCTTAGATGTATTCCAGATACATTTGATTATTCCATTTGCTGTTGTGTTTGTGCCTGCAAAGAAACAGGATGAACTAGTCATGCATGCCTCCCAGTTTGCTGGTTGAGGAGATTCAATAAAATTTGTATTTTCTGTTGAATGGCACTGGATTTCAGTTAAATGGGTGAAGGAGGATCATGATAATGTTTTGCCACAAATTGAGACGTGTCGTGAAGCATTCTGGTTTTCTGCACGACCCGGTCAGCACGACCGGGTCGTGCAGAAAGGTAGATTGCATTAAGCAATCTGTGAACTCGCACAACCGGGTCGTGCAGTCAGCACGACCGGGTCATGCTGAAAGGCAGATTGCATTTGCAATATCCAAAGTTGCACGACCGGGTCATGCAAAAAGGCAGATTGCATTTGCAATCTCCAAAATTGCACGACCCGGTCGTGCAGTCAGCACGACCCGGTCGTGCAGTCAGCACGACCGGTCGTGCAGAAAACCAGATTGCTGGTTGATTTGATTATGGTCTGTTTGCTTAAAGGCGTGACCGTATGTGGCCCGATGGTTGGACTGCTGTTACTGCAGATGGTAAACGCAGAATTTCTACTACATGATGGACTCCTGTACAAAGCCAATATAAATATTTTACGCTGGAGAATTATGGCTCTCTTGCATTGATATTTATATTGGCTGCTTTATCATTTCAGGACGAGTTTCAGCTGAAATGCAGATTGCAGTATGCAATCTGATTTTCTGCACGACCGGGTCGTGCTCATATGCAGATTGCTTAATGTACACAAATGCGCTATTACACAATGCTTTGCCCTGTTTTAGATGTCACTCTTGTCAATTTCTATTCATATTATATAAAATTACAATGTAAGAGAAATGAAATTGCATTACAATGGCATAGCTAACCGGTGTACAAGAACAACTTAATAATAATGTTATTTATTGAAGTCATTAGGCAACAACATCCACCACTAACATGTCCAACAAAACAATTACAACACACACATCTATAAACGATTGTAACACACACATCATCCAAAGCATAAAGTAAAGCTTTTACAAAGCAGTAGGTACATGTGGTTACTCCCCACCGGCATCATTTAATGGAGCCTCCAGATTTCTTTGGGTTGACAGCGGATTCGTCGACCTGCATGTCTTCCGATTATGACTTCTGCCACCACACCGCCCACATTTACGTGATGTCCTTTCTTCACCCAACGATGGAATTCGATTCTTCTTTTGCCTACCCCGACCGCGACATTTCGCGGGGGGTAATATTATACGTGCCTCGACATCATCTGGGATATCCCACTCCTTAGACGAACCAACAGGGTAGATAGCTTCCGCATATGCAGTCAATAAGACTTCGGACTTATAAAAGTGATGAGTAAAATTATAGACTGATAAGTTACGCACTCTACACACTGCAATAACGTGTTTGCATGGTAACTGTTCAATCTGGAATTCTCGGCAGCTACATGTTCTTGCATGCAAGTCTACATGACCATCTAAATATCCATCTTTGACAGTAAACTCGTGCAGGCTAATTGGAACAACTCTATAAGAAAGGCCTTCCTCGTGCCTATTTTTCAACTGTTTTTCAGCCCATGTTGTTAGTGGAGTTGTCATGTTAATTGCCTCCTCCCTACGTGTACAAAACCATTTTTGTAACACCTCTGATATAATATGATCCACTAGCTTCATAATGGGAAATTCTCATACTTCCTTGAGAACACCATTCAGGCACTCTGCAATATTGGTTGTCAAAATACTATACCTTCTGCCATCAAAATGCGAACGAGCCCACTTTGCATACCCAGCTTCGTGTAGATATTGTGCAATACGGTGGTCGATTCCATTAATTTGTCGCATTAGGTCCTCAAACTCACATTGACGATAAACTTTGCTGGCTGTGAAGAATATATCACTTATAACCACATCTTTGAATTTGGCCCTAAGATTTTGTGAAATATGATACACACAAGCACCATGTTAAGCATCAGGAAACACTTTACCCACCCCCTTGCCTATGCTTTTATGACGATCAGAGATTATCACAATATCTTCAACGGAACCAATAGCATCCTTCAATTTCGTTAAAAACCATTCCCATGATGCATCATTCTCAGAGTCAACAACGCCAAACACCAAAGGATAAATTTGATTGTTACCATCCATGCATGCGGCCACAAGCAGGGTGCCTCTATATTTGCCCTTCAAAAAGGTCTCATCTACAGCAACAACGGGCCTTATACAAGTTCTAAAGCCACGTATGGAAGCACCCAAGGCAAAAAAGAAATATAAGAAATGGTCATGTGGATCAGTATGTATATGACTGATAGTGCCGTGATTATGCTTCTCTAAAGTATGACAGTATCTTGGCAATAACCTGAATGAATCTTCTGGTGAACCCCGAACCAACTCTAACGCATGCTCCCGTGCTCGCCACGCCTTTCCATAAGAAATATGAATTCCAAAATTCTTTGCTACATCATGTCTGATATCATTAGGCCTATAAGTCACTCCAACATTATTGTACTTCTCATGAATATCCATAGCAATTAACTTTGATGTAGCTTGACGATGATCTCGCTCAAGATTGTTAAGAGCACATGTATGTACGTGACAAAACTTTGTCACCTTAAAAAGATCACAATTCTTGATTTTCATGGCACGAAGTCGCCACTTGCAAAATTCATCTATACATGCTATCTTGTAAAGGGTTTTGTTGGACTTTTTTACCCTAAACTGAAAGTTCCTTCTTACTGCTAAAATGCTAATCTTGTTTTGCAAATCCCTCTTATTCTTGAACACACTGCTTACATATACATCGGTGTTACTATCAGAAAGTCTACATGATGACCCAACATTAGAAGTGCCCAATGAATTAGAATTACTCCCTATTTCTTGATTAGATGAAAACTCATTACCTCTACGAAAATAACCTTCACGATTAGATTGAGAAATGTCACATGAACGCGATTCTGGTGCTTCGACATGATCAAAATTCTGTACATCATCCAAGGGACTAGGATCGAGATCAGTATTAATTAATGGTTCTTCCAACACATAATCTTCATTAATAGTGGAAGGAATTGCATGACAACGTTCTTCTGGGTATGTTGACGGAACACTGGTAAGAAGTTGGTTACTACCCTCCCTTGAACCTATACCATTTTCAATATCATTTTCATATGAACGGGGTTCAACAATTGCATATAAGGGGATCCTATTTGAAGGGTCCACATTGAGGTTTTCCTCCAAGAAATATTTCAAATCTTCATCACTTTCTACTATTGATGGAGGAAGTGGAATATGTGCCCTTAACACATATTGCAATGAAAATGTGTTTTCCTCTAATGACTTATTGGTGACTTCAGAAACTTTACGAACTAACTCTTCATAGGTTGTTGACATAGGCAAAGTCACACCTTTGCTTCTACGACCATTGAAAAAAAATTCTCTGTCACTCGACACCCATTCACCATCATACACGATAGGAAAACGAACATTATCCATTCACTAAAGCCTGCAATACCAATACAAAACATTACAATTAATTCAAAACAGATTTCACTCTATTGCACGACCGTTAGACAAGTATTATGTATCATGACTATTTCGACAAAAGTATTATATACCATGACTAATTGGAGAAAAGGGTCATTTTGCACGACCCTTTGGAGAAAGGGTCGTTTTGCACAACCCTTTGGAGAAAGGGTCGTGCAGCACGACCTTTTGGAGAAACGTGGAGAAAGGGTCGTTTTGCACGACCCTTTGGAGAAAAGGGTCGTTTTGCACGACCCTTTGGGGAAAAGGGTTATGCAGCACGACCCTTTGGAGAAAAGGTGCAAAACGTCCTTACATAAAAAATGGACCACTTCAAGCCTTAATTTCCTTCTACATTGACCACTTCAACAGATATCAAACATAAAAAATGGAAAAAACAAATCTCAAGACAAATCTCAAGAGAAAATCAACTATGAATACCTTCACTCACTAGCTTCTTGGATTCAACAATCAACTTCTTGGATTTCAATCTTCACTCACTAGCTTCACATTGCTTTCGTCGGAAAATTTTCAGTTGCCGTTTTGTTGGAGAGTTGGGAGAGCCGTTTTGGAGTGTTCGTGTAGGCGAGTTCTGTTGGAGCCGTTTTGGGAGAGCTTCACATGTTTGTAATGTTTTCTTCTCTTCTCTTGTCATATTAACTTAGGGATAAATTGGACTTTTCATGTCCAAAAGGGGTTAAAATTAATCAAATATCAAGAAGGGGTCAATTTTGAAAAAGAGACCCCAAAAGGGGTTAAATAAAAAAATAACCCTCCTAAGAATATGAACTCCATTCTTATGAAACTAAACCCTCATATCAAATGGTCCATTAGAAGTGTATCATTAGTAATAGATAGTGGTGGAACTTAGTTTAGGCTTGGAGGCCCTGGCAGGCCAAAATTTTTTTCCTAAATTTCATTTTATAAAATATATTAAATAAATAATATATAATGGATTTACTATTTCGGCCTCCCTGACTCTTTTATACAACTAAATTCATATAAGATATTATTGATATTTCATATTGATGGGTCCACAACTTCTTTTGTCTCATTATATTTTATTAACTATACATTCTATAAATTGGGAAAAAAATACTTCCTAATTAAATAAAAATTTATAGTATAAATAAAATAAATTTCCTAGTAAAGTAATAATTACTATCCTATATTATATAATAAATAAATAAAATTCCTAATTAAGGATTTCTTTTACAAAGATGTTTCCTTCTAGAGTAATAAGTACCACCCTCTATAAAGAAATGAACTACTTTTTTCAATTCATGAAATACTCTTTCTCTTGCTTCATAGGGTAAGGTAAAAGTGTGTAGTTTTTCATCTTTTGAGTGCTTTTATTTTTTTTTTTCTTTATTACTTATTACCAATGCTCTATTATTGTAGAGTTTGCAATCTTTCAAGCTCTAAAACCAATCCTTCAATTGGCAATCCAACAAAAACAACTTCTACATCAAGGAAAAGAAATATTGGATTTTAAAATAAGCGTATTGGAATAATTTTAAATTATGTTAATTTTATAATTTTTGTAGTTATCAGTTCAATTTTTTTGGTGTAATTTTAAAATTAATATCTAAATTCTAAAATTAGTATCCATGTTCCATGAAAAAAAAAAGAGACTAATATCTAATAATAATGTAACTTTTGCTTTTTAACTTTCTTAAAATTCGTGTTAACATAGATTATTAAAATTAAGATTATTATAATAATTTTTATAGATGATTAATATTAATATTATTATTTTTGTTTTCTTGAATCATATGATTACATTTATTGGTACTTTTTTTTTTTAGACTTAATCTATATAAATCTGTTTCGTAACGATTTATATAGATCTGTTAGTGCCTTTTTCATTTCGTTAGATATTTTAAGTAATATATTTAAGTAACATATTTGATATTTGTGTAAACTAAGTATTTTGTTGAACTATTGTTTTTAATCCATTTTTTTAATAATTATCAAATGTTGAAGTATGTTTTTAATCGACGATAAACATGCAATAAATAATAGGTGAATTGCATGTCAACCTATGAAATTGGGTGATTAAATCGACCGGTCTTATCAACTTGTTGTGTTTGGCCAATGAGATGCCCTTCAGCTCATGTTGGTTAGAGAATAAGAAAGATATTTGGTTAAAATTCAAAACATCCACCTCTAAACATGTTTATGTAAGCAATTAAAAGTGTGCTCCACTTTCCTTAATAAAGATGTGGTCCACACTAGTCAGTGTTGAGGAGAGACAGAACGAGAGTCATTAAGTTTTAATTATCTTGGTGCTATTTTTTATGATGCATGAAGCGCGGCCACGAGGCTTTGCTTTTCAGTCAAGCGACGTCGTGTTTTGCATAAAGAAAGAGATGATAAGTGATACGTGGAAGAGAGTTTTTTCTTTTTTTTTTTTTAAGAGTTTTAAATATTAATTCAATAAATATCAGAGCTTTGTCTTGACTAGTATTCTCATTTTTTTGTTTGTTGTGCCGTTTAGGCACGGACGGAGCCAGCATAGGCCCAACAACGGTAATTGCCCCTCCTGGATCAAAGGAAAAAAATAAAATATTATTAATTTTTTTAATTATTAAAAATATATCGCTATAAATAAATATTATGTATATAATTTTATTTACACCTTATTTATCAAACGAATTTTTTTTATATCTTCTCCGTTATTATTAATTTATTTTATCTCTATTATTTTTATTTTTATTTTTAAAAAGATAAGATGCTTTTGAATTAATAAGTTTAAAATTTTATTTATTTATATTATTAATTATTTTATTTTATCATTTCTCTTGTAATTAAAACTTAAAATTGATATGATAAATATTAATTTATACCTCAAATAATGTTGACTAAAAATATTTTAAACTTTCTAAATTTATAACTATATTTTATTTATATTAATTTATTTGTCTATTATTGTTCAATTTTACCCCCTCTAGAAATAATTTCTGACTCCATCCCTGGTTTTAGGAATATTATAACGCAAGTTGCTGATATTTTCAAAAGTTCAATACATAAATTTTTAATATTTTTATTAAATTATAATTTGTAATTATGTAATATCTCAACAATTATTTATTATATTTAATCAAATATGGATTCCCAAAAAAATATGCTTTTTGAACCCGCTTAATTAATAGTTAATAACCCTCACAATTTCTTTCAGCACAGGTAAAATAGTAATACTAAATTTATAAAAGTGTATTCTTTAATATTAAATTTATAAGTTTAAGTTATAGAGTATGAATATAATATTATTATTTGTGTATAACAAAATAATTTATTTGATGAATTATTTTCTACAATCACACGTGTCATTTTCGGTACTGGGTGGCTGTGTAATTATGTGGGATGGGTTTCAGGTCTTGTTTTGTTTTTCTTGTACTTGGTTTATGAGAATGAATAGTTTCTCAATGTTCGTCTCAAAATTTAAGTAAACATAGTGGTAGGTTTTGAAACCACACAAAGGTTTCCATAGCCAGACTCAACTGACTTGGTATCTGGTCTTAGCGAGCTTCAAAGTGGTGTCAATTGTATGTATATATCTCAAAAAAAAAAAAAAAGTCGACAAACTGCGAAGAAGAAAACCCTCCTAGAATATCTAGCCATAAAAGTTCTTATTAAAAGGGTATAATGTTGCTTTATTAACTATTAATACTACAGTACGCATCTCAAATTTTATGTATTAAATTCAATATTTCAAGTGATATAATTTCATGTATGGCATTATTCTCCCTTCACGACCAGATTGTGCAGTTTTGATTGCCTGCCGATCCTTCAACTTGGTGAATCGTCTCAGCCTAATGGGCCCATTTCAATTGTTGGGTCACGGACTCGCTATGCTTTTTGTAGGAGTCAATGTCATAAGATAAAGAACTCACATGGCAGATGGATTCTGTCGGCATTGTTTGAGATCTTGGCCCATTTTTAATAAAATACCATTCGGTTTCAACCTTCGAGACGGAAAACGACCTTACTCAATTTTCTGAACTGTTTATAAATTATTATAGCAAAACAAAAGAAAGCATGAAATTTAAGCAGAGGTAACTTTAAAATTCACAAAATAACTTTCAATGTAGAGATGATTTTGAAGTCTAAAAGTTGCAATTTCTAAGCTCGTGCGTGTCATAGACAATGCGAATTGCAGTTCTCCGTAATTCGAAAACAATGGATAAAAAAAAAACAAAAGTAAATTTGGAATATACTATACATAGCTAATATAATAAAAGCGTGGTAAAGTAATGACCTTTATTTCTTTCCTTTCTAACCACAAACGCTAGTTTTGTACTTGAAAGTTGGAGGCTGTAATTATAACCGAAGCAGAAGCCCTCTTTGATCCACCAAGAAAGCTCTCGGCTCTCGCAAGCCATTGCTCAGTTGCAGCACAATAAAAAGTTTAAAAACCAAAACCAAAAAGGAAACAAAAGTGCATGCGAATCTCGCCATAGATGATTGCTTCTTGTCTTTTGGAAGGGGGGCCACTCGCCTTATATTATTGAAGTGGGGCCCGTTTTCCAAAGTACGGAATCGAATCAAATTCCGTTTTTACCCCTCTGAGGTTATGTGGCGGAAGTTGTTTGTTTGTGCCGTGCGCTCTTTCAGCTAGGCTGTGGCCATATTCGTTTGTACACGTGGAGGGAGATTGGAAGATGGGGACCACTTTTAGTGATTATGATGAAAGCATCGGAGAATCTGAGGGGAAGGTCACATGGTTATTGTATTTATTCCCATGCTAAAAATAATAATAATAATAAAGACGACACGCGCCACCCAGAATGCTAGACCGCCGTAACGCTGCAACGGCGCCAGCGAGGCGAGTTCCACCGTCTCTAATTGATAACGTACGGAGAATTATGATTTTATGGGAGGTTTTTTTGATAGATCATTTTTTTCATTTTACAAATTTTATTTTTTTTGGAATAAAAAAAGAGTGTAGCACGTGGCAGAGTTGGGTTAGAGTTAGAGTTACATAAATTTCAAACAAGCGGTCAAAACTAAAAGCTTCACACATCTCAAGCCAAGGAAAGTATGTAAATGTAATTGAGGAGCAGAGAGGGTGAGAGGAAGTACAAGATCCAATACAATAATCACATGAAATCATGTGATCTTTTGTACCGGGACACTGTAGATACTCACCAACCAGCACTACGCAACTCTACTATACTTAATACAATCAAATCCTGTGCCACCAAAATCTTAAATGTACTGTTAAGCTATTGGCGCCGTCCTGTCCTCATATTTCACTTTTTTTCATTTTTTTTATTCTGATGCAACACGGTTTTTTAATATTAAAAATAACTTAATTATTTAAAATTTAATTGAATTAAAAATTTTCTGATTTATAAATTTTAACTCAGTTAAAAGATTTTGAGCTTTTTTAATTTGATTTAAACACAGATTATTAGTTTAAGAATTTTGACTCAAACGAGGATTTCAACTTTTTTAATTTGACTCAAATTTTAATAAAGTTAGTCTGATATAAATTATTGATTATTTTAATAAAATTGAGGTATTATTCAGATAATAGTGCTGGCTGATTGTTTGATTATTTAAGTAATTGTTGAATGTGTTGGTATTTAAATTTTACTTTGTTTGTTGTACCAGTTTTCCGTCATTTTCTAATATGATTTTATTTTTATATATAAAATCTTCAGATCTGAAATTTTAAATCTGCGGACAAACAGACATTTTTGTTGGTGCTGGACATTTCTACCACGTGCCGCCTAGCCATACAATAAGGTTTGTTGGTCTGTATCTCTGTGCTATCAAGAACCGTAAATTGCTTGGACTGTTCAAATACGATTTAGTCTGATTGTTGATTAGAATAATACAGTTTGATCAACATGGTAGAGCAGCATTGTTATTGACCTTGGAGTTTGAAATTTCCGTTCATTGGCCCAGCAGATTGAGATATCACCGGGGTTTTTTCTCTTTTAAATGGGCAAGGGCAGAGATTCCACTATATTTTATTTAGTAATGCCTTGACATTCTTTGCCGAATTTGTGTAGAAGAATAAGATGAACAAATCTGAATGTTACAATTTCATCTGTGGATCTGGGCACACAGTCAAAAATTCTGTACCTTTATTTAAAAAACAGAAAAGAATATTGTATTTTTTGTTTCTTTCAAAGCATCTAAGCAATTTGATCTGACGTGAAAGATTTTTATTTAGTTAAATCATCTCACGCCATCATCTAAGGATATACTTATAAAAACATCTTTAAATTTCTTAGTAAGTTAAATGTATCCACTAATATTCTAACACTACTCTGTGGGCGCAGCCAATAGTTGCAAAGAGAACCACCTCTCTCAGAGCCTCGCTCACCGCTACCATTCACGTCCACTTATAAAAGACAAGCTCTAAGCCACAAATTGAAGCAGGCTTCAGGATTCACAAATTAAAGATTTCCCAGAAAAGAAAAGGCAGACTGTTAGTTTTGGCATGGCATGTCAAGAACGCGGCTGAGATTGCAAAGGAAAGGTAACCAAAAAAAAAAAAAAAAAAAGCTAAAGGAATCGAATTGTTTCTTACCTTAGGCAAAGACTGAACCAGATAAACATAAAAGATCAAAGTCAGAGCATCTTTGGAGGGCACGTACTATATGATTTGTGAGGAACATTATTTATTTTCAGGAAGCACAGGTCAAGTTCAACCACATACTTTAGGAATATAAATGGCGGGCCATTCAAATTGAAAGGCTAAGTTTAAGCTGTAGGCAAAGTGGCTGGCAGCCTGGCATTAGAGTCACCAATGATCTGACACATGCTTTAGAAATATCAATGTGGACCATCTCTCCTATTCCCAAACAGATAAAGAGAAATTGGAAGATCTATTCATATTGATACATCTTTCTATTTCCAATTCCTGGGCATTTGATTTCAAATCTGAGAGATAATTGCAACCAAATACATTCAAGACTGTACAAGCTCAAAACAAAGAAAGAAACTTTTCACCTGGAACTTAGACTATGAGACAAGAGAGAAATACAAACCACACAAGTTCATTACTATTGAAATATAAATTACATTTATAGAGTATATAGAAGAAGTTCAAAACAGAAAAAGCTCCAAAAAAAAAAAAAAATTGACAAGTTAGAAATAACAGAACCTAAGGTGATGGAGGCCAACCATAGACTCCTGCATCCTCATCAATTCCATTGTAGAATCTAAGCTCAATCTCCTCCAGCCTTCCCTCATCATCCCACATTCCATCATAGATTGCATCATCATCATAATCACTCATGTCACCTGATAGCTCATCGATTCCATTGTAGAATCTTAGTTCAAGCTCTTCCAGCCTCCCCTCGTCATCCCACATTCCAATTCTATCAAAGCCATCATCATAATCATAATCACCCATTTCACCAAAGAATCTCCAATCCAGGTACTCCGAAACATCTGAGAAATCAGAGCAATCGTCCCAATTATTTAACTCATATAAGTCCTTGACAAAGGGTCCCAAAACCTTCAGGTTTGGGAAGTTTCCCTTGATGAAATCATCGTCAAGTTTTACATCCCAGCATCCTCTCAAATCCAAAAATTCCAGCTGCAGGCAGCTAGAAAGGATCTTTAGCACACTCTGAGTACTAATAACATGGTACGCCATCTCAAGGCGTTTGAGCTTGGGCATTGTTGCAGCAATGGCATTAGCCTGATCATCTTGTGAGAGCTTGTCTGCTGAGTATGCTGGATGCATGTTCCGGCACAGACCCAACAACAGTTTACAGTTTTCTCCAATGGCCTCTAAAGCACGAGTGCCAATTTTACTGCAGTAACTCAAATCCAGGAAAGTGATTGTCGAGAGCCTTCCAGCAATCTGTTCCACAACAGAATCACTCATTTCACTTCTTGGCAGACGCAATGTCTGAAGGGAACCAGCACTTGCAAAGCCAGGGAAAAAACCCAATTCAGCAAAAACATGAAATTAACAAGAATCTTAATCTTTAAATAAGGGATAATTAGGTATAAAGAGTAGCATGAAAAGGTTGTACAATCCATATAGCTGAAATCTTGTCAAATAGACCTACGGGCTAAGGTTAATCTTTAAATAAGGGATAATTAGGTATAAAGAGTAGCATGAAAAGGTTGTACAATCCATATAGCTGAAATCTTGTCAAATAGACCTACGGGCTAAGGTTAGTGTTTTCAACCTAGTCTCAGTGCGCTTTAGATAAGTAAATTTTGCAAGCATATTAACAAAGAATGAACATTACAATTAGATAGACAGGCTCATCTCATAGCAGTCTAAACCAATGAATTGTGTAAGCAATGAAAACAGCATCAATGTAAGATTCATGGATCTGCATAAGTACCAAAAAAAATGCATCAAAAAGATTAAAATTTGAATTGCCATGCAACGAGAATATGAAATTTTGCTTACTTCTCGGCAATGAATGAGAACATCACATCATTGTGCAGGCCAGAAACACAAAGCTTGCGAAGAGATCCAGAACTTCTTGTGATCAACATTTGAAGCATCCGATCAAGGTGGTTGGGTTGGCATTGATTACTCCACTCCTCAATGTCGATCTCTTGCCAACAGTACGGTCCTCTTACTGCTTTTCCCCATGATTTGCAAACCTGAGGGATTACTGTAAGTACTTCCTGGAGTGAGAGATGTCTAAATATCAGCCCAAGTGCATCCGGTATTAGTTCATCCCAACGCCGAAATTCACTTTCCCCTTCCATCTAAACTGCCTTAAAATAAGTTGAGAACAACTTCATAGTCAGCCTCATTCCAGAAATGAAGATAGGCTCAACACTAGAAATATGTAGTTGCCAAGAATCAGACACAAAATATAAGTAGCAGCACCTATATAACATTCTAAAACATCACCAAACTAGTCCATTAACAAACGCTGAAAACTTTTCTATGTTCATCAATAAAGCATAATACAATTGACAATTGTACAAAAGAACGAAAATACATCGGTACATGGAACCTTTTAAAACCGATGATTTATTAGATATGAACATATATGAATTATAACAGAAAAAGTCATGGAACAATTGAGATTCAAATAAATTAAACAAAAAAAAAATCCGATAAAAACAAAGCAAGGACGAAAGGAAAGAAACTTGATTAAAAAAAAAACTTGATTAAAAAGAAAAAAGAAATCAGGGTTAGTAATTGGGACAAGAAAAACTAACAAGGAACTAAAAATTAACTCACAAGTACAGAAAAGAAGCAGCTTTACATATCCAACCAAAACCACATAACAAATTTCCAAGAAAACAAGAAAGCACGAGAAAGTAATGAACAATCTCTTAAGTACAAGAAACATGATCAAAGTAGGAAAACAAAGTGCAAAGGAATTAACTGCTCAAGATTCAAAATCACAAGCGCAGTGCACAGAAAGCATAAACCAAATCACTGCATGCAAATTACAAAGTAATTGAACTATAACAGAACCCATCAACAAAAGACACTAGGGCTCTGCTGGTAGTCGAGAAAGCAAAGTAAAGGGGAAAAAGATCAGTTTTTGAATCAGACGCTCTAAACTGAACTATAGCTCTTAAAACTAGTTTCATTTAAGTTGTGAACTTTCATACACGTAAGACCAAAGCAACACATGATATTCAGCATAGTTTCAAAATTTCCTTTCCTTAGCTGGGTTTCCCAGTAGCCAAACAAAGGCAAAAAGAAAATTAGCATAATATTTACATACATCAAAACACTACGGATTTTGCTGTTCAAATAAAAAAAAAAAAAAGCAACTTTCTAGATTTGGATTATGCAGAAGAACTCACCGGTTTATCCGCCAGAAACGAAGGGAAAAAAAGGTGCAAAGTGAAACTCAGAGAGGGACTGAGAAGGGAGAGAAAAGTAAAATGAAAAGTGTGTGTGTGTGTGTGAGAGAGAGAGAGAGAGAGCAACGAAACCAGTCCTATCTGCCCACCTAACCAAAAGCTATCAATGCAAACCAACAAGAAGAAGAAAGAACAAGAGTAAAAACAAGGGTAAAAGCAAGGCTACGTATTGGGTTAAACTTAAAAATTTTAAATTTATAGAGAATAAATAAAATAAACACTAAGAAATGGTACTACTTTATATCGTTTCAGAGCATAAGAAGAAATGAGAGGGTGACAAAATAGTGAACTTTTAGCGTCAAGTTGGGGTTGTTGTCTACATTTTTCAAGAAGCATTGGAAACATATTTATTTTATTTAATGGTTTTTGTGAAAGATAGGTTTTAGAAAACAAGAGACAGAGAATGATAGATACTTGTGTGGACGTAAAAAAAAGTGAAGACTACAAGGCAAAGATAAAAAAGGATTTGCAACTCGGTTAAAGGTTGAAAATGGCGACACCGACACCTGGTTAAGGTGGCGTTGGATGTTTAAGGTATGCCATGCAAAGGCCCATGTGGGACTGGGCTGGATTTTATTAAACAGCGTTTTTGATTTTAGGTTTACTTATTAACAAAGAAAGGATTAAATTTGGTTGATAAAATCTGAGCCTTCTGGTTCCATTGCTATATTTCCAATTTTCCATTTATCTAATAAGTAATATTGACTATGGATTT
The DNA here is from genome assembly GCA_013180625.2 of Boswellia sacra. Classification (NCBI taxonomy): domain Eukaryota; kingdom Viridiplantae; phylum Streptophyta; class Magnoliopsida; order Sapindales; family Burseraceae; genus Boswellia; species Boswellia sacra. The sequence goes on from SNVD02006000.1 coordinate 2,058,277, forward strand.
CTGACATCTGTCTGACTGACTGACTTGGAACTGATTTTATCTTTGCTGTGGTTTGAACATGGGCATGCGTGAGAACTGAGGAGAAAGACCATTAAATGGCTGGCTCACTCATCAGGGGTAGATGGGTCAAATGCATTGTTTCAAGAGACAGAATTTCCTGTTCGCTTAAACAAGTCCCAACAACTAACAAGCTCATTCATTCCAATCTCAGTTGGTTTGGGGAACTTGGTTTATAATATGACATAAAACATGCGGGAACCTCTACTAATATCATATCAGCTCCTCCTCCATAGTCCATCCTACCCTACATAAAAGTTTCCCTAACCAGGTTCTTTAATTTTATTTTTGTTAACTTCGAACTTGACGGGTTTTAAGTTACTTTCATTAATGGCCAAAAGCGGAGAAGAAAAATCATTTTCAACTTATGTCAGCCTTATGCCACATAAAGGTGCTGACAACATGTGATCCAGGCCTTAAAATTTGGCTCATGTCCTCGCAGAATGAGTTCTACGCATTCATGTCGGGTTGATCGCATGATTACAATAACATGATAGCATCAGTCCAGTTCGGACTAGGAAGAAAAGCAAGTTGATAAATAATTCCGAACTTATCTGGTGTTAAGACTCCCACTTCCAAGCATTTTCTTCGTTTAGTAAATTCATCACACCATCTCCTAGAACCTCCGCACTCTATTCTGACATTCTAAGATTAAATCATGATTATCAATAGAGTAGATACACCACCAAGTGAAAAAGACGAGGCCTCTTCTGTTTTAATCGGGGATTTTGGAAAATATGAGGGGCTCAGAGGGTATTTTCGTCATTGAGAATCCAAGAGGTTGCTTCTGCAAGCATGGCAGTGACCAGTGAGTACAGACGGACGGTTTAGCCACATGGTCATGCCACTTTCCAGGTCTTTAAAGATGCCTGCAATATGCAACAGAGATAATACAAAGTCTACAGACCACTTAAAGAAATGCTATTTCTCATTTCATAACTAGAACAACCAAAGAGGCAAGCAAAATAACCTTCACACAACCCTACAATCTCCTCGCACGATTGCGTTTGCATAGGAGCTACAAGAAATTTCTTTTAATTTCTGGGAACCAAATAGGAGAAGAAAAGCTGGAAAAAAAATTTTCAAACATACAGAATATCAATTCACAATCTCCCAGAAAAATCCCACCATCCATCTGTTTGTTCTTAAGAAACTTCAATATCCCTTAAATTTTTTTTTCTCATTTAAGCCAGCTATATTTGATAACAGGAAAGTATTTGTAGACAAACAAGATTAAGCCAAGTTAAAAGAAACAATTATCAGAGAAATATCTCCATGAAAACTGGGGGAAGAGTAGTGCATGCAGCTTGTGTCACTACGTTAGTGCAAAATATTTATGAACAGAGTTTACTTATTGCAATGTCATAAAGAACACTAGAAACCCTGCAGAAGGTAGTACAAAGAAGTGTATACCACTTGCTTTAACAAAAATATTCGGGCATAAAACTTCGTTAGCTTAAGATAGCTGAACCTCCATCGAATGCAGCATATGATCGACCAAAAGTTAAGGCAAGGATTATACGTCACATTGCTACTGCCATCTAGCATGCAGAGGTAAAAACAGGGACACCTCAATAGATTAATACTCCTACATGGATTACATCACAAATAAACTTCTACTGCTGTGACCGTGCGTGGAATCATTTCAAAAATGATTCTCTTGGTTCCCCGTGTACATGCCAATGAAGCTGAATCATCAACCTACTCCCTGAATTTAAAACAAAGACGTAACAAATTAACAAAGAGTTAAAAATATATATAAAATCACGGCAACTATTTCTGTCACAGAACAAGCCTCAATTACTCATTACAAACTCTAATAACTTTTTACCAAAAGTTGGACATGGGTATGCATGATGCATCTAGAAAATTTCCCTGTGGCAATAAAATGCAACAATATGACCTAATTGTTAAGAATAAACAAAAAATATCAGAGGTAATTTTGCAGAATATAAAAAAATAAACACCATTGACCATGCACACAAGTTACCAAAGCTTTAACAGAATACCATGACAGCTGCAGGAATAACAGTATTAAATTACAGCCACATGTCAAATGAAAGACATCACTAAAATTGTTAATTACAGGGGCTGTTCGATATTTTTTCTTTCTTTTAACTTGTGAATTTGTCTTCAAAATATGAATCAAAATTAAAATGAAAAACTAAATTTCAAGATTTAAGAACATATTGGAGTATTAATTACTAAAAACAACAAGTTTAAAATAAAAACAACAAAACATGTTCAATAGAGTTTTTGAAACAACAAGAGAATATTTTAAATATACAACATTACAATACTTTATTAATTTTCTTAATAAATTTAAAATCCATCAAATAAAAAATAGATCATCTCAAAAGTTTTTTATGGCTGTGACTGACAAATGCTGAAAATAAGAAAAAAATAAAATATTTTTCCCAATTTATTATTTTTTAGTTATAATAAATAAGAGAAGGATTTTGTATTTTTTGAAAACTGAAAAAAAAAATTGTAACAAATATAAATTTCTGCAAACAGCAAGAAAAAGAAAACATATAGCAAGGGCACCGTAGGCATAGTGAACAGTAACACATTCAAACACAGAACATTACAACAAGGACTACAGCATACTTTATAAAACACAAATTAAACATGCACAATAAGCAGACAAAGACAAAAATTAGAAGTATAAATTGGTCAGATAAAATGCCACCATTAACAAATTATAATAACCAAACATATCCACCTGTCTTGATTTTTAGAGTCATTCCTAAGCTCCATGATCTGGCAACCCAGTTTAGAGTCTATAATTCAATTATCTAAACATGGATATGAATGATGGATGGTAAGTTAATTATCATAGTTATTTCAGTAGATTAAGAAGTCCAATTGAATCTGGTTGATAAAAACTAATACAAGTTTCAACAGAGAGCATTCCAAAGAACTAAAGCAATTTCTAGATTGGTATGTTATTTGCTCTGCACCAGACACATTGAACTTTGCCTTGAAACAAAAAATAAAAGAGACATTTATAAAGCACGCAATGATACGATATGCAAACAATTTATACAATTGAGGTAGAGGCAATAAGATAAAAATTTCAACCAAATGATAGAAAGATTAATTTTCACACTTTCCATATTGATTTACCATGATTGATGGAAATGAACCAATATTGGGAATGATACTATGTCCACTATGTGGGGTGTAATAGAAGACCATCATTTATTATTTTTACTACTATTTTCTTTATGTGGTGTTCCAAATCAAGAATCTAAACCAACAAGGTCTTACACCTAGCTGTAACACATTGCATGATCTTTATGGACTTTAAAACAAAGGTACTAATAGGTAATGAACAGCTTGGTTCACTACCACTTTCTGGAATTTCTTAGAGCTCAAAAGAAGCCACCATGAAATTATCAAATTGAAAATGGCTAATGAGATCTCCAACAGCTACTACAAATAGAACTGAAATAATCCCTAACAAACATAAATGAAAATACCACCGTTTCAACTAAAAATTATGCCAAAGTCCATATCTAGTTATCTTTTCCCTTTTGTTTTGTTTTTGTTTTTTTTTTTTTTTTTGGTTTCCCTGCCATTAACAAATCAGGTGGAATGCATAACTAGTACATTAAATCATGTAACATATCCATCCATCATCTGTTACAGTTGAGCCAAATCCATCAATTCACTTCAAGTAACAAGCAAGTGAACATGTAAAACCATGCGATTCATAACCAAAAACAATCAGTTATCAGACAGAAAATCAATTTTGACTAAAACAATGCACAAATCATTCAGAAAAGTTAAAAAGAGCACCATACCACTTTATAAGCCACCCAAACAGAAAATGTTGCATAATGGGAACCTTCTCGAGTACCTCGGCTTTATACATTTTCAACAAGCCACTATTAACCTTGTTCCAATTAGGGACTCCACTGATATCATCCAGCAAAGGCGAGTGCTCGGCAAACAAACCCTTCTTCACCTTCTTCACAAACGCAATACATGAGAGGTACATATACTCATTGGAAAAATTATCCAAAATATCCTGATTATGGATGGACTTGGGCTTCATATACTTATGATCAATCAATTGCGAAGAACCAAATATAAAAGGCAAGAAATGGTAATCATCTAAGCCCCAAACGCCATGCGACCCTGCAGGCTCCAAGCAGTACACTAACTGCAATTTCCTCATCAATTCCAAGTACTTAACGAACACTCTAGACACAACAGCTTGATAATCTTCTTCCTTAACTACCCCTATTCTAGCTAAGCAATATAACCAAGCAGCGAAATTAGTTTCATGTCCAGTTCCGTAATCTATACGACTCCAATTACCGAAACTATCGTTAAAATAAGGACCGATTTCAATCGTGGCACCTCGAAGCTCGTTTGGCAGAAAACGGAGCATTAACTGCTCGCTGTTTTCGACCAAACGGCTGTGCCAGGTTCGGTAAGAGACGTTACCGTAACGTGCCGTTTGTTGAGCGGGAGGGATTTCGTCGATCCACTGGATCATGTCGTCAAGGATTGATAAAATGGTGCGGATTGTTTGGGATTCGAAGCAGGGATCGGAGATTTTGTGTCCACGGATGGATTCCGAGAGGGCGACGACGAAGCCGAGGTAGTTTTTTCCGGAATCGGAGTCGACGAAATGGCGGATGTCGTCGGGGGATTGGATGCGTTTGCACGGCGATTGGAAGTGGAAAGGAGGAGAGACGGTGGAGACCTTTTGGGCCTGGGGTACGGGGGCGAGTATTATGGCTTGGGAGTAGTTGTTTGGGGGGAGGTTGACGGCGGGAGAACGGATGGGACGGTAAGTGGGAGGCGGGGAAACTTCAGAGGGTGGTGGAGGTGCGAAGGTGGTTGGGCCGCCGCAGTTGGCGCAGCAAGGAGCGTTGGCCGCGGCGGTGGTGGGTGGTGATGGGGTGTTGGCGGAGCCGTACTGTTGCTCTGATTGAGGTTCCATGCTTCCGAAAATGAAGAAGGAACGAGAATGAAGGAGACAAACGAAAATCTAATGGTTGTTATTAATATAGTAGAGACAAACGGGTCGGTTAAGGGAAGTCGTGGGTTGGATTTGAACTGCCGGTACCTACGACAAGTCGGTTAATCAAAAATTGCAGTCTCTTCTTGTCACGAGTAGGGGTGTCAATCGTGTCGTGTCGTATCAGCTCATTTAATTATTCGTGTCAAAATATAAAATCTAAACCCATCTAATTATTAAATATGTTACCCACGTATAGTAATCGTGTCATATTTAATTCGCATAATTTACTTAATTATTTAACTTAGTTATACATAATATATTATATTCTCTATATTTAAATCAATTAAAATTATTTTTAGAATATAAACCATTGTTAGTATAAAATATTATTAAAATTATCATAATTTATTATTTTATAAATTAATTTATTTTATAGTATAAAAATTTCAATTTTATAATATATATATTATAAGTATGTAATAATTTATATCATTGAATGAATTTACATATTAAAATTGTATAAAATATATTTAACTATTCGTGTCATTAAACGGATTAACGTATTGAACACCTTCAACACTAATCCGATCCATTTATTAATCGTATAACGTACTCATATTATATTCGTGTGTCGTGTTCATAGTTCGTGTCAAAAATTATCACCCTTAGTCACGAGTCCCTTAGTCACGAGTCGTTCGTGATTGATTAGTTATATGAGACACGTCGCATTTTATTCGTAAGTATGCACTACTAAGCGTTCATTAGCTTAATGAATAATGCTTTACAAAGCCGAAGACTCGTGGCTGAATTCAACGTTCCAACTTCGAACTCCTACTCTTGGAATTATTTCGACAAAAAAAAATGCAAAACGTTTTGAAAAGGCCTGAAAAGGAACAGAAACATGTTGACCCTCATTTATTAATATATTGATCAAGAAAATTACAGAAACTAATTGCTTTGGAGTATTTCTCTACAGAAACCATATATACACAAAATATTATTACGCAGTACATACATTTATGTATTTGTCTGTTACTTTACTTCGTTTTTTAAAAAAAAAAAAATAATCTGATCACACGAGTGTTTTGCAAGCGTTGGTCCTTGGATCCCACATCGCAGGCAACAAATATTTGCGCCCGTTGACGCCAATCGCATTATAGCTAGCTCCGGTCGTTTTGTCTACCAAAACCTTTCCTGGATATCCTGGGTACGCTCCTTTCCCGAATATGCCCGTGCAAGCACTCACGGCCTCCAAAGGAGCGTTTGCTGGCCCCTGAAAATAACCGTTATTAAACGGATTCGTTATCGTTCCCGCCAGAACCGTAGCCAGATTGATTATCATCCCATCAACTCCCACGTCTCCGTTGGGAGCGACTAACGGCGGAGTCTGTGGCCCGTAAATAGGTTGGTGAAACGGCCACGCGCACTGCCCCGGACACTGACTCACTGAGTTGCCAACCCAAGCGTACGCAAACTTGGTCTTCCTGTCTCGTCCAGACCCAGACCCGTGGGTCCCGCATCGACTCATACAGAAACCATCAACCACCACGTCATTAGAAGTCAAAACAACGTTGACGGCATTATTCTTGATCCCTGCTTTCGAAGCTAAAGCTACGATTTGTTGGGTTTTTAGCGATTTTCCAAGCGAGTATTTCTCGTCGAGGACCTGATTCCCAACGACGGCAGTGCATCGACCGCCTTTATACTTCTCAGTGGTTTGCCACCACGAAGAGACAGAAGGTGGCGGAGTCTTTGTATAGCTAAGAGAACGTAGAAAGTCAACGATTATAGACCTCTGGACAGGAGAGAACTTGCCATACCAAACAACGTTAAAGGTGACGTTGCCTTTCAGAAGCTGGCCGTTGTGATACTTGAGAAGGAGTGGTTGTTGCTCCACGAGAGCAGAGAGTTTCCTGGTTGTCGCAAGGCAGGTGTCCGGCAGAGAAAGAGAGGAGAGTAACAGAAGAAGTGAAGACAAGATGGCTAGATGGGAAATAGAAGCCATGCAAGCAGAAAGTGTAAAAATGCTTCGAATGAAGGTTTTGGTTTTTGGTTTTGTTTGGTTTTGGTTTTGTTGCAAGCGCTTGATGAGAAAGCTAGTGGGCTTAAGGGGATATTTATAGAAGCACTTGAAATTAAAGAAGGGTAGGGATGAGAATGGGTGCTTGTGGAGACAGCTGGCTGAGAGAGAAGTGCTGTGAACGGCCCGTGTGGAGTTGACTTGTGGAGTTGCTAGTGATTACAAGGTTACCAAGACGCGGCTTATCAAGGGAAGGAGGGAGGCAGGGAACATTTTATTTATTTTTTTCTTAGAAGTTTGATCTTATATATCTCTCCTGATCATTTGCTACTGACAGACATGAATGCATGCTACTGGGATGGGATCGGTGTGTTTACTGCTGTTTAAGAAAGTTCTAGTTGCCGCAGCCTATTGAATAATAGAGCAAAGTGTACGTGTCAAATACTGAAAGCTTAAAATTTGGGTTAGGATTCGAGAATGGAAGCCTTAGATGAAACAATGCTAACGCGGTTTAGCCAACTCTTAATTCTGTCCCCATTGAATTCCCCTATGCCATTTAACTTTACAACTGTTTTCCTTGCTGTGTTAATTGATTTCTTAGTCAAAGTTGATCCATTCACTAATTAATAACTTGTTGAGCTCTTTAATGAATTGTCATCAATTCAACAAACACTACTACGCGGTAAAAAATCAAATTACTTTTTACGTGTTACTTTATACGACAGATTAAAACTGTCATTGGACCACTGTAAAAAATCTTTTATTGTGATTTTAGTCTGCAGTAAAAGGTCTATTTTCTTGTAGCGAAAACATCTTAATTAAGTTGGGTTGTCAATAGGAAAACCCATTAAAATAAATTCAATGATCTTGTTTAATATTTGAACCTCTTCCTAACACTCAGGGGAAGATAGGTGAGGTCAGTATATACATGTATATAACATTTTGATTTTATAACAATATGTAAGCTAGCTAGAAATTACGAGGGATGAATATATTCAAAGCGCTCAGAAAATAAATTCAATTAATCTTTTCCTTGTGTATATACCTTTTGATCATGCATTTTTTTGTATAAATATTTATTTCTCACTCACGATTCATGACTCATTGATACGTATTGAAAGCATTAATTTCTATATATATCTGAAGAATATAGTGGTGGGATGTACTAGCATGGAATCGGTGCCCTTTAATCTCAAAAGATAATCTTCGGTATCTTATTATTATTAATTAGCAGTATTATTGTTAACTAACTTAAATGGTCCCGATAAATAACAATACCAATAGACAAGTGATTTGTATAATATGATCCATTTGTGCTTCACAGCCTGTCATAAATTATACTTCCTAACTTTCTAGAAAAACCATAAATTTTAATCTATATTTTCCTTGTAGAATCCAAGGGGGGCACTTTCCGCAGTGTAGGGATGCTTTTGGGTTTGTTGGGCTTGAAGCCACTAATCAATACGAATCAGTCGGCCGCCTGAAAATTCCAATCAACTGCATGCTCATCATATTAAGTGGGAAATCACATATTTAAGTCAAGCTCATGATTAATAATTGGAAATTAAATATTCTAAAGTAAATCCTTTTGCAAACTTAGTGGCAGATTCTGGCCATACATGTGTAATCGAGCTACATTATCTTATACTCATTACTTCTTACTAAATGTTCCGTTCAGACTTTTTTTGGTTTTTTCTTCTTGAGGGTTTGGTGGGAATAGATTTACATATGCAATAGGGTGGAAGCAAAGCAAAGTACTGATAAGTGGTAGCTTCTAGGTGGTGCATTTTAATTTGTTTAACAACTCAACTCACAAAGTTAAATAAATCAAAACGCATTAGCCACGGCAAATAAGTAATTAAAGGGTATCTCATATTGGTGACCATCTCTAGTATTTAATATTTTTTTTTCAAACATCTTTAAAAGTTAAAAAACTTTGATGGAAGTATCGTTTGCAATTAAAATTAAAGGTAAATTTGTTAGAGATTCTCATCGCTCCCAACACGGTGCAAACGTAGGATTAGCATACAACACAAGGAATGATAAGTGCTTCCTATTAAGTCTTAATCAGAATAAAGTCAAAAGGTCGGAAAGCTAAGGCACAGGCACTATCTCAAAACTTACTTTCGGAAAGGGGAATTCGGGCGACGAGGCAGGGTTGGTCGGTGCATACCTGTGACATTTCAGAGTGAATGTTAGTGTGTTAGTGTGTAGTGTGCAGCGGATGCATCGTGGCTTGTGGGTGTGCGGACTTGGCGTTAAAGTCGTGGCTCGTGCGGCAATTTGCCTGCTTCATTGTGAGTAGCGTATGGTTTGGGATACTTGTCTATGCGTGAATGGCCGTCCACAAGTAGTGTTGAGTGTTTTGAAAACTTTGCAAAGGCTGATTCTTCACTGGGACCTACCACTACTATTCGAGTGGTTTTGTGGGTGGATGGGTGCATTTGAGATCAACGATACTAGATATGCATATATGTTTGATGGCTTTGAATTTGCTAATGCGCCTGAAGCTTTTTCGGATATTGATCAATTTTCAATTGTTTCGTAGGAAAATGTGTAATACTGTGACTGTCAGGTGAATCTCATTCAACTTTTTTCGTCTAAGAGCTTAAAAGCTTGAGCTTCCGTAGGGACGACAATTTTATTCACGTATTTACTAGCGATGGCAAAATCTTGATGTGGGTACGGGTTTTGCGTTTCCGCACTCACACCGGATAAAAAAATTCATCATCGGTCCCCGCAAAATCCTCGGATTTTTTTTAGTGCGGTTAATTGCAGGTGCTGGGATGATGCACCCGCACCATGAAAAAACCTCGGATTATCCCAACTTTTATTTTTTTTTTAATTTTTTACACTTTGGATAGAGTAAAATAGCATAATGTTGCACAACTTGGATGAGGGATGTGGCTAGCATTGTTGGCAAAGCGGGTGGAATGACTTTTGGTGGCCAAGGTTTAAATCCCAGCTGCCTTAGTTTATTATTTTTAATTAAATATATAAAAAGAAATTTATATTATAAATTGTGCACAAAAAATAGTGCAAAAACGTGAGTAGCTTGCTGGTCAACCACCAAAAATTCAAGGTGTAGGTCATGAGTTCAAGCCTCTTTATACACATTTTACATTACAAAACTAAAAAAAATTTGGGTTGTGCAGGTCGGGGACCGAGGTTCCTTAGTAATACTGGCCCTGCACCACACCTGGACTTGTGTTCCCTTAGTAAACCCCGACCCCAGGCTCAATCCCCGGATTTCCAGACTTTTCCCCGGCCGGCCCATGCGGGGAAAAGCCGGGTCCCTGGCGTGGAGAGTTGTCATCCCTAATATCCATGTACCCGTGTACCCATATTCTAATAGGAAGAGTATGGATATCATTTTTATAGATTTGGGTAGGATAAGTATATGAAAAATTATACCCTAAAAGGTATGGATAGGGTAAGAGTATGAGTCTAAACCCTACCTATACCCTTCATACCATCTAGATATCATGTTGAATAAATTATTAGTATCAATTAAATAAAATATAAAAAGTTTAATACCTAAATTATTAGTATCAATTAAATAAAATATAAAAAGTTTAATACCTAAAGCATAAAACTATATCATTTTAATATAACTTAAAATATATTTAATACTAAATTTAATGGTTATTTTATCATTTGATGTTATAGGAGTTGTCGACTTAGAGTCAAAATCATGATTGATTATTACAAAAAGAGGATATTGAAGGGTTTTAGCAATACTTTTTTTATGGTCCTTTTAGTTGTTTTTAATTGTTTTTGAGATAAATTGCAAGAAGAAGATTATAAAGGCTTTTGTTAGATAAGTGAGTTTTGAGTCATGTTTAGACATTGTTCGATGCAATTAAATTATTAGTATTATTTTTCAATCGGATCTTATAGGTACCCTTTTATAAATAGGTAGGATATGGTTTTTCATTTAGTGATATGGGTCGAGTATTGGTATGAAACTTAAGACCTTTGAAGGATATGGGTATCAATTTTTTAATAAGAGTAGCCTATAGATATTATCATACCCTACCCTATCCATTATCATGCCTGAGCTTCTGTAAGGTTGGCAATGGGGCGGGGTGAGTACCCACTCATTTATAATTTGCCCCGCCCCGCCCCATTGCCCCTGGGACGGGGCGGGGTAGGGCTAGGCAAAATATAAATGAGCGGATCCAGACTCGCCTCGCCCCCGTAAAATTTCATAACCACTCCAATTCGTTGACAAGTACACAATTAATCTCATTTTTTTAATAAGTTTGAAGACAATATATCTTCAAACTAAAATCATACATACACGCACAAGTAGGGATGTCAATTCACTTGCTATTTGCTTCAACCTACAAATACAAGGCCGTTATAGTTAAATATAATGCAAAAAGACTAAAAAACAAAGCTAAAACAAGCAACCAGCCAAAACATTCGACAAAACTCGACGCGCTCGATAGAGCTCGACACGACTTGACATGTAAGTGTCGAGTGTCGGATGATGCATCCTAATCCGATACTTGATGTCTTAAAAAATAGACTGATCTCGAGTGTCGGTTGTGAATCTCGACACGACTCGACATGTATGTGTCGAGTGTTGGATGATGATGCATCCGACACTCGATGTCTTCGAAAATAGACTGATATCATGTGTCAGTTGTGAATCTCGACACGACTCGACATGTAGGTGTCGAGTGTCGAATGACATCCGACACTCGATGTCTTCGAAAATAGACTGATATCGATGTCGATTGTGAATCTCGACACGACTCGACATGTCATCCGACACTCGATACTTATAAGTCGAGTTTTGTCGAGCGTTTTGGCAGGTTGCTTGTTTTAGCTTTTTTTTTGTCTTTTTGTATCATATTTAACTATAACGGCCTTGTATAGCACGGGTAATTTTGACATCCCTATAATTTTGTTTATATAGCTTAGTAAAATTACATGATATTGTAAAATATTATAATTTGTCATAATCACCCCTAAAACTTACTTGTAAGTTCAAATACTTTATTTTTTTCATTTACATCCTAATATGTGCAGGCGGGGCGGGTCAAACGGGTCTAGAGGGTGGACCCAAGCCCGGACCTATCCCGAACGGGTCAATACATTTAGAGACCCAGACCCGCCCCTAAATTCAAAATAAAAGGGTCAAGATCCGGTCCTAAAATACGGATTAAACTGAGATTCCAGACTCGACCGATCATTTTGACAACCCTAAGTTTCCGTATTTGAAAGAGCATGATTAATTCATTACAAAGGGGCAAATTCTTAGAATTTACTCTAAATAATTGCGATATCTCTCCGTAAAAGCCGAGTTGAAACGAAAGTAAACTACAAAATTCGCCATATCAATGCTTATAATGAAATCAATTTCAACCAGTCGTTGGACGGCTTAAATTTCTGTTTGGTTGCGCCTGTTAAATTTGTTCCAAAAGTTTTTTGAGTAGATTTGAATGGTACTTGGCACCTATTGCATGGATTGGGATTTGGAAAACCTTTTTCACATTAATCGAGCCCATCGCTGATAGTAATTATTTAAGAGTCCAGTAGTACCACGCTTGATTCTATTCATTAATTAAATTGAATGGTGAAGAGAAATTTAAGACGTTACCTGTAAAGATGAGTCACTGGCCATCCCACCAGCAACACTCAGCAGCTCACTCATCAACACTCATCCAGCTCACGGTCCAATACTCATTACCTTAGTCTGTGAAATTAGTTGTTGCATTTCTAATTCGTTACATACATGAATTGTATTTAATTAGGACAACAGTGATTTTCACGGGATTAGAACACCCTAGAATCTTGACACATCAGCTCAGGTGGTTAAGATATTTCTCCTGTGATGACGGGAGTTGATTTCTCATAGTTTGTAATGGACGACAAATTCAAGGAATAGTCCAGAATTGTTCTTTGAGCGGTGAAAAATTATTTCTATTGCAATTCTCTGAATCTCAACTTCACCGGCTTGGCAACTCAACCAAACTCATTTTTAACCCAATGACAGTTTCAATCAATAAGTTCGTTTTCCTGAACATGGGGTGGTTGAAACCAAACTGGATTTTTTTTGGAAGTTTTGCGTGTATACGCATCCTCTTTCGTTATTATTTTAACTTTCAACAAATCAGCATATCGAGCCCGCATTTGCTCGGTCAAAAACCAATGAATGATACACTCTGAATTTATACGAGAGAATATAGAAGGAAGATGATTCTGCATTTTCCTTATTTATTCGTGATAATACAAATGAATAAATGAATATATATAATAAAATGAAAAGAATCTCCTATAACTTTTTATAGTCTAAAATGTACGCATGTCATATAGTCTCCTCTTAAACTAAAGTGGCACAAGTTGCTGTTGAAGGGTCAAACAAGGCTGGAAGCAAATATTTTCTCCCATTAGAACCGTGCGCGTTGAAGCTTGCACCGGTTGCAGAGTCAATCAACAAGTTCCCAGCATAACCTGGATAAGCTCCCTTGCCATAAATTCCAGGACAAGTCGATGCAGCCTCCAGGGGTGCATCCTTTGGACCCTGGAAGTAGCCATTTCCAAAAGGGTTCGTAGTAGTCCCAGCCAAAAGGCTAGCCAAGTTGATTACCATACCATCAAGGCCTACATCATTGTTGGGTGCCACAAAGGGTGGGCTCTGTGGTCCATAAATTGGCTGGTGGAATGGCCACGCACATTGACCGGGACATTGAGTCTCTGAGTTGCCAACCCAAATGTAAGCAAACTTGGAGGTCTTGCCCTTAATTTGACCAATCTTGGATCCCAACGCAGAGCCATGAGTCCCGCATCGGCTCATGCAAAAGCCTTCAACCGCAACATCCACTGATGTCAAAACCACGTTGATTGCATATTCTTGGCCACCCTTTGAGGCCAGCTTCACAATGTGCTGACTAGCCAGTGATTTGCCTAAGGAGTAATCCTCATCAAGGATTTGTGTACCCAATGAGAGAACAATAGGAGATTTCTTGGGAAGGTGGTAGAATTTCTCAGTCATCTTCCACCATGAGGACACAGAAGGTTGCTCTGTTCTTGGTTTTGAAGATGAAAGAGAGGAAATGAAATCTGAGACTATTGCACGTTGAGTAGGTTTGAACTTTCCATACCAAATCAGATTAATGGAGATTTTCCCACTCAGTAGAGGGCCATTGTGGTACTGGAAGAGCAATGGTTGCTGAGTTTGATCTGACTCGACGAGTGTCCTTGCTTCCAAGTTAAACTGAAGCAAAGAAATCAATAGAGCAACCAAGAATATAGCATTAGAAGAAACAAAAGACGCCATGACTCAAATGGGTTCTATAATATTTTTCGAGTGAAGAAATTGAGATTGTTTGAGAGGTTTGGAATGAAGAGAAGAACAAGAATGAGTGCATACATATATATAGTGCTGAAGGCGAAACTTCCATGGTGGACTTGAAACCAACCAAGTGATGTGCCTGTGCCAGCAAGACAACGCGTTGGGATTTTTAATGATGGTTCTCGGCTAGTCTCACTTTCAAGTTTCAACCGAATCAATTATCATATCCATGTTAATGTCAATGAACAGCACAGTGTAACGCCAGCTAAGGGAGAATAAGACACTGTGAGAGGCTAACTGGTGAAGGGGGATAGGGATAAAAAGTATTCGAGGCTGAAAAACGCGTCCAGGAATGTTTATAAGTTCATGCTTATCGAGACTTAAATTTCCTGTGGCCCTTATTGGGAGCATAACTTAGATTTCCAGCATTTAAAGGCCGGTATGTCGTGATTATAATTAAATAAAAAAAATGTGAATTATGCAGAAACGGGTCAGAGGAAACAGAAGACATGACATTTTAGTGGCAGTTGGTCTTTTTGTAGCGGGTTGTATGTGCATAACATGGGCAACTCTTTTCATTATTTTTATCGTCTTTTTGGCAATAATGAATTGAATTTGATTTTATTCAAATACAAGTGACCAAATAAAGTAATGATCACCCAATTTTTTAAGAAGAGTGAATAGTTATGTATCCTACATACATGTGTATGTGCATGTAACTATAAGTCTCCCTTGTTAAAAAGTCAGAGTTAGAAGCAATTGGCAAAAAGGGTCATATAACTTGTTGCTCAAGCTTCTAAGCATACTTTTGTTTGGTTTGCTATTGCTGTACATCTTTGTCAAATTGTACCGAGGAGTTTTATTGCTATTGATAGCGAAAAATTAACACCACTCTATACCCTCATTATTGTTATAGGGGCCCAAATTCACTAATTTGACATCAGTGCTATGAACCTTTAGTTGAGATGAACTTTCAAGTAATCGTGTAAATTAATTCTTTTATCTGTAAATGATGAGCAAATTCCCTTTCATGCGGCAAATTCTAATGAGAGCTTCAACTTTTTCTCTTTTGGGTGGATAAGAACTACTTTGCCTACAATTAACTTTATTGTTTAAGGCTAAAATGGGCTCATAAGTTGGGGCTTTGTTCTATTCTCAAACATTTTCATTGTATTTAAATTCACATTCCATATATATATATATATATATGCTTAAATCAAATTATTAATTAAATAGGAACCCTATGTACTTTAGCATTAAGGTTTGCTGTAAGCCTAATATTTGCCTTGAATAATAATTTTTTTACCTGCTCATACACTAATTAATGTCGACTGAAGAGATAAAGCTGGTGGCACTAAATGTTTCCCATATCGAGGGGACATGTGATGAATGTACACGAAGCTCCAACTAATTGATTGGCTTAAAGTTTGTTATGTTAGCTGGCTTATCTAGAATTTACCATAAACTTTTAGCATGTCGATGGCCCAAAGGAAAAAAAATAAAAAGTTCATTTCTGTACCCATTATTTAAGTTTGATCACTCTTTAAGCATAAGATTTACTTTCTTTTTCATGTAGTACTGTGAAAATTTGATGAATTTATTCATAAGTTAATAGTGACAATTCTTCTACTAGGGTCCATCTTGTTGGGGACAAAGGATTATTCAGTTAAATGGTACTTACGACAAGGAACCTGGACAAAACCCGGGCCCTAATGCCCACAAAATAGTCTATGAACATTGGTAGCGCCAATTTATGTACTTTGTACTGATAAGATGTAATATTAAATCAAATTCAAAAGCAAAAGGGAACGAAATATGCAAATAAAGATTGATTTTTTGAAAAAGCAAACCCAAGCAATTTGCTCTTCTATTATTAGTCGGCAAAAAAGCAAACCAAATAACAAATTAAAGAATTACTCCATCTCTTCCTACTTAAGTATTCATTACATTAATTATACTGTTAAATCCTAAAACAGGATTCGCTTTTCAGACCAAAGTTGAACAGGATGATGTGGAAGGGTCATACAAAGCAGGAAGCAAGTACTTCCTGCCATTGGCTCCATGTGCATTGTAGCTAGCGCCAGTTGTGGAGTCCACCAACAAGTCCCCAGCATAGCCAGGATAAGCTCCTTTACCATAAACACCTGGACAAGCTGATGCAGCCTCTAGTGGCGCCTCTTTTGGGCCCTGAAAGTAACCATTTCCGAAAGGATTCGTGGCAGTCCCGGCCATAAGGCTAGCCAGGTTGATAACCATTCCATCAAGACCAACATCATTGTTTGGAGCAACCAATGGTGGGCTCTGTGGTCCGTAGATGGGTTGATGGAATGGCCAAGCGCATTGGCCAGGGCACTGAGTCTCCGAGCTGCCTACCCAGATGTAAGCAAACTTGTAGTTCTTGCCCTTGAGCTGGCCACTCTTGGATCCTGAAGCAGACCCATGAGTCCCACATCGGCTCATGCAAAACCTTTCAACGGTTACATCAGAAGATGTCAGTACAACATTTATGGCATCTTTTTGGTCGCCCTTTGAGGCCAATGCAACAATATGTTTGTTTGTGAGTGATTTTCCTAGAGAGTATTTCTCATCAACGATTTGTTTTCCCAAAGAAAGGGAAAGACTGTTCTTTTTTGAGCTGAGGTGGTAGTATTTCTCGGTGGTTTTCCACCACGTGGCAACGGAGGGCTGATTGGTTTTTGCTGGTGAAGAAGAAGACAGAGAGGTAATGAAATCTGAGATAATGGCTTTCTGGGATGGCTTGAACTTGCCATACCAAATAAGATTAACGGAAATTTTGCCAGATAGAAGAGGACCATTGTGGTATCGCAAGAGCTGAGTTGACTGGTCTTGTGCAAGCTCATTAAGAGTTCTTGCAGCCAGAGAGATTTGAAATAAAGAGATCACAAGGAGTAGATTGGAAAGAAAAGAAGCCATTTTGAAGACAAAAATAGCAGTAGCTAGGATCTCTATGCTTTCTAGTAACTAAAGAAGGAGCTGAAATGTGCTTGTGTGTTGAAACGAGGAGATATTGAAAGGTATTTATAGGTCCGGTAAGTGCTTTCTAATTTATTGTTTAACGTTTTTTTTAAAGCGAGTGCGGTTTAAGGGTACCTGCTAAGAAAGAGACAATAAAGTCAGTGTATATCAGACGGCTTTGCCATTTACGAGTCTCGACTTGGCCAGTAAGAAAAAGAGACCCCAGCGGTTCACCCAAACGCGTCCTTTCATCCCAAATGGAGAAACCAATCCCACGCGCAATTCAATCCACGCAACCCCCCTATTCTGTTCAGATACTGAGCGTGCGAGCCAAGCATACGAATGACTGGCCGAGTCAGATCCCTTTTATCACTACGAAACAAAAAGCAATCCAGCTTAGTCACAGTTACCTCTGCTCGTTTAATGACCTAAATGCCCATATTTAAAGAAGCTTTACCAAAACTCGAGGAGGGTAGTGTTGGAAAAGGGAAATAAGTGGACTTTAGGACAGGCTGGAAATGATCTTACGGGGAAGTGTGAAGTGAGGGTGCTGGCAATCAGCGAATGGGCAGATGAGGATGGGGTATCCTAGGTGAGGATTAGCACGTGAGACAACGCGCTCTCTTCTCAAATGTACACACACAAAGCTCGTGATTTGATAAAGGTCATTTCTTAATAAGCGCCAGCGTCCAGCTGGATCAAGCTATAACACTTGACGCGACAGCTGTTCTGCCACGCCGGGCTTTCGTCCTACTCCTAATGCTAGAAGCACTTTTCTACTCCTATCTCTCTCTCTCTCTCTTCTTTTTCAAATTCAATTCAAGTGAACGTTATAACACAAATTTCTTTCAAGTACCAAGATACACTCGCTCACTGCCCTGAAAAGAAAATTCGAAAATTAAAAAAAAAAAGTTTTCTAAATCTCTTTTTAAATACTGTTTTGCTTTATTTTTTAACGAATAAAGACAAGTTATAACTTTAATATTTCTTTGTCTTGATACATAAAAAGAGTTGCAAAAGGCAGCCATTCTCACCTAGTTTTAAGACTCAGAGATATGGCGGCCGCCAACTAGTCACGAGTCATTAGTTGATCCAAATTGTTATTTTTTTTTTCTTTATTGTGGGCAGTGTTCGTTTTATTATATCGATTTGGATTAGGTAAATTAGATAAGCTTTAGGTAGACATGGGTCTTAATTGTGTGCATAACAATTTACAAAACTGGAAGACGAAAACAACAACAACATACAAATAAATTATTGGGTGAAGATCTTAATTAGGTGTACATAATTCTCACTCATTTAAGAGAATATAACTATTTCAATCCAATTGTTAACCCATGAATTTATTAAATTTACTCTTTAATTAATTTCGAGTAGTATTTTCTTGGTGTTAATGAACGTAAATTAAATGTTTATAAAGTAGATGCATTTATTAATGTTGAAGCTTTTAGATTGTGCTTTATTAATTACAGCTAGATCACACTAAATATCACCTTCCTGCCACGGGCATGTCCAAAAGTTTATGAACTTTACATGTAATGCAGTAAAATTAATTAACATGTGAGGAGTCATAACTCATAAGGTCCTTTAGGGCACGTTTGGGACTCCGGACTGGACTAGACTGGACTGATATTAGGATTGTGATTGGGATTGGACTATATTGGACTGGATTACATATAATGCTATCTTATGTTTGACGTAGTATGGGACTGGACTATATTAGTATATTATAAACTTTTAAAACATCTATTTTTAAATATAAACGAATTTAATTTTCTTCAAGTTTAATTTATTATTACATCATATTTATAGCTAATTAAATATTTAAATATATTTCAAAATTATTTTATTAAAAATTATTAAATATCATTATTTTATGAAAAAGTAAGATTTTTAATATTATTTAATATGAATTTAATAATATTATTTTTTTATTTATTATATTTCAACTATAATATTATTAATTATAATAAAAATAAAATTATATTACATTTTGAACATAATTTTATGAATTATTATAAACATAAAAATTGCATTATAATGGAAAATAATATATTTATAATAAAAATATTTTATTACATCATTATTAAATATTTAAATATAGTTACAAATTATATTTATTTAAAAAATTATTAAATATTACTATTTTATGAAAAAGTAAATATTTTCAATATTATTTAATATGAATTTAATAATATTTTATTTTATTTATTATTATTTTATATTTTTATTATAATATTGTCAATTATAATAAAAATTTGTAATATTATGGAAAATAAAATATTTATAATAAAAATTTTATTTATTACATAACAATTAAATATAGCTAAAAATTATATTTATTGAAAACTTGTTAAATATTACTCTTTTATTCAGAATTAAGTATATTTAATATTATTTAATATAAGTTTAATAATATTTATTTTTATTTATTATTATATTATATTTTAATTATAATATTATCAATTATAATAAAAATAAAATTTTTTGTAAAACCTTGGGACTATTGAGTCCCATGGTTCCACATGGGACAACTTGTCCCATGAGATTGGTACTATTGAGACTAACAATAGTGCAATCCCAATCTCTTCTTAAAATGCCAAACAAGAGATTAGACTATTTATCCCAAAATATAGTCCAATCCTGTATTAGTCCCCCTTTCCAAACGGGCCCTTAAGGGGAGAAGTAATTTTCATAATTAAGCTTGATTAGAGTGATCCCAAGTAATTTTCATAATTAAGCTTGATTAGAGTGATCCCTGCATTGTTTATTTGTTCTAGTAACCTTATATATGAGGAGACTTAAAGGATTAAAATATAAGCTTAGACGAAATGGCTATTGTCATCCTATCTAAAGCCTCAATTCACGAGCTTAGAAGTAGTATTCTATATCTTAAACATTATCCGAACCCTAGCATTCACAAGGCACACTTTATATAATTACATTTATTTAATGATAAGATTCTGAACTCAAAATAAATTAAATGTTCAACTATTTGCAGTGTGTCCACCTACAACGCCCTACATTCCCGATAGACGCAAAAGCTTAGTAGAGAACTCCAGCGTGTCTGGCGGGGACTTCATCTTTGAATGGAGCTGCCTTGTTTCAAACTTGCAGGCATGTTATAGCCAATAATTTTATTAAATTAATTAATTATATGGTTCTTCTGTAGCTGCATGCATCAGAGAATCCAAGCCAACTCTAATTATATCTTAATCTAGCAACCCATATGACGTTGTTTTTACAATAGAACTTCAAGCCAATTGCTGAGCATCACGGATTCTTTGTGTCTCTGATGTCCATGGCTGATGTGTAGATATAGCTGTAGTTGTCTCTGTCGAGAGTAATTTTTTCACCATCGTTTGGGAAAGAAAGAAAGGAGGGTTTCATCGATAACAACATAATTGTTATTTTAATCTATCTATCTGCTGGAGATGGAATTATCTGCCTGATTCATTTTCTCTCCGAAGAATTTGATGAAGCAAGGGTGGTGTAGGGCGTACATGTAGGCTGTAGCCTCCAATTTTCTACAATATCTTGGTACAAACGTGAATCAAGGAGTTCATGGGATGGATTCTCGACAAACACATAGGCATGCATGATTAAGAAAAAATTAGCTAGCCTTAATGTAGCATGCATTCTCATTATTAAAAATATGTATTGAAACCAATTAATTATACATATATATGAATCTAAAGTAAGCCCATCATAGATAATAATTAATGTTGTAACATCGACAAGTGAGGTTATTCATTTTCTTGCTTCCTTTATTATTATTTGTAGTAGTTGTGTTACAGTATATTTCAATATATCATATTTTATTTGGCCCAGTTCCATAAATATTAAGTAAAAAAAAAATCCCTTATGGATGACAAAGCTTGCCCACTTGGCTAGAGCTGAATATATATAAGGATACATGGCACTTTGAATTTGCAAAACTACAATGCAATATTATATGCCATTTTGTTGCTATTTAAACCGGCATGATAATTGACATGTTTGCTATATTGTACGTCCTTGACTTACAGATTATATTTATTAGCCATGCCAATCAGTCAATATTATCTAGAAGTTAAATATTAAATTTCCAGCGTCACAGCTCGAGATTAGAAATAGATTAGCAGAATCTAGCTAGTAGCTAGTGACTGTAATGTCTGGTACACGGATAGCTAGCTAATTTGTTGTTGCTGCTTTGAAGATCGATCAGATGATCATGCAATCTGAAGGTTTAATTCAAGAAGCCGAGAGTTACAGTTCATTTCACGTGGGTGTAAGATTATCTGCTTTCTGAATTCGATTCTTACAGCTATACATGACGACTGTGAGCTTCTTTGACTCTCAATTCTCATATTGTAGATTGAGATTTCTATTGATTATTATATTTATGATACTTATTAAAATCAACTATGCGTGAATTATATGTCATTCATATACAAGAGACGACCCCTAGAGATCCTTGGTCTGTGTGTCATGCTTCCATTCAACCTATCCGCCCGCCTCTTGAAGAAATTTTTACAGCAATTATTGTATCAGAACCTGGAAACCAGCCCTGTGGGTATGTCACAAAGTCAATATACCTTCCCTTGGCTACAGGCTTGGCCTATCACCCTGGAAGGATATATCAGAACAGGTTACAGGTTATTAATTACCTGGACGAATTGTCAATTGTCAACCCACAACTTCTCCACTTTCTGTAATTTAATTTCCTCCTCAATTGAATGCACCCAATTAGTCAAAGAGGTTTGTTATATATGGTGGCCTCAATTATATTTCTTGCATTTATAAAAACAAGAGGCAATCCATTACTAAATATATTGATCCATCTCTATCTTCATATATAAATATATAGCAAACAACAATTAATGTTGATTGGGAAACATATTTGTAATGAAGATGATATAGTGTTCCGTTAGCAACTCATTGAGTTTCCTTGGATGCTGCCTGTTTCCGATGAGGTCGAGCAGGGTATCCAGCCTGTCTGAAGGCCGATCGTTCAAGGGTTTGTTCTTGTTCCCATGCTTGCAAACATGGTCACACACCTTGAATACTTCAATACTGCACGAGGGGTGCCTTGGAATTGTACCCTTATTTTAATTTCCCGTTGGAGTATAACACGATTAACCGTTACCTTCATGCACTAACTCACGGATATTGAACTCATCCACACCTTTTTTTCAGAGAGAAATATATAATATTATCTTGAATATTCTAATCTTAACTTTATTTTCCCATTTACAATAAAATTAAAGAAAAAAGTGGAGAATCTTGAATGTTAGCTCCAAATCCAAATATAATTATATGAGAGAATATAGTCGAAGAATACCAAATCAAGACATGGCATAAACTTCTTAATATAGATGAACCGTATAAAACACTTTTTTGTATCTCAAAGGAAAAGCAGAAGAGTGAACTTGACATTTAAATAGCTATTACACTTTTTCATTCAAGTTGCTCGTACTAGCTATTTGAATGAAGAGCCCATGTCCTTTGGTATTCAATTCAAAACGGAGGTATTGCAAATATAGATATATAATAATTGACTCTTCATATTATCATGGTGGGTGGGATGGACGGTTGAGAGTACTTTCAGTAATATATATAGCCCATCCATGATTATATACGATTCTCTCTTGATGTAAATTAGCCTAAAATTGTAGGTGAGCAGCTCCTGATGCCAAGCATGGCAATTGTCCCCACAAGCATGGGAGGCATATTGATTCTTTTCTTTACAGCTGATCAAGCCTTGGAGAATCCCATGATGTATAAGTGCACTGAACGCTTTGGGTAGAATAACCTGTATAATAAAGCGTGAACCTATCAGGCCATCACAAGGCCATACAGATTCTTTCTAATGCTTCCTAACACCTAGAACAAAACAAATGCTCTTTAAATTAAGACAACGAGCTCTTCAATGACTGCGTTTAACGAATTACCAAAGCCAATTAATTGGTCCCTTTATTGCTAAGCAAGTAGGCAATAACAGTAAAGATACTGTACATCAAGTTTCGAGCCCCCTTCTATTTCATTGCGGGCTTAAGGTAATCGAGATTAAGATACATCACATATACAAGCATCGATCCAAGACAAACTCTAAAAATCCACGTGGGAATTGCTTAAACTATCTTGGAAAAAGCATTAACACATGCAGGTCATATTGCTGTAGCCATTATCAATTAAATCAATTAAGGGTGTATTTTTTTATGAATCCAGTATTTTTATTTTTAATTGAATTTAGAAATATTTGATTGATTTTGAATTATTTTAAATTTTAAAAAGAATATGTGGTTGAGATTGAATATAAATTACGTTAAAAAATGTATAACACAAAAAATATGATTTGAAAACAAAAAAGAACATAGCCTGACATTCTAGTTTCTAGCCTAACATTCTAGTTTGCTCTTGGGAGCCTTCCCTTGCAATTTTGGTGGCTACGATTATGAATTCCATGCCACTGGCTAAATCTTCAAGTATCCACAGTAAAAGTAAAAAAAAGGTTTAAAAGAAAAATAATAAAGGACTCTGAATAAAGAGAGATTCTCGCCTGATTTCTCCCTCTCTTACGCTTATCCTATCTCATTTAAGTTCTCGTGATCTCTGTATATTAAAGTGCAAAGTTACGAACAAAAATAATTGGGAAGTTGCTAATGAAAGCTACAGAGCAACCCCCACTAGCTCAGTTCATGCATCTGAACACCTATATATACTGCCACTTCACCCTCTCTTTCTCACCACTCAAAAAAAAAAAAAAAAATCCTCCACTTCTCCCTCGATAAAAATTTCAAAATCTCTCTCTCTCTCTCTCTCTCTCTTTCAAATGGGTTTCTTTCAACTTTTCCGAAAAGCGTCTCTTCTCCTTTTTCTTGTTAAATTAAACTTCTTCAGCTCGTGTCAAGGAGCAAGAAAGTTAACTTCACTGTACCAAGCTCCTCCCATGGCCCTGACATACCACAACGGTGCTTTACTTGAAGGTACCCTTCCTGTTTCGATTTTCTGGTACGGAGAATTCACTCCAGCTCAGAAATCAATTATCGTAGACTTTCTTCTCTCTCTGAACCCAGAAGAAAAACATCAACTTGCCACTCTCTCTACTACGCAACCCTCAGTCTCAACATGGTTGCAAACCATCCAAACCTACATGAAAAAAGCTGGCAAAAAAGAAACAAAGATGGTCCTATCAAACCAAATCTCTGATAAAAATTGCTCCTTTGGCAAAATCTTAAAGAAATCTCAAGTGCTTGACATGGCAGAGAAAGCAAACACCAAATCAGGAAAGTTAACTCTTGTTTTAACTTCTAAAGACGTTGCAGTCGAGGGATTTTGCATGAGCAACTGCGGCTTTCATAACTCAAACATTAAACGCAACTCGGCCTTCATCTGGGTCGGCAACCCGGTGACTCAGTGTCCAGGCCAATGCGCCTGGCCGTTCCACCAACCAATCTACGGGCCACAGACTGCACCACTAGGCGCACCCAATGGAGACGTTGGCGTGGACGGCATGATCATAAACATTGCGAGCCTTTTGGCTGGAACCGTGACCAACCCATTTGGAAAAGGCTACTTTCAAGGCTCGGCTGATGCTCCTCTGGAGGCGTCTTCCGCTTGCGCCGGCGTGTACGGAAAGGGGGCGTACCCGGGTTACGCTGGGAAGGTTTTAGTGGATCCTAGCACTAGTGCTAGCTATAATGTGCAGGGTGTTAATGGGCGAAAGTATCTACTACCTGCGTTGTTTGACCCCACAACTTCTCAGTGTTCAACGGTTGTGTGAGAGTGTTAAGTATGATGAGCCACGTGGCATTCAGGTAGTGGTTTGCTGCTATTTGTGTAAAAATGTGTGATTTGTAGATCTGTAAATCTCTTCTATTTACATTTTTGTCCAAAGTTTATTCTATTTTCGCCCTTTTTAACGTTTATCAAATTATGCTAGATGATTAAAATTGTTACGAGAAATGATGACGTGGCTCGTAATGACTTAAGGTTTCTCAAAAATTTCAAATGAAAGGTGACAAAATTATAAAAGAGTAGTCAAACAAGGAACTCAACTATACAGTAGTTAAATATCATGTTAAAATCATAGGGTGGTCAAGACATGATGAATCATGAATATATGTGT
Source organism: Boswellia sacra (assembly GCA_013180625.2). Classification (NCBI taxonomy): domain Eukaryota; kingdom Viridiplantae; phylum Streptophyta; class Magnoliopsida; order Sapindales; family Burseraceae; genus Boswellia; species Boswellia sacra. The sequence goes on from SNVD02006000.1 coordinate 2,083,727, forward strand.
CGGATTAGGGATGGCAACAGGGTATGACTATATTTATGTCATATGTTTATTAAAAAATTGATATTTATATCATTCTCGTATCTTTCAAGAATCTTAAAATTAATATCGATATCTTATTTATATGCATTAATAAAACATTATATCCTACTTTTTTATAAAAAGTTTCACATAGGGTCCAATCATAAAATAATACTGATAATTTAATTGTATTAAATAAAGTCTAAATATAACTTAAAATTCTTAACTAATAAAAAAAACCTTAACTAATAAAAGTCTTAATGATCTTGTTCTTGCAATTCATCCCAAAAACACTTAATAAAAAAAAATTAAAAAAACCATTAAAAAGTGATGATAAAAACCTTTATGATCTTTTTATTATAATTCATTAATCACGATTTTGACGCCAACTTAGCAACTCCTATAACATTAAAGGATGAAACAACAATTATTAATTTAGTATTACATGTACTTTAAATTATATATTTGTGAAAAAAAGCAAAAGAAATGAGAGATGAAAGAGAATGCGATAGCTTTACCCTAAAGGCTAAAAGTTTTTAAGTTATGTTAAAATGATGCAGTTTTAAGTTTTATGTATATAAAAAGTTTTATATTATACTTAAATTAATAATAATAATAATTTATTTAATAAGGTACTTAAAGGATATAAAATATATGGGTAAGGTTTAGACTCGTACCTTTACCTTACTCATATCCTTTATAGTCTAATTTTTTATACCCTTATCTTACCCAAATCAATAAAAATGATATTCATACCCTCCCCATTAGGGTATGGGTACGCAGGTACACAAGTAATTGATAAAATTGTCATCCCTAGGTCAGACTCGGAGAGGGAGATCTTTTCTCACATAAAGAAAATTTTTTCCTGTTCGTTAATTACATTTTTTTTATAATTCAGAATAAATAGTTCATGTGTATACAAAATAGAGTTTATTAATTAATTTCTTCAAATTTACAAATACAAATCACCATCTCTCCAAGCCGGGTATAATGTAATGACATAAAAAGACATCCGACTTAACAGAAAAAGCCAAACCACTGGGTTAATTATCCCATAATAATAATGAAAATTTCACCCTATATAGGTGAGAATAATATTTTGGATTTATTAAAAAAAATCATGTAAATTCGACCTATCAACTGCCCTAGCTATGCTCTATGAACTAATTACAAATTTACAATCAGGTTCATGAATGATCATTTTTCCTGAAACCACCTCAAAGTATGTTGGGCTTGTTGCCAATTGATAGTGGCATGGTGGGTCACTCAATGTTGCAATGATTGGCCCAATGACACTTTTACAATAATAATGGTATAAAGCATTGTTTCATATAGATATTCACAATTATTTTGTCACTATATTTCCAACCAAAAAAAAAAATTGTAAAAGAGAGTATCCTAATTCAATATGATAAGTAATCAGCACGGATTGTGCTTAAAGACAGATGGTTTTCTCATTTTTGTATATTATATATAAATTAAAAGATAGATTCCTTATTTTTGATGTACATAAATTATAAACTATAGATAAATCATCAATAACGTGCAAATGAAACCATAATAACATGGCTAGAATAAGGTTGGCCATGCCTTTAATTCATGCCCTTTACACCGATATGGATACCTAATTTGGAATAGCTAAATTTAAATAGTTCGACAAATTCATGTGCTCATTTGAGATTTTACTAACTAGTTAGGCATCATGTCATTTAATTCATACTTTATGCCACAGACTCAAGTGTACAATATTTTAATTCTACAATCAATCGAAAATAGGGGAATCATGAATTTTTATTTTATTTTTACCTTATTTGGGTTATTAAATTAAATCTGTTATATATAATGATTTTTTTTTTAAATTTCTTTACATTAGCACTTTTGAACTACGTATACATATAAAAAAATTTATGAAATTTTCATTAATAACTTTTTTGTTTTCATGAACAAATATAGATATTATTACTTATTCTCTACATTTCACTTACAAAATTCTATATATAAAGTTATTAACTACAAAATTAAAGTTTTTTTTATGAATAAATTGGGATTAGTAACTTCTAATATGTTATTACATTAAGAAATATTAGTTTTTAAGAACAAATCAATTTTGTTGTATTGAGAAATATTAGTTGTTAGGGCAAATCATCTTTTGTAAGGGAAATTTTCACAAACTCTGGTAAGGTTTTAAGTTAACTAACATTCGGACTCAAATCAGAAACTAAATATTATGACTTTATATTTATTAAAAGTATTTAATATTTATTTTTAAGGATGCCAATGTTAGTTTTTGTCAAAATATAAAGAACAAAATTTAATTTAGAAAACTTTTAAAACCGAGTTTTAGTTAGTCTAAACTTTAAGGTTATCAATTTCGATTGATGTAGTTAGAGAAGTGAATTTTTCTTCCTTTTAGGGGCCCAATTTACTTAGAATGGATATTAGGACTATTATTTTTTTTATCTAAAATTTAAATAGATTTGAATATAAAAACCTTAATGATATATTTATATTTTATTTTAATATCTGAATTAAAATATTTAAAAATTAAAAATTTTATACATATATCCTTATTTATATATATTATTTTCATTTGTGATTTTATTTTGTATAATAGTATTTGCATATCAAAATTTGTTATTAATTTAATTCATTTAAATATGTATAATTGAGAAATAAGTTATTTTTTAAAGAATTTGATATACAAATAAACTAAATAAATATAAAATAATTATAAAAATATATAGAGAATCATAATATAAAATTAGAAATAAATAACAATGTTCCAAAATTAAAATATGAGGATATGTAGAAATTGATCATAAATGAATTTTTATAGAGGTATTTAAGAGAAATAAAGATACAATAAATGATTTAAACATTTACATTATGATAAAAGTTAGAATTTTTAGCTTTTTCGATGAAGATAAAATGTCTTAGATTAAGTCTTTAAGTAAAAAAAAAAAATCATCATCAAAAGATTTGAAATATGAGAATAAGTTAAATTTAGACTTTAGACTAAAAAAATATTCAGCTTCCTAGTCTGCAAGTACAATTAAATCATAAGCTAACTCTTTGCGATTTATTAATGGTTAATACAATTGAATATGTAACAATTATTTGGTTAATTTTGTTTACACGTATACGTAACAAATCTCTCATTCATGTTAATAATTTATTATTTAGTGAGTTTTAAGCGTATTGTCACACTCTGTAGTAAATAATAATTTATGCATACATATTATTATAAGACTAATTAAATAGCATTAAAATTATTGATATGTTTTAATAGTGCAACAGACAAAGTTATGGCCTATGGGCATAGCAGTCGTTAGTCGTCACTGTATATAGCAAGCAAGAGAGCAAATTGAGCAATTCCTAGGTGAAAAAATTAATGGAAATTAAAGAAGATGTTTACAAATTGACGTGTATATACACATATATATATATATATATATATATTTGTTTTAGGAAGAGAGCAAATTTAAGTACTGTCGTATTTATTCGACGCTCAATTATTTGCCTGGACCAGCAGGCTGCACAATGGTCGACTTTGCCCATGCCCCTATTGTGCCTCTAAAGTAAGCTGCATGAAGCTCATCCCCTCCACTGCAACTGCAAGTAATCTTATTCACTGCTTATTTCCATCTAAATTGTCTCAGCTTTATCAGAGCTAGAGCCAGAGCAAGTGGGTTCCCTTGATGAATGGAGAAGCCTCGTGCAGTTTGCATACCTGCCCCAGCTCAAGGCCACATAAGTCCCATGCTCAGACTGGCCAAAATCCTTCACCACAAAGGCTTTCATATCGCCTTTGTTAACACAGAGTTCAACCACAAACGCCTCCTCAAATCAAGAGGACCCGCCTCTCTCAACAGCGTCCCTTCCTTTCGTTTCGAAACAATTCCTGATGGCCTTCTCCCCACAGATGTTGAAGCCACTCAAGACATCCCATCTCTATGCGAATCCACTAGAAAACATTGCTTAGCTCCTTTCAAGGAGCTTCTTCATAAGCTAAATAATCCCTCCTCTAATCTTCCACCTGTGACTTGCATAGTTTCCGACGGAGTTATGAGCTTCACTCTTGATGCAGCAGAAGACTTGGGCATCCCTGAAGTTCTCTTTTGGACAACTAGTGCATGTGGCTTCATGGCGTATGTTCATTAGTCCTCAAAGGTATACTTAACTGACCACATGTTTTTCTTAATTTATCTTAGTAATTGGCTATAAATACAACATATACCGTTTGTACTTGCCTAAATATTGATTATCCTGTTTTGCTAATTGATTTGCAGATGAGAGTTACTTGACAAACGGGTACTTGGATACTGTTATGGACTGGATACCTGGGATGAAAGACATCGGTTGAGGGACATCCCCAGCTTTATCAGAACAACAGACCCTGATTTCATTATGCTAGATGTTTTTGTAAATGAGACTCAGAGAGCGAAGAAGGCCCAAGCAATTATTTTGAACACGTTTGATGACTTGGAGCACCAAGTTTTATGTTCCTTTACTTCCATATTGCCGCCTGTTTATTCCATTGGTCCCCTGCACATTCATGTCAATCAGATCCCAACTGATGATTTGAAGAATATTGGATCAAATTTGTGGAAAGAAGATACTGAGTGTCTCCAGTGGCTAGACTCGAAGGAACCCAATTCGGTTGTTTACGTGAATTTTGGAAGCATTACAGTCATGACTGCTGACCAAATGACTGAATTTGCCTGGGGACTTGCAAACAGCAAGCATGCCTTTTTGTGGGTCATTAGGCCTGATCTTGTCGCTGGCGACGCAGCAATCGTCCCTTCCAAATTTTTGGCGGAGACCAAAGTAAGGAGTATGTTAGCAAGTTGGCGTCCTCAAGAGCAAGTACTAAGCCACCCATCAATTGGAGGATTCTTAACGCACTGTGGGTGGAATTCTACGCTTGAAAGCATCAGTGCCGGAGTTCCCACGATTTGCTGGCCATTTGTTGCCGAACAACAAACAAATTGTCGATACAGTTGCACAGAATGGGGCATAGGCATGGAGATAGATAGCAATGTGAAAAGAGATGAAGTTGAAAATATGGTTAGAATGTTAATGGAGAGAAAGAAAGGCTAAGAGATGAAAAGGAGAGCGACTGAATGGAAGAAGATGGCAGAACAAGCCGCTACTGGTCCTACTGGATCATCATATAGGCTCTGGAAAAATTGATTAACAAAGTGCTTCTGTCTTCCACTTTGATGTGATTTTCTGTTTTTGGCGCCTAGTATATATACTATAATTGCTTATAATTTCTATCATACAATATTTCATATATGGTTCGTTCTTTTCGCTTTTAGCCATTGCTTCCGTCCCCCACTTCCCATCTAATCTCCTCCAAAGACCAGTACCATCTACGTATCTTACCGACTAATGAATAAGATTTAATTCTGAATTCTATAAGGAAGTCTAAAGTTGATGCTGTTTGGTCCAGTTTCGGAAGATGCAGAGGCAAGTGTTGCATTCGTTCTTTTATTTTTTGTTAATTATTTCCAATATATCGTTTAGTAACTTTAGTTCACTCCATTGAACAAAGAATGAACCTTACGACTAATTAGATTACATAATTCATGGATTGGAGATGAGAACAAAGATACGATTGAATAGATACATGCAGAGCTTTCTATGCGTGCGATTTCATATTAATTAATTGCACGAGCGTGCAGTGCGCTCAACGTCAACACTTCCAGTCTAAGTACGGATAAAAATAAGTTTGCTATTTGTGGGGAGTTTTGTTGGTTGTCTTTGAGGGCAATCTTGATATTATTTTTATCTTATCTGTTTGTGAAGACATGATTGATGATTATAAAAAATTATAGAAAATTTGTTAATGAAAAGAGAATAATTACACACTTAATTATTTATTTAATAATAAAATTCTAGCATCAACAAATTCTTAAAATGCCGAATTAAATAAATAGAAAATCACAATTTTTACTTACACTGTAAGGAAAAGGGACTTTTCCATAAGCTAATTTACCGATCGACAATGGCACACATAGGAGCATTAAATAAACATTAGGAAGTATAGTATATGATCTAATTCAAATCGGTATTCCACTATAACTTTGCATCAGGTTAATCAGTTATTATTTAATTATTAGTTAAGAATATAGATTAAAACAACATTTAGTAGTTAGGTAATGATTTATGATGTAAAAGTGAGCAAGAAAAATTAATTATCACATAATTTTAAATCATTTATTTTAACCTCAATTGTAAAATTAATTATAGATTGTGATTTCTTGCGTTTAATTGTCACATCCTATAACATGAATCGAGACCTCTTTAGTCATCATCAGATTGATTATTCTATGAATTGTTTATAGATTAATTTATCTTTCAATAATCAAACTGCATATGCAAATAAATATCATAAAGTTCGGCATACCTAACTAAAACATTGCCATTAAAAAACCTACTATTTCACCTATTAAAATTATAATCACAAGAGACTTAATTTCAAAGAGATCTGATGCTATTGCAATTAATGAAATGGAAATAAAACTCCTCATGTCCCCAGGTCTCATGCTTTAAAAGGTTATTTCCCTGAAATGGACATAAAATGGAAAAAATACATTGGCTACCTCTCACTTCGAAACCCACAAGGCACCGCCAACATGTACACAGAGAACATGGTAGGTGTCATAGGACTTTTTCTTCCTAAGCGAAGTACCTTGCGATAGCGCTAAGCCACGCTTAGCCAGTAACTCGATAAACTACTTTGAAGGTTACCACCCGTCAATATGTACAAGCACCCACAAATTTTTCGATTGTACAACGATATTTTATGGAAGCACAGGCTTCCAACTCTTCTTTTATTGCCTCAAAAGAAAAGATTTACAATCTGCCCCAAGCTTGTGTACTGGAAACACCCATACTAACACTAACTACTCCGTTTCGCTAAGTGTTTGTCTCTCTAGAGTAAGCACTTCTCTTGCTTCTCTTGTGTGTGTTGTGAACTATGTGTTGTGTGTTTCCAGCCCACCCCTCTTAGTACAATTTATAGGTAAAGAGCCAACCAACGCCCTTAGTTGCTAGGTCTTATTTCCATGGGCTAAGCACCACATGATTCATATAGTTGACAACCCCAACTACTAGGTGAGGTGGCGCGCTCCTACGTTGCCACACGCATCTCCTACTACCATAAGTGGAGATCATGGCCTTGATTATGAGAGTAACTTCCTCAAGCCACTTCCCATTTTTGCTCCTACATTTTAGGGACATGATTGAGTTCATTCAACCACCAAGTTAGTGGGGAAGTGTAGCCCACCATTTGTGTTGCCATTTCCTACATTCTAGGAAATACCTTCTAGCCCACTTTGCCCACTACTTCCTTAATTTTAAGAGTCAATATCCCTAGACAAGTGCCATGATTGATGCCCAGTAACACCACCAAGTTGCACCATGAACTGCTGTTGCGTGCCATGTCGCCCGATGCTATGCCCCATTTCGCTGCATTGTTGTCCATTACCTGTGCACGTGCCTGCTACTTTACAAGTGTCCCAGCCAGCATGCGTGCATGTGTTACTCTTGTTGTGCTACGTTACCCCAACGTGCGAGTTGCATCGCTATGTTGCGCCCAACTCCCGTGTGCACTCCACACATTACACTCGCTACCTTTTCATGCGCATTATCCCACTGTGCCACGCCCATCTCCATGTGCGCGATATATTACGCCTGCTACCCGTACGTGCGTATTGCTTCGTTACGCTAAACATCCCCCTGTGTTAGCGTTCACATTGCCTTATGCTTAACCTCACGCATCAATGCCCCTATCACGCCACGCAACATCTCCGCACCTTGCTTAAGCGCTCACCCATGCGCTTCTCGTTGGCATGCACCACTGTTGCCCCATCCAAGCTTTGGCATAGTGCAAGGCAAGCTATGCCAAGCATGTGCAAGTATCAAGGGTGTAACAGTAAGGCTCAAGGGGCATTGTTAAGAATGTACTCATTATGGGTCAATTGAGCGATCGATAGAAGTGTTAAACCCAAAATTGCAGATCCACTCCACGTTAACTTTAGCAAGTGATTCTGAGCATAATAACCACCACACCTAGATCTTCAAACAAAACTTAAAGAAAAAAAAGCAACAATATTCTTCAGTTTTTGCAACCAAGTTAAATTCCATCATAGAAGTACAATTCTCAAATCATAGCAAGATGCCAAAAATACAATAGATGTCCACTGCTTGGAAAATTGTGTAACCATCTTTACATTTTATCTTCCTTGGGGCACAAGTGATGATTTCATTGTAATGTATACTAATGTTGGAAGAATGAAGATTCTAAGTACAATGGATAAAAAGGAGTCAACATGTGCTGTGCATCAACAATCAACATAAAAATTCCCAAGACCATAACTATTAGCAAGACACAAAGAAATGGTGAATCAAATAAATCCCAAAAACATAAGCAAAAAGTTGATGGCCCAAACTAAGTATTATACCAGACGAAATTAAAAAGAAAACATGATGAACTGAACTGTATATCATAAATACAGAAAAGCTATGTAATATAACATCATGTTCTTAAGACTTTACCACACATAAAGTAGAAACTGAGCTCACTATCAAAACCCCATGCCATACTAAGCTAGGACTACTGGTAGTTATCAATTAGATACACAAGATACGCCCACTACAAGAATTTTTCTTATGTTTGACACTCTTGTATTTTTTTATTTGGCGGTTTTATAAAAAAGAGTCACTTATAACATGCAATTGAAAGTCAAACCCATTTTCCTTACATATTTGACACCTTTTGTCTTTATTTTAATTATATATTTATCACGTTCGTAAATGAGTAACAAATGTAAATAAATAAACCCTACCTAATTAATCTTTTTCACACTTTCTCCTTTCCACTTACATTTTCTCTTTTACCCTAGCTGCACCTTTCTTTCGCTTTGCCTCCTTCCCAGCCGCTGCTGCTCCTTAGAAACCCTAAAAGCGTTGACTCACCGATTTGACTCAATGGGTCGAGTTATCCGAGCACAGAGAAAAGGAGCAAGCTCCTTCTTCAAGTCCTACACCCACCACCGAAAGGGTCCGGCTCGGTTCCGTTCACTCGATTTCGGGGAACGGAACGGTTACTTGAAGGGTATGGTGACGGAGATCATCCACAATCCGGGTCGAGGCGCGCCTTTAGCTCGGGTGACGTTCTGACACCCGTTTTGTTACCAGCATCAGAAGGAGCTGTTCGTGGTGGCGGAAGGGATATACATAGGGCAGTTCGTGTACTGTGGAAAGAAGGCGAATCTGGTGGTGGGAAACGTGCTGCCATTGGGTTATATCCTTGAAGGTGCAGTAGTATGTAATGTGGAGCATCATGTGGGTGATCGTGAGAGGAGCACGGAAAAAGCGTGGACGCTACGAAGGGTAAGATTGCTTTCGACAATTTCGAGATAAAAAAAGTTGATGATTGGGTCAATTTTCCTCAGTTATCTTTTTTCCTACAGTATCCAAGAAAATTTCTGCTCTGAGCAACATCTGTTCACACTCCTCTGTTCTGGCAATATACAAATATAAATCAATAAATCATCTCTCTATCGGAGCGGTTTCTACCGTTCTGAAGCCTAATCCTAAATTCTAATAGAAAACACATTTATCGAGTGTGAGAGATGGAGAAAGCACTAACAGACAGAAAATTCTGCTCCAACATTTACAACCAATTTCTTCTTCTGCTTCTTCTTCACAAACGAATGAATCTGCAGCTTCTCCTCTTCATGTAAGCTTACTTGAATTCTTTGATTTTTCTATGATTAAAGTCAACTAGTGATTAGTTTATGTCGATCAAGCTTAGTGATTTTTTTTTTGGTATAAAAGGCTTCGATTTGTGCGGCTGGTGATAGTGCTGCGTATCGTAGAAAGGCTGTGTTTGGAGATGATGTAGTCATCGTGGCGTAAGTTGGAATATTGACCTGCCGATGAATGATTTTTATTTTTATTTTTTTTGTTTGAATCTTGTAAATCTGATTCCGCCAGCAGATAGTAGTATAATTTATTTGCATAAATATGATCTTACACAGTGCATATCGTACTGCTATTTGCAAGGCGAAGCATGGAGGCTTCAAGGATACAAATGCTGATGACCTTCTCGCTTCTATTCTTAGGGTATAATTGATGCCTTTATTTAAGTTTCTACAACCATTTCGGTTTTTTACCTCTTTTTTAAATGTCATATGGTAAATTAACTGTGCAGGCATTGCTAGAGAAAACCAAGTTGAATCCTACTGAAGTCGGGGATATAGTTGTTGGTACAGTTTTGGTGTCTGGTTCGCAAAGAGCCGCTGAGTGTAGGATGGCAGCGTTCTATGCTGGTTTCCCTGGTATATATGCTCTTCGTTATATTATACCTTTAATATTTCTGTCATTGTTTGCACACAAGATGGAATAGTGGTTAAACTTTCATTTGAATTATATACTTGAAATATAAACTTCTGTACCATTTGCTATGCAATTTTGACCTATGAGACGGAGCCATTGCCCAAATCATATGGCTGAAGAGTTAATTTCCTAAACAATTCATGAGGTTTGCTTAAATTCCATGTGGTTAGTCAAGTTTCAATTTTTTATGACAAAGTATTTTAGTTTCATAATCCACTTTTTTAGGGGTATTTTGTGATCGAACATTCTAATTGTCCGTTAGAAATTTTAGTGAATATTAGATGTATTTTGTAAAATTATCCTATAATATAGGAAACCAAGGAATCTATTATGTCAAGTCTTAAAATGGATTAACATGCTCAAATATGATTTGAAGAACAAGACAGGATGGTTTCATTGATGCTCAATGTTTATGTATTTCTCTTTAAATTCTTTTTTGCTCTAGTCGATAATATACTATTCCAAACAGAGACGGTGCCCATCAGAACTGTCAACAGGCAGTGTTCATCTGGCTTATAGGCAGTTGCTGATGTTGCTGCTTCTATAAAAGCTGGATTGTATGATATTGGTAAGAATAATTGGAATTTATTTCTCTCTTATTTTTCCTTCTTAGGCCAGTAAAAATGATTCTAGCCATGCGTTAAATGGCCTTTGACTTTGATCTTACACCTCTCCTGCTTAAAATGCAGGCATTAGAGCAGGATTGGAGTGTATGACTGTGGATTACATTGGCGGTGTTCGAAAAGTTAACCCAAAAGTATATTCAAACTCACAGTGGAATTTTGTTTTATTTTTGAAATGGTATGTTCAACTAAATTTGTAAGGTAAACAGGCAGAGAGCTTTGCTTAAGCCCGGGTAAAACCATCACCTCCTACAAGGCTGTACCCTGTTTTGGTTGGACCAACAAAATTACGAAAGGCAAGTCTCTCCCTGCAGTTCTATAGAGTCTGGTGTGCTGTCGAAGTTGAGCATGTTTGCTCCATCAACTAGTTATAATCTGAAATTGAGCAAAAGTATCTGGAAACAGGTATTGGACGAAAGAAACGAGTGGAGAAGGGATTCACAGCCAGCATCAACATTGGCTATGTCTCTACGGTGGGCAGTCTTCAGAGAAGACATTCGTGCGGGAATTCTTGATGGTACAAAACTCGGAAGTGTCGTTTGAAAATTTCCCATATTATTTGAGGTACTATATATTTTTATTTCTCCCTTAATGTGTACTTGTTCATTAGATATTATCAAGTTTTTTTCGTCTTAGTGTAATCTCTGGTACATTCAAGACCTAAATACATTTTGTGATTCTTATCTATTGCTCTAGAGGCATAACATGTTTGATTTGAGTAATTTGCTTGCACTTGCTAGCAGGAATATTTTTGTGTGGGATTAGGTGTTTTGATTTGATTTCATGGTGGTTCTTCTGCTTGCTAGAAGTGCTTATGTTTGATATTTTTGTGTGGGATTAGGTGTTTTGATTTGATTTCACAGTGGTTCTTCTGTTTGCTAGAAGTGCTTATGTTTGTTTAGCATGTTAATCTTGCACTGTGGGGTTATATTTTGCATTTTCTTTTAAATTTAAATAAAGAAATATTAACTTGTACCATTTTTATTTTATTTTATCTTTTCTCATGCAGTGAGAATAAAAAAAAATTTGCTAATTTCACTTCATATATACAATTTGGAGCACAAAGAACATACAAAGTATACTTCAGAGCTAACCACTGTGAATCCACGGATTTTACTTTCTGGTCCAACAAGTGTGTTGGTATTCTACTATTTTCATTCAAAAGACTGGTCTTTAGTTATCTTTACTAGTTCACAGTCTGAATTTCACATTAAGTTTCTTCCTGTGAATATCTTTTTCAGGGTCTGAGATCTATCAGGAAATGTCGGCAAAGGCACTTGCTCACCACTTTGGGGCTAAATTGCTCATATATGATAATCATTCACCTTTTGGTGTATGATAAAAATTTTCCTGCTCGACTCCAATAAGAGGAATTAACTCTTCTTTATTTTTTGCTTCTTTGCTAGGATCTTTTGTTAATGTCATAGTCTCTTTGTGGAAAATTAAATTTTGGTCGTTGAAACTTTGTAGTAGTATGATTATGCATATTTCTTCTATTATGGTATTACAACTTTACCCATCAGTGATGTCAAAGGCTGAATAAATGGCTAAATTATTGACTTTAAATATGTTTAAGGTTTATTTAAGGAAGCTGAGCTGCTGAAGGATGGATCAAATGCTGAAAAATCATGTGGTTGTGTTAAACAAAATCCTTTCTCTGCTGATTTGGCTAAGAGTGTGAATTTGTCTGCCAGTAAAGAGGAAATGCTGGCCCAAGGTTCGTGGTGTTGCCATGAACCCTGTAGAGCATCCTCACGGTGGTGGTAACCATCAGCATATTGGGCATGCTAGTAATGTTCGCAGAGATGCTCCTTCTGGCCAAAAGGTTGGTCTCATTGCAGCCAGGAGGACTGGTCGTTTTAGAGGACAAGCTGCCGCGACTGTTGCCAAGGCTGATAAGGGTGCTTAGGGAGTGTTATAAAGCCCCCTTTTTTTAAATCATTATTTCATATTTTGCTTTTGAACATTTTTCATTTCTTCCCTCACTGCTAACTCTAAAAATTTGGTTGGGCAATTGAAAATTTTATTCCCTTTTGGGTCGCTTTATACAAAAAAAAAAAGCTTTGACTCCTTCTCTCATCCAAGCATCAGCAACTCATCTCACTGCCTCACGCTCCTAGTCTCTATAGCTAGATCTGGTCAGTTTCCTTCCCTTTCTTCTGATTATTTTCTAATTATTTTTTCTTATGTTGAACCTTGTTGAAGCTTGTGGTGGATGAATTATTTGTTGGAAGCATTTCCCTGTTTATTAACTTTTGTAGTTGGTAATGGCTGATGATCTTGTACAAGAGTATGTTATTGGAACTCATTACTGAAAGACCCACTATATGAAGAGATACTCCAAATTCTGTTATGTGTTTATGCCACTAGCTGTATCAATCACGTTTATATTTCCTAGATGATTGCTGGATGGGTGATATGTATTTTGATGTGATTGTACCTTAATTTCACTGAAATAGTTCCAGTCATATTAGGGACATGTATTAGCTGGTGATGGTAATAGTTTGATCTGTACACATGTTGTGTAATACCTTTTGTACCTTATATTCTACTTATCAAGGTGTTTGATGCCTGAATGGAAATACAAGTTTTACGCTTCAAATTAGAATAAAAATGGGGAACCACTATTTGATATGCGGCTGGCTAGGAGAGTGAAATCAATGGATATCATTTTTCTACAGATATTAGCACAAATTTTCATATTCTCAAATTGCTTGTGCTGATGTTTGAAGTTTGTACACGTTTAATTTTGCTGATGTTAGTAATCAATAGTCTCTCTATCTTTTCTCATGAAGGCCAATAGGATTATATGTACTGAATTGAGAATTTTGTAACAAGGTGAAGTATGAATATTCCAAATGATCTGTAAAAAGAAAAATTTTCCTAGTTTCTATTTTCTACCATCTATTTTCCTGGATTGAGTTGAGTGCTATCATGTTTAACAACTAAGAGGGAGGCTAGCAAGAAGAAGACAGTAGAAGTAGTAAAATATCTTTTAGTTATTGATAGCTCTGGTTTACTGTAGCATAATGTCAAGGACTGAAAAATAAACTATTGACAAGTCTGCCTTTGACTAATAGTAGGGGAAATGAAATGATTAGACTTTATTTGGTTCAGGCATCCAAATAGGCTAGATTGTTAAAACACATGATGTTTAGATATCTTTAGTTACCAACTTGTCGGTAATGCTTTTGAGGACTTCACCATTTGACTACATTGGTCAGGATAATAATATGTCAGCCTCTGCAGTTATAGCTTCCATGATATGATTTGCTTATGTTCTGTGTGTATGTGTTTATTAAAATTTAACTATGTGCCTTCTGTTATGACTTCTTCATGTATTTTATGGTTGCAGGTTGAATCCGAGTACCTCCCTCTCTAAAACAACTATGGGCTTAGGTCTCAGCACGTGGAGTCCACTTGCTTCTGGAGTGCTCACTGGAAAATACAATAAGGGAATTATACCACCTGACAATCGGTTTGCATTAGAAAATTACAAAGTAATTAGATGGATTTGATACACTTCAGTTGCTATAATCCATTGTTATTCTTTGCTCTTATTGGTGTAAATTACTGACTACATGAATTACAAAGTTGCTAATTACTTGGTATTGTGTAGTATGCTTACTTGTTTGTTATATGGATTTTTGATATATGATAAAGTGTGATTGATTCGAGGATTGATGCTTGTTTTATGAGAAATTTGTTTAATGTGACAAATGATACAGATTATAAATTTCTGAAATTTTTTAAAATACCTATTTTATATACTTGGCAGTTAGTTTTCAGCCAAGTATTATATATATATATATATATATTAAATACTTGACGGCTAAAAATTGTCAAGTATATATATTTTTTAATTTTTAAAACTATTTATACTTGGCGGCTAAAAACTGACAAATATCTATTTTTCTAATTTTTTAAAACTATTTATACTTGGCAGCCAAAAACCGTCAAGTATAGTCAGGTGCATATTTGACGGTCTGACTGACCGCCAAATATGCTAAATTGACCATATTTGGCGGTGCCATTGGTGGCGCTTTCAAGACCGCCAAATAGCCAAATATATGCATATTTGGCGGCCAAAAACCGTCAAATATGAGCATTTTTCTTGTAGTGACGCCTGTGAAGCAATTACCTAACCATTATAACAAGGAAATTAAAACCTTAGGACAATAATGAAACTGACAATAAATGAAAAAAATATAACAACAGAGAACCAACAACTTACAAGCTGAACAACCATAAATATAGATAAATTGTCTCTAGTAACAAGAAAAAGAATTGAAGAAAACCCTAACAAATTTCAATGAAGCCAAACGAAGCAAAGCCCAATCAAAATTAATCATGGAGCAGAGAAATCAAATTGAAGTAGAGAAATAAAACTGTAACAACTTGCAAAGAAATCAAATTGAAGCAGAGAAACTTTGAAAAATTGCAGAGAAATAAAAAACCCTAACAAATTGTAGAGAAATCAAAGCAAAGTAGAGCAGAGAAATCAAACCCTAACAAATTGCAGAGAAATAAAAAACCCTAACAAATTGTAGAGAAATCAAATCGAAGCAAATAAATAAAACCCTAAGAATTTACAGAGAAATGTAATCAAAGTAGGGAAATCAAATCCTAACAAATTACAGAGAAAGAAAGCAGAATAATAAAAAAAAATGAATGGAACATATTACCTGAGAAGTTTCCAAACATTGTGTAATTCATGCAGAGAGCTGGGAACGACTGGGATGAATTCTAGATGCTAATTATTTGCTTTTGAGCTTTAAAATTGATCTAGAGAGATGATGTGTCCAACCCTAAATTGAAATGGCGCGAAAGGGTTTTAAAAAAATTAACTAGTTGATAATTGTCCCGCCCCTATTTGCAAATTAGGATAATAATTCCACATGTTTACTCTTTGTGGTGGTATGATTGTTGTCCCATAAAATCACTATGGGTTGCCAAGTCACACTCTTCTACAGCCAGGTACTAGCGCAGACACAAGAGGGTAGTAAATAAATGATTTTTTTGTAGTGTTATTTGTGCGGAGACGTGCAAGGAGTTAGATAGGAATTCAAGGTTATCGATGCTATGGAATTAATGGGTCTGGCTACGATATGATAGATGGACTGGTATAGCTATTACTGTTCGGTTACTTTAGCTGGGGGTATCGATGGATGACATTTGGTAGCCATCTGGTAGAAGAGACAAGAGAAGGGGAAAGTCTACAATCGGTTTCATCAACCGGTTGCATTCCAGCCCACCAAGAACAGTACTTCCGCCTACTTTAACGTTATGTTAATATTTTAATGATTTATTTTAATCGGTAAATTTGTAAAGCATGGTCTATTATCGGTAAAGGTGGAGTAAACGAATTGTCATCCATCCTGCGACCAGATTACTGTTCGGATTTTTTTAAACTAGCCATTATACATTGAGCTTAAAGTCATAAACAGGAAAAAGTAATTCGTAAAAGAATGTGTTGGAATCGTAAAGTAGGAATAAATTCTCTTAAACTAGTAAAAAATAGATAAAGCGATAAAGATTGTGTAAAACGTCATAAACGGCATGAAAATGATAGTAAATGCAAACATTTCTGTAATCCAAATATTGTAAAAGTCATAAATGGGGAAATATAAGTCGTCAAGTTATGTGTAAAAATAGCAAACGGGGAATAAAATGTTGTAAAGTATGTTATTATTCTTAGCAACAGGGTCAAAACCAAAATGTGATAAAGTCATGTCATGAGGAAGGGTGTGTAACCTGTAAACTTGCGGCCTAAAGATGTAATTGGGTAGGAAAAAGTAGTAAATGCACTATTGGCTTTACCTAAATTTACCCGAAAATCAACTATTCACATTTTAAGCAATGACCATGACCATTCATTGGGGAAGGAATTTCGTTTTTTGATCAACGGAGATCTAATGTTAACCGAAGTCCATCGTTTTGTGACCTTAGTTACTGAAATTAAAATATACAAAATAACCCTAACAATTTTTCTCCGTTCAGCATCATATAAGGCAGTGCGTGTTAGCGAATAGGCAACCTTCAAATCGGACTCCGTTTCGAGGGTTTGAGACAAACCTAGTTGGTTAACAAGAACAAAAAAGGTTAGGACAAACTTCCCCATTAGCTAAGGATGATAATAATTACAGACGTGGTTAAATTTTTTATTATGAGAAGGTTTTATCGTTTATGTATCATGAGTGCTAGACTCCGGGATGCGAAGTATTTTGTGTTAATAAGATTGTTTTCCCTTTCCATCTCGTTGTTGAACTTCGTCTAATTGGTGGCGAGCTCTGGGCCAACGGATCCGGTGTATTTTGATATGTTTGTCAGCGGAATATATGGCCAGGGGAATTTCATGACGCAAATGATGAGCATATTTAGGAATTTGACCTTCTCATTTTTCCCAGCATTTCCAAAGTTTTGCTATGGTCCAATGGGGTATTGAAATGGTGTATTATGTTCGATAGTTGACATTAGGATCATAAAATAAGTTGGTCTTATTGCACATATTGATACTTAATTTGTTTGTGTGCCAGACGATCTGTATTAAGGGTCCTGACTTGTATTCATTTTAGCAGTGTTTTTGAGGTAATGCTTGTGTCTGAATTCTATGTACAGATTGCCACAATTTGAGAAGTCGTTCAAGTGTTTTGTTTGTAACTTATTTGGATACGATATTGTGTCAAAACCTAAGATTTAGCAACACAAATGTAGGTGAAATTAGATGTGAGCTAAATTAGTTGTCATAGTAAGTTGATTGGGCATTGAATGTTTGTCAGTAGAGAAACTTATATGTTTGTTGATGGACTAGGGTTATTTTTTCGATTTTGTGTCACTTGATTTGTTATGGGTTTCATATATGTTCCTTGCATACTAGTTTTGGATTCACTTTACATTTGGCAACGGATGTTAGATGAGCATGACAATCTATATAAGTTTACATTTCCCTTATGGTTATTCGATATAAAATGGGCATATTTGCTCACATCCACACCACTATTTGATATCGAAAGCTAAGTACTATAGTCTTCAAATGTAAACAAAATGTAGAGTATGACTTAATTGTGCAGTCGACATAGCAATAGTAGTGGCATTGGGGTGGATTCTGGTTGCTATGGAATAAACTTTCCAAGGTCATGGTTGGTCAGGTTTTGCCAGTTCATGTGTCCATTTTTAGTCATCCATATTTAATCTTCAGCTTAATTGTCTTTTGTGCATACGTTTACTATTCCAGATCCAACTACTCTACAAATCAATCACAAAGCTGTCCACTGTAGAGCACACAGGTCTTCAGTTGAGACCGCTGTCAGATATGTTGCACGGAAGACCTCAAAAGACAGAAAGTATTGGTGACATGGCTTCTGAAGGTGTTGAAACTTTCCATTTTCAAAGAGATGAGCAAAAATTCAAGTGCATGTGACTATTTTCTTGCCATAGTGATATGCTTTGTTAATTATTTGCCCCTAGCTGCACCCGCCTTGGGATGATCCTAAAGAATGTTGAAATGTGATGCACATTCTAGAAACTAAAGTCGGCAGCTACAAAAGGAATTTAGAAACATGCACAAAAGCAATGAAGATATAACCAAATAGCTCACATGAACCAAGCTGCAACATTTTACTTTGCATGCCAACATCAATCAGCTAATCAGAAGTTAAGGAATAAAAAATTTAATTTCTGGTATGCAAAGCCAAGTCGGTGGAATCATGTAAGCCTAAAAGATTCAAGCCACTTCATTAACATGAAATGCATGTGATTGAAGAAGAAGAAGTCGGTTGCAGCCAAGCCAAGAGCTGCATTACTCAGTTAACCAAATGCATTCACATGTGAAGACCAACCATTACTCATAAGTCCATTAATAATTAACCTGATAATGAGCAAAAAATACGTATTCTACTCATAACTTCTATATTAATAACTAAGTTTTTACATTCACCATGAATATTGCCAACCGATTGGTTATTATTATTCCATAATAGATTAACAAGGACATTTCTTGTCCTAACACCACAACGCCTTTTACCGAAATAGTTGGATAATATAGGCAAAAACACAGATTCCACATAATTTGGTATTCGCATATGACCATAGAATTCAAATAGTTCTAGATTAGTGTATCAACACAGATTTCAAATAATTCAACATTCGCATATCAATGTCAAAGAACTAATTTTCTTCAGAAACATTCACTATCCTGAGGCAGCGGGTTGAACCATTCCTACGATACCCATAATCGCACAACCTTTACAGAAAAACCAAACAAATATATTATTATGCATTGGAAACAAAACAGAGTCTTTAATGTTAACCAAATGAGTCATATTGGTTAATTTCATTGCCACAACAACTCTAAGGATAACACCCCACTTACCAACAATACCAATTTATATTACTTTACTCTGTAAGTGGTTAGCTTAAGCTACCCGAATGCTACAACTACAAAGTTGTCACTCCCATAAAACTAACTAAAATCAAAGTCTTCTTACTTGAGAAATCCACTTGTTTGACACAATCCTGGTGACCCCTTTTTACGCAGATAAGTGGTGAATCAAAGGAAAATTGAGCCCGGTGCCTGAAACCCACGAGTCCATATGTTATGGTCCATCAGAATTTTTAATCTGATGCATAAAATCCAACTGATTGAAACCCAATTAATGAAATCAAGCCCACAAACTGAAAAACACATATAAGATATAGAGTTGTTACGCTGAACCACCTAACTATCACTTGATACAGTGGGTTCTCATTACATCTATCGCGAAGATCGTTAAAGGTCGGTCACAGAAATAATTAGCGAAATGTCACAACAACCACGAATATCGGTTTCCACATGGCCTATTGCAAATCTACAATACTGAAGGGAAGTGGATCAACAAACAGAACCACGACATCAGTTATTGCCTATCAAACATGAAATAGCTGTAAATGATAAAGGAACAAAGTTGTAAATCTTAGGTCGAAGTTCGAGGCAACCGGACTATCAGGTCACTGGTAAAAATTGTAAATAATAGCTAATTCAATGTCAGCCGTTGGATTAGATTCATGAATTGAGGCCCCAATCTAACGGTCTTAAAAATTGCTATACGTGCAGGGACGGAGCCAGGAATTTCGCCAAGGAAGGGCAATAAATTAAAGAGCAATAGTTATAATAATTTTTCTCAAGTAATAAATATGAATACTTAATAAAAATTCATAAAATATTTATTGATCTATAACTGTCCACGACGCTTTTTCATATTCAAAAAGACTTTTATATTCAAAAACCTTAAAAGAGAAGGAAAAAAAAGAAGAAACACATAACTTAAGATTAATCCCAATTTTAACACAAATTAAAATCTTTAAAGTATATTTAGCTTGTCCTACATCACAAAGTAGCTAACATAAACGCAAATGACAAAGACAACCAATGATTTCCAGGGAGATTGGCCGGGGACAGGAAGAGTAATCCTGGGGAACGCCCGGGGCTGGGAAGGGGCCGGGGACTGGGCTTCTCGGCCCAGCCCCGACCCAGAATAAATATAAAAATACGTTTTATTTAATTTATTTAATTTATGATAATATAAACAAGCAACCTGTCAAAACGCTCGACAAAACTCGACTCGCTCGATAGAGCTTGACACGACTCGACATGTAAGTGTCGATTGTCGGATGATACATCCGACATTCGAAGTCTTTGAAAATAGACTGATATCGAGTGTCGGTTGTGAATTCGACAGTCGTGTCGAATTCACAATCGACACTCGATATCAGTATATTTTTGAAGACATCGAGTGTCGGATGATGCATCCGACACTCGACACTTACATGTATGTTGTGTCGGATTCACAACCGACACTCGATATTAGTATATTTTTTAAGACTTCGAGTGTCGGATGCATATGACACTCGACACTTACATGTCGAGTCGTGTCAAGCTCTATCAAGTGAGTCGAGTTTTGTTGAGCGTTTTGGCAGGTTGCTTGTTTTTACTTTGTTTTTTTTGTTTTTTAGCATCATATTTAACTATAACGGCCTTATATTTGCAGGTTAAAGCAAATGGCAAGTAAATTATAGACAATAGAAGATGTCTACGTACAATTTTTTTAAAATAAAAAACAGAATTAAAAAATCTAGGGTACATATATGGGAATTCAATTCCTCGACCCCGGGATTAAATTCCCTGGCCCGGCCCCGAAAATTTCAGGGAATTTTCCCGAGACAGGTATCAAAAAACCTTCCTAGTCCTTGGTCTTCCCAAATTCATTTAACTCTTTATGTGATTATAATCAAAATAAAACATTTCAAGAAAAAAACCATAATAAATCAAGGCGTAAAAATAAAAAATAAATAGGAAAATGGAAGTGAAAACTCAACACCATGTGCATTTTGTTTTAATTTTTTTAATTCTAATAAACTAATTAATATAAATTTAGTTAAACACATATATACGACCTATGTATAATTCTATTATTCTAATGCTAACCAATAAATTTCAAATATAAACACTATAGATTTTAAGTTTATAATAAAAATAAAAAAGTTCAAAAAATCCCTTATAAATCAAAAGCATTTCTAAATAAATAATAAATATGATAATGGAAGTGAATAAAACTAAAATATTTAGCCCTTAAAGTAGAAATTTTATTTACCTAATTATTTTTTGTTGAATGGAATTTGGGGAAGAAAAGGTGAAGAGAGGTTGAATGTAGCTTGGAGCCTTGGACGCTAGTTGCTGCTGCTGGAGGGCAGTGGTAGCATTGTTTTCCTTTGGAATGGCGTGGTGAGGAAGACTGGAGGTGGAGGAGAGAGAATTAAGATTTTATTTTGCTTGTTTTTAAAGAAAAATATAATTCTTTTAAGTCTTTGTTATTTGCTAAAGAGGAGTCATAACATATGGGCTTTAGTTGTTTTTATTTGTACTAGGCCTTACGTTTTAGTTATTGTTATTTGCATTGGGCTTTAATTTCTTTTTTTGTTAGCCTGGGACTTGTGTTTTATACTTCACATTTGGCCATGGGTCTAAAAGTAAATAAATATTATAAGCAGGGGCAATATGATCATTTTACAAATTCATATACACAGCTTTCAAGAATTTACCCCTCCTGGGCTTGAGCTGGCTCTGTCCCTGTATACGTGTACAACAGACGGACTGTAATAAGGCCCGTAATTAACTTAAAGTGTCATGAACTATGATTCCAGGAGATAGGCAACAACACAAATTTTCAAGAAAGCCAAATGCGTGTGGGTTGTTTATTAAGCAAGATCTCTTAATTAAATGCGAAACTAAAAATCCTTGAAGCAATCCAAGGGATGGAGAGAATTATAGTATAGAAGAGTAAAAGTTGTTAATGCTGCTTGGGAATATTTTGTCCTCAACGTTATAAATTTATGATATATACTGTCACCGACAAAAAACCATAATCCCCACAATCCCAATGCCCTGCCATTTCGATCAAGATCAGGTACTAATCTTATCTCTAACTCTGAAAAAGAAATATGAAATAGGGATATGCTCGATTTTGGCCATTTATTATCTTGACTTCATCAATTATATAATGGCTTTGTAAACTCGATTTTGGTCCATTTATTTATTGATTTTCATTATCTTGACTTGACTTCATTCATTATATAATGGCTTGGTATCAAATACAGAAACAATATTGAATTAGATTTCATATGAATGCTATTAGAGATTTGATTCTATTGGTATGGTGAACATGCTTTATTCAAACCTAAACATATGCTTGTTAAATTGATTCCCCGGTGAATACATACATGAAAACTATTCATACATAAGCATACCCTAATAACATTCCGTACCCTAATAACATTATAAACCAGATTATGGTACGCTTAGCTTGCACCTTAGCTATTGGAAGGGAATAAAGGTTATGATTAACATCAAATTATCCTTATAAAATTTCAAAATGTTAAGTACGCACAATCAATGCTATGCTTCTTTACGTTGAGCTTGACATAGCACTAATGGCTTATAAAAATATTTGATTTCTTGAATTGAGAAGCACCTAGTTTATCACTTTTTCCATTTTCAGACAAGATAACCCTTCAGAAACGGTAGTGGTCAAGGTGTGCATGGGTAAGATATGATTTGGTATGGCCATACCATCCCCCCATTTGCCATAAGTCGGGTTTTACATTTTTACACCATACCATACATTTCTTGAATGAAATACCATACCATATCCTTGCATGGTCAGGTAGGACAAGGTATGATATGGTATTTTTTGTTGTTGACCAAGGTTGACCAGAATTTTAACCAAATTTTACCATGTCTTTTTCCTGTGATTTTAAAGTTTATTTGTAACTTTTTTTTTTAAAGATTTTAAAGCATTGAGTTCTTATTTTGACATTGTTTAATGTTATAATTCATAATTGTCATACCTAAATCTTATCAATGCAATTAATTTTAACTTACTTTCTATGATAATGTATCCAATAATAAACCAACCAAATAAATCCAAATATCCAATGATGGTATGCAAGTACATATCCATAATAACACAAAAACATTAAGCAACTACATATTTATAACATGACAAATAATCAAGCAACTACATATCCAAATCCTTCTACAAAGTTCCAACTTCCAATCTTCAAACCCAACTTTAAATTCCGCAAATTTCTGACTTCCAACCTTCCACAAATAAAAAAAAATAAAGAAAGAAAAGAAAAAGAAATTATACTTTACTTAGTAAGGTAATAAGTATGTTCAAAAATAAAAGAATGACAAAAGAAAGTTAAAAATGAATATTACATAAAATTATTGAAATTACCTCAAACTTTCCATAGTTACCTCAAAATTACTAAAATTATTGAAATTGCCTCAAACTTTCTAATTATATAATGACATATAGCATATTTTTTAATTTTATAAAACAAGTATGGTATGGTATTTGCAGATTTTTTTTTCTAAAAAACCTGCCACTATATCATACCATGGAAGGTATTATGAATTGCTATCATACCACAACCTACACTTCTCTCAATCCCTACCCTCCCCCCACCATACCATGGCAGGTATGTTAGGCTCGGGTGGGTAGGCTAGTACCATGAACACCCCTAGTAGCAACCTTTTTTTGTCAATAGTCCACTATATTGCCTTCTTCTTCATTTCTTTGCCTTTCTATCTCCATCAATGCCATTACAAGTCTCTCAATCTCAACTCTACTAACGTCTGATTCTATTTCAATTCCTACACCCCACTTACTATGATAGAACCAATAGTTGGTCGATTAGCGATGAATAGCTAACATATCATTGGCAAAACCATAACACAAACTTTACAATGTCGAATTCCTGAAGGAATATGTGATTGACTTGATGCATGGACACACATGCAAGGGTTTATTTTACAGAGATGAAAAAACATATTGCATGGGAATGGATGTGACTCGTGGAAATGGTTGTGAGTCATAAGAACGGATGTGATTGTTACAAGATATATGCCAGTTAGATTTGAATTTGTAACAATTCATGAATGGTTTCATCCTTTGGAGTCTATAAATAAGACTCTTTACATTGCCCATATTATCGATTGCCATAAGTGTATAGATTAGGTGATCTCTTGCATGAATCTGATAGCCTAATGGTATTGTGCAATCATTTCATTTTTCAACAGTTGTATCAAAACCAAGTTGCACAAAATATGGATTTAGTGTTGAGTTATTTTTTCAAATACACTTATATTGTATAATTCGATTAAAAACAAACTGGAATTTGATATCCATAAGTTTTGAGGCATTTTAGATTGATCTGTGACACTAAAATTTTGATTTGAGGACTCAAAATTCAAAAATTGTTGGATCAAGATTGTAATCTTGTAAGTTCAATATTATTTATTTTTTGAATAATTATTGTCACCGTTATACTTGCATTTTATTATTATTTTATTTATTGTGAATGCTTTGATTGAGTTATTCCTGGAGTTAGTGATTTGAAGTAGTTGGGTTTTTGCTTATTGATTACTGGGAATGGTCAATTTTGTGTTACTAATTGATTTGAGATCATGGCAAATAAATTCTAAAAATCAATTGTTGACGTCAAAATATTTAACCAAGTTAAATTTTCAAATTTGGAATTATTAGATTTCTTAATTTGTTAACACATAAGATATATTTCTTTTATAAATATTTATTTTGAAGCATAAATTTGAAGATTTAAGAAAGAAAAATAAATTAGAAAGTCAAACCCAATAAACAGCAAGGCAAGATGTGCAACCAATAGCTCTAGCGAACCCTCACATGATCCAGTCGAGCCCTCGCAAGGTTTTCTGGCCGTTTGAAGCCGAGCCCTTGCTACGTTGGTTTTCAGCTTTCCTAATTGTTTCAAAATTCATTTTCTTAGTTTATTTTATTTCCAATTCGAATTGTAATATCTTACGGGTTTAATTTTGATTGAATTAGAATATTTCTATATTTATTTTAGTTTAATTAGGATTTTTATTATTTTAGAACAAATATTATTTTTTTATTCAACTAGAATTTTGGTATTTTAGGATATTTAGTTTTTTGTAGGTTTTTATTTTCTTAAGGAAAAATCTCATAAATGGTCCTGATGTTCGCTCCAAAATCAGAAATGACCCCCATCTTTGGTAACAAGGCCATTAAATTATTTCTGCTAACTTTGACAATAGAAGGATAAATAAGTAATCTTGCCTCAATATATAAAATCATCTAATATCTTATTTTAATTTAAGAAATTTTAATATATCCATAATTAAAAACCTCAAATTAATACTCCCTGATACAAATCTTGCGTACATGCCCCAGCCAAATATACCCACCACGCCCACCCACCCTCACCCAACAGCATCTCTCTCTCTTCCGGTTTCAGTAAGACAAACCCCACTCATGAAACTGTTGAATTTGTTCGAGTGCACCCACGAAAATTTAAATTTCACTATTAAAAATTTTCAAAAATTTAAAATAATAAATACAAAATTGAGGTCTGAAACTTCCCTAATAGCTAATATTCATATCTCAAGTGCAGTCACTAAACTGAACCATGAAACTCGAAATGGCGCTTTAAACTCGCACTCTTGCTGTTACCTCCTCCACTTCTCTCAAACTCCCCTCTCCTCTCCGTTCCCTTAGTCTCTTCTTCACCCAATTCAAAGCCGTTCCACTACTCGATCTCCTAAAAACTGGAGCCATCAAGCGATGCAGATTTGCTCTCCCAAATCATGTTGACTCATCGCAACCCCTTCCACTTCATGGACATCCTCACCAAAATCCGCCGATTTGACGTCAGCATTGTTTCTAAGAGTGAAGCCGTGAGAATGGGAAGACAGAATGTAGAGACATTATGTTTTTTAATTTTTTCTTAAAATCAATATTATAATAAATAAAAAATTTGTGAATATTAAATGCAAGTAAATGGTTCGCATGGTGATATTGGTGATGATGTTTAACTTGAAGTGCATGGGTTCAAATTCGCCTCAACTCGTTACTTTTCAAATTGTCAGAAGGTATTAAAGTCATTTCAACCTTAATAATCCAAGTTAACAAAGGGAAGGTAACGGGATGGTCATTTCTACCTGTTTAAGAAAAATGGGAATCATTTCTAATTTTAGAGGGAACCCAGAATTATTTGTGAAATTTTCTCTTTTCTTAATTTAGTTTTATATAAGGGTGAGCTACGTAATTTAATTATATTTTTGGTTCAAAATTTTCTCTTTTAGCTTCCGCATCACAAAGAATACCAAATCAAGATATGCGATAAACTTCTTAATATAGATCAACTGTATAAACTAGTCTTTTGAATCTCAAAGGAAAGGTCAAAGGAAAAGGAGACGAGTGAACTTGACATTTAACTAGCCACTTTTTCATTCAAGTTGCTCGTACTAGCTTTTTGAATGACGAGCCCACGTCCTTTGGTATTCAATTCAAAGTGGAGGAATTGCAAATATAGGTATATAATAATTGACTCTTCATATTATCATGGTGGATGGGGTGGACGGTTGAGACTACTTTCAGTAATATACGTAGCCCATCCATGTATGTGTGATTCTCTCTTGATGTAAATTAGCCTAAAATTAGCCTAAAATTACAGGTGAATCAACTTTTATACATTAATTTACAAGTTTTATATACTTATTTATAACTTTTATGTAAATTTAAAAATTGATGTACTGGCATATCACCAATAATATAATATGTTAAGACTACCCACTGAGTATCCTGCACTCAGCTCCTACTCTGCAGATTCTGTCCTGCATTCAGTTTCTGTTCTTTAGGTTTCTTTGCTCTGTTAAGTAAGCTAATTCGGCTTACTGTTTTATTAGTTTTCTTATTCTATTAATTAGCTTAATTAGCAAAGTTAGTTATGGCTTAGGTGTACAATATTCTAGAATTGACATGTAATGCTTTTTCATTAGCTATAGCTGCTGGAGCCTGTGATGGTGTACACCTGGCTGCTCCTTTTTGTAATGTTCTGGACATATATATATTTTAGTATCTCTCTCAGCTGGTGGGTGGAGATTTTACTGTTTCATTCCCGGAAATCCAAGTTGGTATCAGAGCCCTCAGAAGGCAAACGCCATGTCCTCAAGATCGTTCCAAGGAAGTCCTTCCAATGGTAATTCTAGCTCATCTTCCCGATGCAACTTCCTCAATGGAAGTTCACCTTTTGGAAACACCTTGAGTCAGTCATTTCCTATCAAACTTGATGAAGACAACATCACCGTTTGGAAAGCTATGGTGCTGCCAACACTGAAAGGCCATAAGTTGGAAGGATTTGTTCTTGGAATAAAGAAATGCCCACCTGAGTTCATCACAGCAACGGGAGATGAAGGTGATAGCAGCTCTCAGCTCCAGATCAACCCAGATTTTAAAGACTGGGTCACAACTGATAACTTGCTGATGGGTTGGTTGCTCAGCTCTGTCACAAGTAAAGTGGCAGCTCAGGTAATAGGACAACCTACTTCCTATGAACTTTGGAAAGCACTTGAAGAATATTGCGGTATCAAGAATAGATCCAAAATTTCAAATATGAGATTTGATCTTCAAACCACTAGTAAAGGCTCAATGAAAATGAGTGAGTACCTTTCAGTCATGAAGAAAATTGTAAATAATCTGGCAGTAGCTGGAAGCCTCGTAGATATGGATGATTTGATTTCATTCATCACCTTAGGCCTAGATAGTGATTACACTTTTATTGTGGTTCAGATTCAAGCTAGAGAGAAAATCTCCTAGCAAGAACTCCAAGCTACACTCCTCAACTTTGAAAACAGACTTGAAAGATAGAGTGGTTTCACGAACTTGAATCTCAATCAAGCTTCTGCTAATGTGGTTTTTGGTAAACAAAATCAGAACAACCAAGATCAGTTTAGGCAAGGGTTTAATAGAACCAATAATCAAAACATTGAAAGGGGTTCTGGCAATAAAAATACCAGAGGAAGAGGAGGTGGCAGATTTGGCAACTCCAGACCTGTTTGCCAAATTTGTGGAAAAATAGGCCATCCTGCAACCATATGTTTTTACAGAACTGATTTGAGCTATATGGGAACTGCTAACAGAAACAGAAATGGGAACAACAACAGGCAAGGATTTCCAAGGTCCAATCAACCACAACAAGGTTTCTTTGCCAACAATGAATCCCAAAAGGCTTTCTATGCTACACCTGAAGCTGTCAATGATGAATCATGGTTTGCTGACAGTGGTGCTACTAATCATGTGACAGTAGAACCCAGCCTTCTCAACTCAAGAAGTGATTACTCTGGTAATAAATCTCTATCTATAAGTGATGGTAAAAATTTATGCATTTCACATGTAGGACATTCAAAGTTGCTTGCTGGAAAAACTGTGTTGAACCTGAAAAATATGTTGTGTGTGCCTAAGATAACAAAGAACTTGCTGAGCATATCTAGTCTTACCAAAGATAACAGAGTTTATGTTGAATTTCACCATGATTTTTGCCTGGTGAAGGATAAACAAACACACCAGGTTCTTCTGCAGGGGAGAGTTAAGAAAGGTCTCTATCAAATCAATCCTAGTCTCAGATTTCCAAACAAGAACCTATCCCAAGTTCCCAGAAGCAATATAAGTCATTTGAAGTATGTTGTGTCTGTTCCTTCTGTCTCAAGGTCTAGTGTGTCATCTAGGAGTTTCACTGAAGTTTTCTCAAAAAAGTCAAAGGCAGAAAGCCTTGTAAGCTCTTGTAATCCTGTTGCTTCTGTGACAAGCTTTCTGCCAGACAAAGAAAAACTTAATGTCTGGCACAGAAAGCTTGGTCATCCATCAGGAAAAATTTTGAGTCAAATTCTAAAAGCTTGTAATGAACCTATCAAAGGCAATGAAAATTTTGGTTTCTGTGATGCTTGCCAGTTTGGAAAATCACATGCTTTACCCTTCGAGAACTCAAATAGCAAAACTAAACAAATTCTAGAATTTATCCACACAGACCTTTGGGGACCAGCTCCTATTTCTTCCATCTCCGGATATAAATACTATATCCATTTCATAGATGACTTCAGTAGATTCACTTGGATCTTTCCCCTCAAAAACAAATCAGAAGCATTATCAGCCTTCAAACAGTTCAAAATGCTTACTGAGAAAAAAATTTGAAAAGCAAATAAAATGTCTTCAATCTGATTGGGGAGGAGAGTATAGAGTTTTCATTGATTTTCTAAACCAAAATGGGATAGAATCTAGACTTGCTTGTCCATATACTTATGAGCAACAAGGAAAGGAAGAGAGAAAACATAGACATATTGTAGAAATGGGCCTAACCTTACTAGCTCAGGCACATATGCCATTAAGGTACTAGTGGGAAGCCTTTCACACTGCTGTCTGGCTCATCAACAGACTCCGAACACCAATTCTCAATGGCATATCACCTTGGCAGAAAATATACAAACAGATACCTGACTATCATTCACTAAAAACCTTTGGCTGCACCTGTTTTCCTTGTCTAAGACCTTACCAGAACCACAAATTCCAATTCCACTCTAGAAAATGTGTCTTCCTAGGCTATAGTGACCAACACAAAGGGTTCAAATGTCTTAACTCCATTGGAAGAGTCTACATTTCAAGAAATGTAATCTTCAATGAAGCAGAATTTCCATTTAAATAGGGATTTCTAAACATTAAAAGCAATCCAATTTTCCAGACTTCCCTTAATGATCTGTTAGGTGTTTTTCTTCCAATACTTAGCAAATGGGAGAAACAAGACGGTACTTCCAAAGAAGTTGAGACCAGTGACAATCAAAACAGAATACCTTCTCAAAACTCTCCCACTGCAGTGGAACTTAATCATGAAAACACTCCAAACAGTCAAACTTCTCCTTCACTCAACCAGCAATCTTCACCAGGCATTGCCTCAAACACTTTACTGTCACCTCAACCAAATGAAACCACTACCAATGAACCTGAAACCTCTCACCCTGATCACCAAGCCTCAATGCGTATTATGCCTCACCACCCAATGATCACAAGATAAAAAAGAGGCATTTTCAAACCCAAAGTATATCACATCAATATTTCACACCATACTGACCTGGAAAACTAAGAGCCAATGACAGTATCTGAAGCTTTGCAATCTGACTCCTGGAGGAAAGCAATGGATACAGAATTTGAAGCTTTAACTAAAAACAAGACATGGACTTTAGTTCCCTTTTCTCCTCTCTATAATTTAGTGGGAAATAAATGGGTGTTTAAGCTTAAACTCAATAGTGATGGGACTGTCCATAGGCACAAAGCCAGGATGGCGGCATAAGGGTTTCACGAAACACTTGGAATCGATTACTCTGAAACATACAGTCCAGTAGTGAAAGCTGGAACTATTAGAGTAATCCTTACCTTGGCAGTTACTAGAAATTGGGAAATAAGGCAACTAGACTTTAATAATGCCTTTTTGAATGGCAACTTGGAGGAATCAGTCTACATGGTACAACCAGAAGGGTTTGTAGACTCATCCAAACCCTCTCATGTCTGTAAACTGCATAAAGCCCTGTATGACAGACTTCTAGGGCCTGGTTTGATAAGTTGAAAGGCACACTATTGAGTTGGAACTTCATCAACTCAAAGTCAAACTCTTCCTTGTTCATTTACAAGACAGAGGGCATCTTGATCTTCATCCTAGTATATGTAGATGATATACTAATTACTGGAAATAATCAAGCATCCATACAAGGACTCATATCCAAATTGAATTAATCGTTTGCACTTAAGGATCTTAGAGAGCTTCATTATTTTCTTGGGATAGAGGTAAGAAGAAATGACACAGGCATGTATTTAAATCAGTCAAAATACATAGCTGATTTACTTAAGAAACTACAGCTTGAGCACTTGAAACCTTGCTCTACACCAACTGCTGTTAGCAAAGACAAAAGAATTTAAGATTCAGATTCCTTTCCTGACCCTACACTATACAGAAGTGCTGTGGGAGCCCTGCAATATCTTACTTACACCAGACCAGATATTGCCTTCGCAGTGAATAAACTCAGCCAAGCTCTCCAGGCTTCCAAAATGATTCATTGGACAGGGGTGAAGAGAATCCTGAGATACCTCAAAGATACCAAGTTCTTTGGCCTTCATATCAAACCTTGTGAAAACATCAATATAACTGGCTTCTCAGATGCAGATTGGGCCTGGAATGTAGAAGACAGGAAGTCAATTGGAGGCTACTGTGTGTTCTTAGGTGACACATTAGTATCTTGGCAGTAAAAAAAACAACCTGTTGTCTCCAGGTCCAGCACAGAATCAGAATACCGTGCCCTGGCCCAGGTTGCATCTGAGATTGCATGGATTCAGTCATTGTTGAGTGAACTGCATTGCCAACCATCTCAATGTCCAGTCACTTGGTGTGACAATACTAGTGCCAGTGCTCTGGCCTCTAATCTTGTTCTTCATGCAAGAACAAAACATATTGAGATAGACATTCACTTTGTTAGAGACAAAGTATTGCAGAAAGAACTTTAAGTGAGATATGTACCTTCCTGTGACCAGCTAGCAGATTGTCTCACCAAACCATTGGTAATGCCTCAGTTCCATGTCTTTCGAAGCAAATTTGGAGTGGTAGACTTACCCTCCAGTTTGAGGGGGGATGTTAAGACAGCCCATTGAGTATCTTGCACTCAGCTCCTGCTCTGCAGATTCTGTCCTGCATTCAGTTTCTGTTCTTTAGGTTTCTTTGCTCTGTTAAGTAAGCTAATTCGGCTTACTGTTTTATTAGTTTTCTTATTCTATTAATTAGCTTAATTAGCAAAGTTAGTTATGGCTTAGGTGTACAATAGTCTAGAATTGACATGTAATGCTTTTTCATTGGCTATAGCTGCTGGAGCCTTGATGGCGTACACGTGGCTGCTCCTTTTTGTAATGTTCTGGACATATATATATTTTAGTATCTCTCTCAGCTCGTGGGTGGAGATTTTACTGTTTCATTCTCGGAAATCCAAGTTAATATAACTTATCTCTGACTCCTAAGAAGAAATATGAAATAAGGGTGTGTGCTCGATTTCAGTCCATTCATTTATTGGTTTTCATTATCTTGACTGACATCATTCATTATATAATAGCTTTGTATGTTTGATTTTGGTCTATTCATTTATTGGTTTTCATTATCTTTACTTGGCGTCATTCGTTACAAATACGATATTGAATTAGATTTCATATGCATGCACGAAAGAGATTTAATTATACTCGTTCCATACATGATAGAGATTAATTATACTCGTTCCATACATTGTAAACATGCTTTACTTCAAACCTCAACATATGCTTAGTTAAATTGACTCCTAGGTGAATATATACATTAAGAGAAGTATTCACACATGAGCATATATATGTCATGCAGAGTTAAATTGATCTCAAGGTGAATATATACATTAAGAGAAGTATTCACACATGAGCATATATATGTCATGCAGAGTTAAATTGATCTCAAGGTGAATGCTCAAAACTATATATAATGACACTACTTTTGTCACACATCTTTAAGAATGATTTAGGTGTTTTTCAAATTAATTAATTTAATCTATTAGTTGTATTTAATTTTGAAAATAATACATGTGCAACATAAGTACGAAGTAGTTAAGACAATTACACAACCTAATAACATTACAAACTCTTGGAAGGGAATCAACGTTACGATTAACATCAGATTACCCTTATAACTATAAAATGTTAACGACGCACATAGTAAGTTAGGTACACACAATCAACGCTACTTTTTTTACACTAAGCTATGCATGACACATATGGCATACGCATATAAAAGAAATTTGATCTCCTGAAGTGAGAAGCACCTGGTTTATTACTCTCTCCATAGTCAGATAAAATGATCTTCAGGAGCAGTAGTAGCATTTTCTGTCAAGAGTTTCCTCTCTAGTGCTTTCTTATTTATGTCTTTGCCTTTTTCTCCCTCCATCAAAGCTCTTACAAGTCTCTGAATCTCAACTCTGCTAGCCTGAAATTCTTTTTCCATTGGTCGATCAGGGAAGAATAGCGAACATATGTATCATTGGTCAAAGCCACAACACAAACTTTCCAAACGTAGAATTCCAACCACTGTTGTTAGAAATCCTCTGATCGCTGGGTGGCTTAGAACTTGTTCTTGGGGGCACCAACTTGCCAGGAGACCCCTTCCTGGGCCTCTGCGACGAACCCTGGAGGAAGAATTGACGATTCACCGATGACTAGATCAGGCCTAACCACCTAACAAAAAGTTTGGCTTTTTATCTGAAAGACTCCAAGCAAATTCATGCGGTTGGTATTCTGTTAAAGTTAACATAAACAACCGATTTTTGGTTTCCTCTGAATCAAGCTACTCTAAACACCCTGGTTTGTGTTTTATCCTATGTGACTCAAGGCATTGTCAACAGGAACCTCATTCAGGAGCAGATGAGGAGGACCAATAGTGTAGATAGGTGGATAAGTGAAAGTAACTGCCTTTAAAATCTCATGCTCTAAATCACCAATAGTATTGAAAATGAGTGTAGATGCATTTCGAGAATTCTCCATTTCACCTACGGGCGAAATTGAACATATATAATATATCATTTGCGATATCAGTAGTTTTTATAAGGCTTGGTATGGCATCCAGACCAGGAACCATGCATGCGTCAAAGAATTATAATAGAAGACCTTAATTTGAGTGGGATTAATATTAGACCCATGTCTACGAACTGGTGAAAGTGCACGTAACCTATGAAGCTACAAGCACTTGGGATATTAAGCAAGCTCCTTTGCAGCTTTGAGAGTGAAGCTCATAACAGAATCAGATATTATGCAAGTAAGTACTGGAGGAACATTTTAGAAGGATCGATGCGTAGTTGAGTTGGGAGAGAAGCTCTTGACAGGGAGCTAAGAACTGTTTCTCGGTGGAGTCAAAGAGAGAGGGAACGTCTTGCTTGGCTTCGTCCGCATCAGATGGAGGAACGCCATCAGGAATTGTTCTAAAACGAAAGGTGGAGATGCCATCTAGAGGGTAAGGGCCCTGTGACTCTGGCAACCGCCCGATATCGAACTCAATAGAAGTCAGTTTTTCCCTCGCTTTTGGAGCCCAATTTAATTAGAATGGGCCGAAATATATAAAAATCTTTAATTTAGCGGGCCAGAGATTTGGTTTAGGGTGGTCAACTCGCGATTATTCCACTATTTTTAGTGTATGTATTAAATATAGATTTAAAGTTCATACTCAAAATAATGAAAATTAAAATGGTTATATTGGACTTATGCGTTGAATAAACTTACAAATACAAAAATTTTCCCTCGTGTTATTTATTACATGAACTTTTTCAAATAAAATCAAGATTCGTACGAGAACAATATATCTCACAGATAAGCATTCGAATCATTTAATTAATTTTCTAAAAGGCAAAGTCTAAATGTCCAATGATTAAGTATTTCATTCTCGACCATTTCTCCTTCCTGGTAATCATTTCTTACACGCAATCAGGATGGCAAAAGCAAAAGCAGTAATGGAACTCCCAAAAAATAGAGGGGTGCCATTTCAAATATTGAACGGCAGCAGGCTCCCACTACGACCCGTGTCTGCACCGCGAGAATCAGCAACCTTCCAAAGCTAACTCAACCCCGTTATCATGCTAAATTTGACCAACACCGCCACCCATTCTTCAATAGAGAGCCGACATGTAACACCCATTTGCAGAATCAACACAAAAACAGTACGGCACTCAAGGATTGAACGAGCCGGCACTACAACAGATATATCAATTTATTGTGTAGGCTAATGTCATTCTGGGCAATGTTCCTTTCCCTGCTCAAACCGACTCTCGTTTTCATCCATCTTTTTCTCCATGATAAAAATATGAAATGTTTTCTGTCAATTGCTAGTAGGGTAGCATCTGATTTCGGGTAAAATATTGTATAATTGATAATCAATAATTTGTCAAAAAGTCACCAAAGTCGTCAATTAATTTGTCAGGCTGCCTAAATAATTACAATGTATCGAGTCATCTCACATGTCACATTACTGTTTGCATTTTCAACTTTCAATAGAGGCGCGAAGTCAATATGCTTTCTCAATTCTCCTTAGGAAAGAAGGTTTTCCAAACTTTCCTTTGTTTGATTAGATATTCCAAAACATTTTCAAGTATCATCTGTTAGTCCCATCAAAGTTCAGTTATCATATTTGGATTTTTAGTACTCTATTTTAGTTTAAGTTTATTAATCAAATTATTAGGCTTCGGTAGCATCATCCCACTCTATGAATGCGTTAAACATAAAACAAACAAACATCACAACTTTGTATCTTAGTTTTCTATTTAGGTCATGTAGTAATTGATTTGTCTAATTATATTACTCATTATATATATAATTTGGGTATAATATTGATGTATTAGTTACTTTATCACTTAAAACACGTTTTTGTGATATTTGGTTCATAAATATAGTATTATTCAATATTGCATATTATAATTTGTAAAATTTTAAAAAAAGGCCCCAAATTTGAGGGTAGATAGAAAAATATCTCAAATATTGAAAATTTGCATACTATTACCTATCGGACAGTTTCATAGAGTGTCCAACAATGGCTAGCAATGAGCGTCCGGTATCGAATAGGGTCATAATATATAAATTTTGAGAAATTGGTTTATTTTTATAAGAATCCCTCTTATTTGAAGTATTTCTTAAATTTCTCCTTAAAATTATGTTAGCCATTATTACAATATAAACCATTCAAATTTGATAACTTAGATGTTGACGGTATTTGTCATTTTAAATCCAATATTTAGATAAAAGATGCAATAAAAGCACAAGAAAATAATTATTCTATTAATAATTCTAGATAAAAAATAAATTTATACAATATAACATTTACAACTTGTGGCATAAAAATCTAACAAATTTGTGTTGTTTAAATTGTACAATTTCATTGTATATTTAGTGTGACCTTTTTTTTTTAATCAGTTCGGAGGAAGGAAATTGAAATGCTTTTTGATATGCCCTTCAAATAGGACAAGCAGTCCCTTGTAGAGACCGCCGTCTTGAGAGGAGGTCACTACTGTGAGGAGACTGGACACCCTGAAACGTCGTCCTTGTATTCACAGCTGTAGCCGCCTGTACACTTTTGCTCCGCGGCTCCACCCTCTTATTCATACACGTAATAGTGTTACCATTACTGGTTAGAAGTTAAGAGTATGCTCTTTTTTGTTTTCAAATCCTGTTTTTTGTGCTTCATATTTTTCAATGTAATTTATATTCAATCTTAACCACGTATTCTTTTCAAAATTTAAAAAATTTAAAATCAATCATATATTCTTAAATTTAATTAAAAAAATATTTAATTCATAAAAAAACACACTCTAATATATCCTTTTGGCATCTTTCACCTCCTTTGACTGGCCTTATATGTGAAACATAGAAAACGGTACTTCTATTGCGGCCGAATTATACATATTAATAGAAGAATGCATGAAAATATAAATAATACGATAACAATTTTTTTAAGTTTCCTTTTCACAAAGTCTCCCTGAAATCATGAAATTATATTATTATTATTGTTACAAAATGTAAGATTTCCCAGTACCTACAGAAAGCGGCGTGCAGAAAGCAAGTTGTGTTGTCACTTCAATTGAAAACTTGCACAACTTGTAACGCAGTTGTAGTCCTACGGACGAAACGACGACTGGAACACGTTGGTAAAACCCGTTTGCTTGTTTGTTTGTTTTTTTTTTTTTTTTTTTTTTTTTTTTTGCGCTCAAATGGAGTTTCTTAAGAACCGCCAATAATTGTTTGTTTACCCACTTTTGTTTCAAATAAATGACAACGCAAAATATCAGTACTATTTATAAAAACCTTTTTTTTTTGAAAAAAGCGAAATCTGAAGGGAAGATAATCATTTTTGGTCTAAAACAAAGCCAATACAAATTTGGTATAATATGTGTAAAATACAATTTTCATGAAATTAGAAAAAAAAGAAAAAGAAAATCATGCTTTGTCTCTTCTATCAACTTTTTCTTACTGTATATGCCTTTTTTTTAAATAAAAATATTTCGTATAAATAATTTTTATTATATTAATTATAAATTATAATATTCATTGCATATTCTAACTTTATGATTTATAATATTAAAAAATTTATATTTAATTATAATTCATTTGATAAAGAAAGTTTAAAACAAGAAGATAAATATTATACCTAATGGAAGATGTATACAAAAATTAATTATTAAGTCTATGTTAAAATGAATACATAAAAGTTTTAAGTAACTTGGAGAGAATTTTAATTTCGCCCATGAAAAAATGAACACAGTTGTGAAACATGCCATAAAAGTATCCATTAGCGACATAATATATGAAGGAGTTAATATAGGAAGTGGATATAGCCATGCAACCGACAGAAGCATGGGCATATGCAATGCAGGTGCTACCATATATAGCATTAGCTAAGCAAGAGCAATTTTTAGGTGAAAAACATGTTTGTTTGGCCGGATAGATGGTACAGAATAGGATAGTATAATAGAGTTATTTTAAACTTATCCCAGGTTTGGCGGGCAATTCTGCAGTACATGGGATTGGATAACTGCAGTGCACTCGCACCTCGCAACGTGATAAGGCTGGATAAGGGTGGGATTGGATTACTGCGGCGCATTACACGGTACAATTTCTTTAAACGGAAACCCGCGCCTCGCCAAGTGATGCGACTGGGTAAAGGTATTGTGCATTAAATTATTACATTTTCGACCCATATCTGACGCCAATCAATATGACAATATAAATAATACCATAAATGTAGAACTTTATTTCAGATATAATTAGACAATAGTATAAAAGAATGATAATTAAAAAAATTATTGGAAATTTATATTACCAATTGTTTTAATTATTTATATAATAATTTTAAAATCTAAATTTTTATATATTTAATTATATTTATTTTTATATTTATTTTAA
The DNA here is from genome assembly GCA_013180625.2 of Boswellia sacra. NCBI lineage: Eukaryota > Viridiplantae > Streptophyta > Magnoliopsida > Sapindales > Burseraceae > Boswellia > Boswellia sacra. The sequence goes on from SNVD02006000.1 coordinate 2,122,134, forward strand.
ATTGATATAAATAACATTTAAATTTAATTGCTTATAATTTTTTTTATTTAATATTACACCGAACAACAAAACATGATATAATATCTGATTTAAGCTTATCCTATTTCTTTCCATCCCATACTATATCCAAAATAATTAAGAAAATCTAATAATACGGTATTTTGGTGTATCAAACGGACCCTCATGGAAATCAATGAAGCTCTTGAAAAATTGACGAATAGAGATATATAAATAAATAAGAGGCTTTATTGACCGTCAATTTTTGATTCAGGTTCAACTTTCAAGGAGTTTTAGCAGCAAGGTTAATTAAATAGTGTGGTATTAGTTTGACTTTTGGACAGGCTGCAAAAAGTTTGACTTTTCCCGTATGCCTATAAATTAAGCTGTAACCTGCCGAGGAGCTCATCCTCTCCGCTGCAAGTGATCTCTGCATACTCCATCTAATTGTCTTAGCCTTACGAGAGCTAAAGCAAGAACGAATGGGTTCCCTTGCTGCAATGGAGAAGCCTCATGCAGTTTGCATACCGTACCCAGCTCAAGGCCACATAAATCCCATGCTCAAACTAGCCAAAATCCTGCACCACAAAGGCTTCCATATCACCTTTGTTAACACAGAGTTTAACCACAAGCGCCTTCTCAAATCAAGAGGCCCCGAATCTCTCAACAGCGTCCCTTCCTTTCGTTTCGAAACAATTCCTGACGGACTTCCGCCCACAGATGTTGAAGCCACTCAAGACATTCCATCTCTATGTGATTCCACAAGGAAGCATTGCTTAGCTCCTTTCAAGGAGCTTCTTGATAAGCTAAATGATCCCTCCTCTGGCGTTCCGCCGGTCACCTGCATAGTTTCCGATGGAGTTATGAGCTTCACTCTCGATGCAGCAGAACACTTGGGCATTCCTGAAGTTCTCTTTTGGACAACTAGTGCATGTGGCTTCATGGCGTATGTTCATTATCACCAGCTCATTGAAAGGGGTTATACACCTCTCAAAGGTATACTTAACTGAGCACAAGTTCTTCTTTATCTTAGTAATTAGCTATACAAATACAACATGTACCGTACATACTTGCCCTAATAGTGACTATCTTGTTTTGTCAATTGATTTGCAGATGAGAGTTACTTGACAAGCGGATACTTGGATACTGTTATCGATTGGATACCTGGGATGAAAGACATCCGGTTGAGGGACATCCCCAGCTTTATCAGAACAACTGACCCTGATTTCGTTATGCTAGATTTTATCGTACACGAGACTCAGAGAGCGAAGAAGGCCCAGGCAATTATTTTGAACACGTTTGACGACTTGGAGCATCAAGTTCTAAGTTCATTTACTTCCATATTGCCGCCTGTATACCCCATTGGTCCCTTGCACCTTGAGATCAATCAGATCCAAAATGATGATTTGAAGAGGATTGGGTCAAATTTGTGGAGAGAAGATACTGAGTGTCTCCAGTGGCTAGACACGAAGGAGCCCAATTCGGTTGTTTACGTGAATTTTGGAAGTATTACAGTGATGACAGCTGATCAGATGACTGAGTTTGCTTGGGGACTTGCAAACAGCAAGCAAACCTTTTTGTGGGTTATCAGGCCTGATCTTGTTGCGGGTGACGCGGCAATTCTACCCCCCGAATTTTTGGCTGAGACCAAAGAAAGAAGTATGATAACGAGTTGGTGCCCTCAAGAACAAGTTTTAAGCCACCCATCAATTGGGGGATTCTTAACTCACAGCGGGTGGAATTCTACGCTTGAAAGCATCAGTGCTGGAGTTCCCATGATTTGCTGGCCTTTTTTTGCCGAACAACAAACAAATTGTCGATACAGTTGCACAGAATGGGGCATAGGCATGGAGATAGATAGCAATGTCAAAGGAGATGAAGTTGAAAATTTGGTTAGAATGTTAATGGAGGGGGAGAAGGGCAAAGAGATGAAAAGGAAAGCTACTGAATGGAAGAAGATGGCAGAACAAGCCGCTGCTGGTCCTACCGGATCATCCCATATGAATCTGGACAAATTGATCAACGAAGTGCTCCTGTCTTCCAGAAATTAGACTTTTCCGGATTTCACAAGCCTTTTTTACTTTAATTGCACTTTCTTTGATTTTATATTTTATGTGCCACGCCAAATTTTTGTATTTGTTTATAGTTTGTCTCGTGTAATAAATATTTTCTCCATTGAGTTTTAACTCCTGCTCCTCGACTGCCCTGAAGGGCAATCCAATCACCCGCAAAGACTGTTTTCTCTCTCGCTGATTAACCAACAAAATATAGTATTAAAATCATCAATATGATGAAGTCAAAAGTGGGTGCTGTATTGCGTGGGAATGGCTTCGGTACAGTACAGTTGCCGTACCGAAGTTGTTACAAAATCTTTTTTACCTAATTTGTTACTTTTTTCTTTATCTCATTTGTAATTTTTTTTTAACTGATGAATGGGTCCAGCTACTTCAGCATAGCATGACCCGTTTTAGGTCCAGTTTTGGAAGCTAATTAGAAATGAATGCATTGGCACGGCAACCATATATCCTCATCCTGACGCTTTGAAGTTTTGGATATTAATTAAATTTAAATATGACATTGGATGCATGGATAGATCCAGGATTTTTCTCAAATCAGGCTAAATTTAATTAAAAGAACATTAATGATAGAAAAAAAATTTATTAATAAAAAATTAAAATTTTATACCAAGATACAAAGGGAGACATAATGAATCTTACCTTTTAAAATGTATATTATATAAATAAGTAAAAACAAAATTAAAATGTCAACAGTATACTAAATCAAATATTCAATACATATAATAATAATAATAATAATAATAATAAAACTACTAATTTTGTACCTTACATTGTTTTATAAATGATGCTATTTTTATAAACTATTCATACAAACTTGTTCATATAAACTGATACATCTTCATTTGATTGGAGGAGTAAATTTTTAAATTTTAATTATATTAATTAATATGGTAATTATTCAATAATCTCACATGTGTATGAGTGAGTTTGTATTTATAGTTTGCAAGAACAGGTAATACTTATATTTTATAACATAAAATTCATCAATTATCATCTAATCAATATCATCAATAAATTCTTTTTCAATGATTATCCAATATTGTTTAACTTTATTATTTTACCAATTATACATAACCAATAACATTTTTAATTATCATTGATTAATAGACATAAGTATTGTAAAGAAGTAAATGAACTATTTTTAAATTATTAATATTCCGATGTATTTCATAATATCTATATAAAATATTTTTTGTTGATCATCTAATTAAACTTGTAATATTCTATTTCTTACATAATATACTATACAAATGACCAATTACTGTAACAAAACATTGATACAAATTCATAAAACTCACAAATCAAATCTATAACAAAATTATACTTAAAATTGAATACTTTAAAAAAATCCTCAACATGACAATTAATTTATCAAAATCCATTAAATAGCATGTTAAAAACTAACTTTTAAAACTCATAAATTAATATCAAACTAATTATTTCAAATAAACTAGTTACTTGGAAAGGTAAGAGTCAAGAAGTAATCTTTAAATGTTCAAATTCTTTAGTTTGATTGTTAAAAGATAATTAAAGTAGAAAATACAGATTTTAGAGATAAAATGTGGAGAAAAAAATAAAATAAGTTGGCCTGTTGAAGCTTAAAAATAAGTTAACAATTTAGTAAAGCAATTTTTATAATAGTATAATATAATGCATACTATATTAATTATTTTATAGGGATATTTTTGTAAAATTTGAAAAATCCAGCCCGGGCTATAGCCCGCGGTAGCCCTCCACTGGATCCGCCTCTGATTGGTTGACTCCAGATACGTACATTGCATTAGTTTGGCTTCTATTTGTTTATTATTTTCATTATATGGTTTAGTTGAGTCGGTTGCGTTGACAATGAATGTTACCAGTTTGGTTACGTAATTCATGGAGATGCGAGCAATTTCAAATAAGATCGAAATGGATACCTGCAGAGCTTTCTAAGCGTGCCATTTAATATCCATATTAATTGCGTCAGTTGCTGCGTGTTCAAAGCTTGCGGTCAAGTTGATAATAGATATCATTCTCTAATCAAGTCGTCTTCGTTTGCCAGTAGCAGCTAGCTGGAAGGATGTAGGCCCATTAATTCTTAATTGAAGTGCAAGTTTGTAGCTCTGAAGGAAACTGAAGATTATCTGAAATTCTTAATTGAGGTACCCCAAAGTTTACGACCTATATTTCGTGGAGAAACAGCACAAAATTTTGACCATTCTTCTGAAAGCCTAACCTGGGAGGTATATTAATAAGGAAGATCTTGAAAGCTAACGTAAAAATCCTCGAGATAAGCCAAGGGAAACCGAGGAAGTACGCAAGTAGTTGATGCCTGGCCCCCCCTGGACCATTTTCTGATCATTAGCAGTCAAATTTAATGTACACTGGGACCATTTTAGGGACAGGGAATCCTTCACAATCCGAATGCCCTGCCGTCTCGATCAGCTACTAATTGTTTATCACTGCTACATGAAATATGGAATGGATGTGCTCGATTTTGGTCAATTCATTTAATTGCCTTTTGTTATTCGGACTTTACTTCATTTATTTATAACATTATCAATTGATAAAATTCACAAATATTAAATTAAATTTCAAATCCATGCATGTGGGAGATTATGAACATAGATGCATCCATATACATTACATGATCGAGGATTTTTTATTCTACGCGTTTCATATATACAATATGTATAAACACGCTAGCTGTACTTCAAATATCAACGCACGTAGTCAATAAATAATATATTAATGGTGATCGGAAGCAGGATGAAGAGCACTTTCCAGTTAATATACACACATAGTCTTCGAAAAGCACTTTTCGGTTAATTTACGTATGTAAGCTTAATTAGTGATAAAGCAATGCGAAGAGCACTTTCCAGTTAATTTTTTACATATGAGAATCGTCACTTCTTTATATACAGATATTCTTCTTCGAAAATTGCAGAGGTTTTGAGATATTCTTCGCAATAATGCAATTATTGTTTAAACATTATTGCAACAGTTCTATCATTTTATCAAACAAAAGATGAGGAAACAATAGGAGTTTTTAATAATGAAAGAAACATACACAACAAAATGATATTTATTTGCATTATATCTTTTTATATAATTATTCAGAACCTATTAATTCTTATAAATTAGTTCAGAATTAATAATAAAGACATTATTGTTAATATTGCTTCCATGCATGCAAACATATTTTTGAATGCAAGAATAAAACTTTCTTAAAATTAGTACTCCCTCGATCCACCGCTACTTTCATAATATTAATTAATCAATACCACTATTTTTTATTTCAATAATTATTTTATTACTTGAATGTAGTAAATTTTGGGTAGAGACATGCACATGTTCATATATAAGAAAGCCTCAAAGTTTTCTGTGAATAATGCAAGACACTATTGTCTTGTTTATGATTGATGTATGACATAATGCTGAGTTTTGAAATGATAAAAATTCTGCAGTCTGGTTTCAAAAATTATAACTTTCTCACACAGTGTCTGTTTTGGGCTTATAATATATCGTTTCGAAACTGACGGAAATATCTACTTTTTGGTACTATTTTATTGTCAAGCCACTCACGCATGCCCCACACGCCCCGGAGTCAGTCCAATGCCTCAATTTAAGTTTTTGAGTCCTTTTAATTTAGTGAACGTGCTATTTTCTATTTTTAGTCGTATTTATTTGGAATTACATTTGAAGTGTTTTAATTGCTTTCCATTTCGTATCAGATGCTCTTATTTTGAATTATTTTGAATCCAATTAGGATTCGTAGTCTATAAAAGATGTGTTTTACCTTCATGTTGAATCAATCAAAACAATTAGAACTTTTGTTTAACTTTTACTTTCTTTAGCTTCCGCCTCAAGGACACATGTCGCCGAATTCCACACGCGAAAAGGTGGTGGTGAAATATGTCACCGAATTCCACGCCGTCTACGTGAAGAGGTGGTGGTGGAGTATGGATGTAGAGAAGAGAAGACCTTCCATATTCCAACTCTTAGGGCACCAAATACTACAGTAGGATTTTATGTTTTAAACATATACATTGAGTTTACGGAGCCGGAGACATATTTTAGATGGCAAAGAAAAAAAGAAGCTAATATGTATCATAAATCCTGTTTATCTGAATTAGAGTCAAACAACTGTCGTACATGTGCGCATTAATTAGTAACTGAGTACGTACCAACTCCTGTCCAGAATTTGCCATTAAAGAGTGAGAGAAGGGTTCCCATCGATGTATCAACTTAGTGGCAACAATAACCAGGCCATGATTTTTGGTTCATAATTAGCTCGAAATTAGGCATCTAAAAACGTAGATTTCAGGAAATTAGAGTATATTATGTATTAGATAAATAATTATGATTTTCTACTCAGATAATTTTGTCTAATCTACATCTCATAAGAAAAATGATTTTTCGTACGGTCAAATCTATACAAATTAAAGGTTTAGATCAATACTTAACATCATTTGTAGTCACTTAGTTTGTCTGACAGTTTTAATTTGGAAAGGAGCCTCAGTCTGGTTTGATTTCAATTTACTGTCTTAGATCGATCATGGATGCTTAATACAACATGCAGACATATATGCTTACGCTCGCGGACAAATGAAGGCTATTTGATTATAAGTGGGTTGGTCATCCAGGTATGGCACGAACCCTTGCACTTATGCAAGATTTCTACTATTGGCCTCAAATGCGAGAAGACGTGGAGGGCTATGTAAGGACTTGCATGTTGTCTTGTGTGTCAACAACACAAGGTTGAACACCAACGCCCCACGGGTTTGCTAGAACCTCTACCCATTGCGGAAAGGCCATGGCAAAGCGTCTTGATGGACTTCATCGTGGCCTTGCCAAAATCCGAGGGATATGGAAGCGTCATGATGGTAGTTGATCGGTTTATCAAGTATACCACTTTCATTCCCCTCTCCACGGATTGCACTGCGGATGAAGCCGCTCAAACATTCCTCAAATACACAGTGAAGCCATGGTGAGTTCCACAAAACATTGTGAGTAATCGCGATTCTCGCTTCACGGGACGGTTTTGGGGAGAGCTCTTCAAAATAATAATAGAATTACTATATATTTGGAAAGGAAATGTAATAATAGAATTAATTCCGTCGATATGGAAAGTTGGAAATTCTCACAAGTCTCCATTATTGAAATCAATATATCGAATTAAAATTTGTATACAATTTGGAAATAGTAAATACAACGTACTTATAACATAGATATGTACACGTTTTACACTCTAATAACATTACACTTTAAAATCTAGATTATGGAGACGCCCGCTTTTTAGTTCTTGAAAGGAATCGAGATCATGTATATATATTGATTATAGTTGCCGCGATTAAAATCAAATTATCCCTCCAAAATTTCACAATGTTTATAATCCAACGGTAATATGCACAGTTAACGCTAAATTTTTTGTGGCATATTAAAAAGTTTGATCTCTTGAAGTGAGGAGCACCTGGTTTATTACTTTCTCCAGATTCAGATACGAGGACCCATCAGGACCAGTAGTAGCCTTTTCTGTCAACAGTTTCCACTCTAGCGCTTTCTTCTTCACTTTTTTGCCCTTTTCTCCCTCAATCAATGCTCTTACAACTCTTTGAATCTCAACTCTGCTAGCATCAGATTCTATTTCCATTCCGACATCCCACTTAGTGTGACAGAACCAACTGTTGGTCTGCTGGTCAGCGAAGAATGGCCAACATATCATTGGCACACCGGAAGACAAACTTTCCAACGTAGAATTCCAGCCACAGTGTGTTAGAAATCCTCCAATCGCTGGGTGGTTTAGAACTTGTTCTTGGGGGCACCAACTTGCCAGGAGACCCCTTTCTTTGGTCTCTGCAACGAACCCTGGAGGAAGAATTGCCGATTCACCATTGATTAGATCAGGCCTAATCACCCACAAAAAGTTCTGCTTGCTATTTGCAAGGCCCCAAGCAAATTCAACCATCTGGTGTTCTGTCATAACGGTTACACTGCCAAAGTTAACATAAATAACTGAATTTAATGCCTTCGAATCAAGCCACTCCAAACACCCTGGTTGTTCTTTCCATAAGTTTGATCCTATGTGACTCAAAGCATTGTCAACTGGAACTCGATTAAGAAGTAGTTGCAGAGGACCTATAGTGTAGATAGGAGGATAACTGAGAGAAAGTGCCTCCAAAACCTCATCGTCTAAATCATCAATGGTATTGAAAAGGAGTGCAGATGCGTTACGTGCATTCTCAACTTCTCCCAAGACAAAATTGAACAAAATATCATCGGCATCCGTTGTTCTGATAAAGCTTGGCATGTTCTTCAATCGTATGCCTTTCATCCCGGGAATCCAATCAATAGCGGTATCCAAATACCCATTTGTCAAGCAACTCAGATCTACACTTGTTAGGAAAGAAAAAGTAAAATGGTCAGTGCACTTGTACACAGGGCCGGCTCAAGTAAGGCAAAAAAATAGAAATGGGGTTTCTATATTTAAATAAAAAAATTATAAATTTAAACTTTTAAATATTATTTTATTTAAAATCTATTTTTTTCTTTTGAAATGAAAAATTACTAATTAATTCTTTACATTCAAGCTTTTCATCAAGATTTTGAATTTCTTCATTCGTTTCGTTTTCTTTTTTTCTTCATTTGTTTTATTATGTATTTGATTATCATTATCTTCAATATTATCTTTTTCTTTATTAGATTCTAATTATATTTGTTGCTCTTTCTTATTCAATAAATTTTCACCAACTTTTTTTATTGATTTTAACGAAATTTTCAAGAGCTCTTTTTCTAAGATTCAATTAATTATTCTAATTTTTTTTCTTAAACGTTTTATATCCAAATTCATATTGTCTAACAGCTATTTCTGAGACTAATTATTAATTAAAACAAACAAATAAAAATTGACAATTTGGGTACTCAAACACTAGAGACACGCACTACAAAAATACTAGTTTATAGTTCTCTAACAAATATAAACAAATATGAATAAATTAATAATATAGATAAATCTAAAATGAATTAAAACAAACAAATTCAAAATAAGTACAAGCAAAAAACAAATAAAAATAATTAAAAACAAATATGAATAAATTAATAATATGACTAACTATGTATAATTAAGTAAAACAAATAAATAAAACATATATTCAAATAAATAACGATTAACAATAATTATCAACAATTATTATTAAATTAATAATATGAATAACTATCTAAATTTAATTAAAAATAAAACATGAAATGATAGAACCTAGAAAAATTGAAATAAACTAGGCAAGTAAACATGGAGACATAGTTAGAGAAGAGAAATATTAGATTGAGTGATGACTTAAGAAGAGAAAGAGGAGCATAGTTTAGAATAATAGTTTTATATTTGTTGGTGGGTTCATTAATACATGAAATAATAAAAATTAAAAATTTTGTCATCATTGTGTTGGTATTTGTTTATATTAAATTTTTAAAATAAAATTATTAAAAAAATTAATCGGAAGTTTTTTCTCCAGATTTTGAGATCTAAGATCTAAGCAACTTTTAAAATAACTAAAATTATTAAAAAAGTTTTACATTGACCTCTTTTCCAGAGTTTGGGGCCTAAATAGCCTTTTAAAAAAATCAATTTTTTTTGGGGCCTAGAGGTTAGTTGCCTAGGGGTTGAGCCGGCACTGCTTGTACAAAAGTTTAAACTACCAGTTAAAATTTAAATTACATAAATAAAACCACACCGCGCACGCCACAAGTATGTAACAGAATTATCTTACCTTTGAGAGGGAAGAGACCCTTTTCTAGCAAGTGGCGATAGTGCACGACACCCATGAAGCTACAAGCGCTTGATGTCCATAAAAGGACATTAGGGATATTTAGCTCTTTTGAGGCTTTTAGAGTGAAGGTCATAATAGCATCAGATACTATGCAAGTGACTGGAGGAACGTTTGACAAAGATGTGTTGTTGAGTTGGGAGAGAAGCTCTTGAAAGGGAGCTAAGCAGTTTTTCTTGGTTGAGTCAAAGAGAGAGCGAACGTCTTGCGTGGTGTCTGCATCAGACGGAGGGAGACCATCGGGAATGGTCTTGAAACGGAAGGTGGGGATGCCATTCAGAGAGTCGGGGCCTCGGGACCTTAGCAAGCGTCTATGGTTATACTCTGTGTTTACAAATGTGATATGGAAGCCTTTTTGATGTAACAGTTTTGCTACATTTAGCATGGGAGTAACGTGGCCTTGAGCCGGGAATGGGACACAAACTGCATGAGGAGGAGATGATCTTTCAGAAAGCAAAATTGAATCCATCTCTTGTGATTTCTAATTGGGTCTTTCTTCTTCTCTAGCTAATTAAGCTCAGGTGCATGTAGAGCTGAACTTGCAAGGTTTTATAAACGGATTGTGGACAGTCTAATTAATTAACAAATGTTAATAGCTTTTGCCTTTTGCTTCGAAAGTTTCAAATATGACTGCTGAGGCAAAAGCAGTGTCTAAAATATACAATTAATTAATTACAATCAATATTTATTATTTATATCACAAATTATTGATCCTCTTCTTTTAAAAATGGTTTAACGTAATTAATAAACTAATTGGTAACCATCATAGCCACAAAGATCCATTAAGCAAAGTGTCGTGTATAAACTTGTTGACTATGAATGTAAATCTGAACCACAATCCTCGCGCCGTTTGCAGACCAAACGAATGAAAGCGATGAATGATAGGAAAATTAAATGCATTAGCCGCCCTTCCACGTCAATGACCGTGAAAGACGAATATAATTAATTATAGGGTAACATCACAGAATACCTCTAAAGTCAGACGTAATATCAGAATAACATACATATTTGTACCATTGCACCCCTCAAAATTGGAGAAACATGTGTTCAGTGTGAGGATGATGACAGCTGTGAAGCTTTAAAGATCATTCCCACATGATCAATAGTAGATCCGAATTTTCAAATTCTTTTTCCGTTTCGCTTCTATTTACAGTTACATTTATTTATTTATTTATTTTGACGGTGGGTTTTGTGAAGGACACAGAGGTCCAAAGCTTTTTCGCTAGTGATTGTTTGTTCGGAGGGTTGTTTCCAAGAGAAGGTTTATAGATTTGGCATGGGATAAGCAAGTGGTGGGGGATTTTTCTGCTGGCGCTTTCTTAGGTTTTCTTTTTGGTGTGCACTTGGAGAGAGAAGTATAATTAGTTTCAACCAGAATTTCAGTTGATGACCAGGCAACCAAATCCCAGGTTCCACATTTTTGGTCGTGGCTCTGTTCAATGCAGTTTATGGTCTTAATTTTGATGTAATAACTAGGCATTTTTGAGGCTTTATTAAGATTGGTACTTTGTTGAAAGATTTGATTTCCTTGAGCATTTACTTCATGAGAGACATGAATGTTGCAGAAGTCAGGAAACTGAGTATTCTGCTCATGTAATGGGTACTAAAGAATTGCTGACTGCCGGTTTGGTGTTTTTGATGTGTTTTCCCTTTGTACTTTGATTTGTAACTGTGATTACATGAAATTCCCTTTTTATCCTCCTCCGTAAGTAAAGAAAGAGATGAAAACTGTTAGTTAGAGCTGGGTGATTAAAATATGTAAAGGTTAAGGGCTGCAATGATACGAATATAAAACCTATTCTTCACCTGATACGAAGCCTAAGCTTAGGAGTACTTAGTGATATCATCCCATTAATTATATATGCATTGCAGTTAGCTTTATATACACTTTGAATTCGTGTAGTCATGATATTAAACCGAGCAATGTTTTATTTACAACTAAATCCTACAATTTCAGACAACTTTAGTTGGCCAAAATTTACAAGAGGAGTTAAAAAAAAAAAGAATAAGTAAAATTATATTGTTTTTTGCTGATTCAAGTTGTAAGAAGAGTTTATTGTAAATGTGTACTAGGTGCAATATTATTCTATTAAAATTCTTAATAAAATTTTCAATATTGTTTATCAAATCAACCACCCTTATAAAAAATGATTAAAGAAAAAAAATATCAATTTACGTCGTTATAAGATTCAACTGTCCATAATTTTGATTTCATTTTATAAATAAAATATTGAAGCAAAGCCATGTATCCTGCAGGCTTATAGGCTAGCTATTAGGCAAATTCCAAACCCTTTCACATCACCATGAAAAACAAATGGAAAGCAACGAGTTACCTTTGAATTAGCTTCCGATTTCTACCGTCAATGATATCAAAAGCTCCTAATAAAACTTTCAATTTTCAGAACCAACTTGCATACGCCACTAAGATTAATTATCAAAGAAAAAATATATATATCAAGGGGCGGTGTCAAAATATTATTATAGGTTTAGTTAATCGATCACTTAGTTGATGAATTGATTCCCAACTGTTGAACTCTTAAGCATACTTACGGGGTCAACAATGAAGAAGGCGATATTGATTTTCTTCCGAGCAGTGGGGTTTCCTTCGGTAAAGGCCCTTTTGAACGAAATTTAAGAGATATTCTTTAATGCAAAAATTGTTAGTGATAGGGAAGCAGTTTGATGCAATGAGTAAGCTATGTATCCAGATTAGATTTCAGTTTATTGATTTTCGTTTTTTTCATATGATTTTTAATTTGTTGACGTTGGTGGATTTGCGGTGGTGCAGAATTTCAATTCTCATTAGTTTCAGAGATTTGTTTGGACGGATTTATTTATGGCTTAGGATGGTTCTACTTTGTTTTAGATAGATGTATCTTGTTTGAAAGAGTTTTTCATATGATTTTCTCAGTTGTAGGCTGATTTATTAATTTTCTAATAAGATGACAGAAAATGTAAGAAAATGAAGGGGAAATAGTCAAACAGAGTAATTTTCTTGCTTCTAGATCGATCGATTTATTAATTTGATTTAATAATTTCCTAATAGGAGAGCGAAAATGACGTAAAATGCGGGAGAAATTGCCAATTTCTAATAGGACCTTTTTTTTTTGTTAAAAGTTTTATTAAACTGCACGGGCACAGGAGCGGATGGACCTTCCTCCGGCAACCTTTGTGATCTCTTGAGGTGACAATTTTCTACTTGCCATTCATGTTGAATCACTGCTTGGTTTAATCCTTCTCTCATCGTTCAATCCTTTGAATCCAATTCCGTATTCTTTAGCAGCTCCAGGGACACTAAAGAAAATGAAAAATTGCTTATCCCTTTTGGATTCAAGAAGATCTTGAATTTTAGTTGGGATTTTATCAACTTCGCCATCTCTCATCGGCATGCATGTTTGAATCGGCGGAGAAGCAATATCAAACCTTGGTTATCAAATAATCCATAAATTGAATATGTCTGTTGTTGCTAATGATACTTTGATAAAAAGATTTCTTCTTGTGATGAAATATCTTATAAAAACTATAATCAGAATAAAGACATTAGTGGCTCCAGACTCTCCCCAATCTTAGGTTCCAAAGCTAAGGTTATCCTAAGATTTATTAACAGGTCTTAATAAAATTTGCTTATTTTAGTAACTAAACCTAGAGTAGATTACTTTATGGGTACTAAGGTAATTAACTTTTTAACAACAACAGAATTGGTGTATAAAGCAAAAAAAAATGTGGGTTTCAAATATCCCCACCCTTTCAACATGTCCCTTGGACTTCAGGCTTTTGTTTCCAGATTACGCCTGACTCTTTATCTTAAATTTGGTTTTTCGGGCTGCTTCTCCTGTATTCAGCCTTTTTGTATATGTTGTTATTTAAACCGCGCCAAATTTACTAATAAATTCCTTTTTCTTCTTTCAGGTTTTAATTTTTTTACTATATTTTTTATATATCATATAATAATTAGAAAACTCATTCTCTAAAGACAATCAACACCCATATATTTAGAATTCATTTTGCATAATTTTTGAAATTCCAGTTTTATAACAATTACTTTCTACATGGTTTTGCTGTAATTAAATTATTTTTTCAAAAACACCATGAATCAAGCAGTGCCTTTCCAATTAGCAGAGTTCTGCCACAAGGAATGCAGCTACCATGATTTTATTTTCTATGAAATGATTGAAGGTCAGTGAGTGACATCAATTGATTTTGGTAAGCTAAGAATGACTCGTGCTTTTTGTTAGATATGTATTTGGAGCCAGCCAAACAAAACAAAACTAGAAGTGAAGAAAACTAGAAGTGAAGTCTCCTACCTTCAAAGGCTTACTCGTTTTCGTTTTCATGGTCAACCCCTCTAGTTTATGCTTGATAGACAAAAGAAGAAAGTTAGGTTGATGTTTTAAGGGATGGGTTTTCTTCTCGCTATTTGATAGACGAACAAACCGTAAAATAAACTGAAAATTGAAAGTTGAGAAAGGAAGAAATCTTTTTTTTTTTTTTTACCCTTATTATATTTCTATCCTTATCATGGAACCTACTAATAAATTTAGTTGGGCACCAATAACATCACTCACTCAGTTATTTTTTGGGCCTACATTGTTGTTCAAATATTTTGCTCTGGTGTACTTTGTTTCTTCTTGCGTTTAAACCATTGCTTTATTATGATGATGGATATGTCTGTGGTGCCATGTTTTTTGTGGGTTGGATTGGTGTACATGTGCGAGGAATGTAATTACCAAACTAACATATTTATCACATTAACATAAGAATGTTACGCGCAGTAAGGTCTTTTAAGCAGATTTGTATAGACATTATTAATTATTGGGTGAAATTATTTACAGTACTCCACAAAAAAAATTGATTTTCACCTTCACTTTTAAATACACCTAACTAATTTGATTTCATATAACCTTTCAGTTATTGGATCTAGAAATTAAGCTCGTTGAAGCACATCCTCTTCCACTATGTCATGTGATCTCTGCATATTTCCATCCGGAATGAGAATTCTCTGATACTGAATTTCATCTCAATAATTAATTAACGTTTAGGTAAAGATACCATGAGAAGGAATTCTTCTCCCTCCATCTAATTGTCTTATGTTACAATATATAGTTAGATATTGAGAGAATCCCTTGCTGCAATGGTGGAGCCTCATGCCGTTTGCTTACCTCACCCAGCTTAAGGCCACATAAATCCAATTCTCAAAAACTAGCCAAAATCCTTCACCACAAAGGCTTTCATATATGTCTCCTTTGTTAACACAGAGTTCAACCGCAAACGCCTTATGAAATCAAGAGGAGCCGAATCCCTCAATACGTCCCTTCCTTTCGTTTTGAAACCATTCCTGATGGCCTTCCCCCAACAGATGTTGAAGCCACTCAAGACATACCATCTCTATGTGATTCCACTAGAAAACATTGCTTAGCTCCTTCTAGAGACCTTCTTGATAAGCTAAATGATCCCTCCTCTAGTGTTCCGCCGGTCACTTGCATAGTTGCTGATGGAGTTATGAGCTTCACTCACGATGCAGCTGAAGACTTGGGCATCCCTGAAGTTCTTTCTTGGACTTGTAGTGCATGTGGTTTCATGGCGTATGTTCACTATCGCCAACTCCTTGAAAAGGGTTATACACCTCTCAAAGGTATGCTTAGCAAACCAACACAACATGGATCATGGCTTTCAACATTGTTCTCTCTCACAGTTGTAAAGGGTTATTATTGATTATCATGCTTTGTAATTAACTTGATTAATTGCAGATGAGAGTTTCTTGACAAATGGGTACTTGGATACTGTTATGAGAACAACCGACCCTGATTCCAATATGCTAGATTTTCCAGTGTATGAGACTCAAAAGAGCTAAAAAGGCTCGTGCTATTATCTTGAACACGTCTGATGACTTGGAGCATGAGGTTCTAAGTTCATTTGCTTCCATATTGCCGCCTGTACACTCCATTGGTCCCCTGCACCTTCAGATCAATCAGATCCCAAATGATGATTTGAAGAAGATTGGGTCAAATTTGTGGAGAGAAGATACTGGGTGTCTCCAGTGGCTAGACACAAAGGAACCAAATTCGGTTGTTTACGTGAATTTTGGTAGCATTACAGTAATGACAGCTGATCAACTGATTGAGTTTTCTGGGGAACTTGCAAACAGCAAGCATACCTTTTTGTGGGTCATTAGGCCTGATCTTGTTGCTGGTAACGCCACAATCTTCCCTTCCGAATTTTTGGCAGAGACCAAAGAACGGAGTATGTTAGCAAGTTGGTGTTCTCAAGAACAAGTTCTAAGCCACCCATCAATTGGAGCATTCTTAACGCACAGTGGGGGGGTGGAATTCTACACTTGAAAGCATCAGTGCCGCAGATCCCATGATTTGCTAGCCATTTTTTGCCGAACAACAAACAAATTGGGGATACAGTTGCACATAATGGAGCATAGGCATGGAGATAGACAACAATGTGAAAAGAGATGCTGATACGACCCGTCCCTAGCTACACGGACAAATCATGCCTAAAACTGTTCATTAAGATAACGATCCTTAATTAACTATTTTCCTACACTTTTTGCTCTGCCACTTTGATAAAACTATTCATAAAAAAATTACTTCCAGTTCAGGTCTTTTATGTAAAATACAAAAAAAAAAAAAAATTGCTCAGAAAATCTTTTAATGAAAAACCGGCAGAGTCTCCCCTACAATTTGAACAAAACCCCCTACAAAAATACACAATTTTACACTTCTAAAAATAGTTTTCATCCCAACTTCTTCTTTAACTTTCGTCCTTATTAACCACAACATACTAAAAGATAAATAAATCATATTTAACATACTTGATATTTAAAAGTTTATACAAATACATAAAAAAATAAAATACTTTATATAATTGTTTAACTTACTTACCGAAATAACTTAATATTCTTAAATTATACAAGCAAATCACTTACGTACCTTTACTTTGAACCCTTATTTAATCTTGTACACAGTACAAAAGGTATTACTATATCTCTTTCTTTTCTATAAAAAAATATATAAGCAGACACCAAAAGAAATCAAATAATATAGAACTTTTTAAATAATATTCCTCTCATCATATACTCAATCACTTATTGACTTTATTTTCTAAACAACTCATAAATTATATGACTATGACTATCTCATATTAAAATCATATAATACATTTCTGACCAGAAATTCTCATCTCATATTTATACTTAAGAAAAATCTATACAAAATATCATCACAGCTTTCATAGAATTTTCAAAACAAATAACTTTTGATTAAAAATCTTCAATAAAATTGCTTGATTCTATACATTTTAAAAACAGTGAAAAAAATGCATATTTTCTCAATCTTATAAAATAAAGCTAATAATGATATGCTAAAATCATCGCTTCAGTTATATATTATGCAAAACATAATTTCCTTAAAATCTTCTTTCAAAAGAAACTTTTGTGAATAATGCTTCTTTCTCAAACTAACTCATATAAACATATTTAAAACTCTTTTCATTATACTAAACAAGTACCCTTGAAACTGTCTGATCCTGCCTGACGAGATCTAACATCGCATAGGCAGATCTATCTGAATTTTCTCATACCTGGTGAGATATACATCACGCAGGTAGAGCTATCTGTACCTGGCGAGATCTAACATCGCATAGGCCTGCTATCTGAATCTCCTCATACCTGGTGAGATCTACATCACGCAGGCAGAGCTATCTGTACCTGACGAGATCTAACATCACACAGGCATGCTAACTAGTCATACGTATGCGTAGAACTACCCCCAAAGGGCTAAAGCGCCCAGATCACAAGGCCCAAAGCCTCTATGTGTGTCTGAACGGGCCCCAAAGGCCTCTATCTTTATAACTTTCTGTCTGAAATCTGTTGTCTCACTGTCTAAGTGAGTTGGGTACTAGCTTAGTATAATATAATTAAATTTTCCTATTTTTGCTAAAATTGACTTCTTTTCGAAATATGCTTCATATGCTAAATCATTGCTTCTCAAGCGGATTTATCAAAATCTGTAAAACTTATGTAAGCTGAAACTGATAATATCTGAATCCTGGAAAATTCATGATAAATATTCAAAAGAGTAATTTTAGATACCTTAAGAAATCCACGAAATCAAATTAGCATAAAGAAATGATCGTAATTATTCTACTTTTACACTTTCTATAAAATGGAAGAATATGCATCTATAATAATATAGAAAACAATTCATATATAAAATGTGAATATTTCTTTAAAAGTGCTATATCTTTATTCAAAACTAATTTTTGAAACTAAAATATATGTCTACAACTATTTTGAAAACTAGCTTTGAAATATTTTAATAATTAAAAGTAAGTATAACAAACCCTCAAGAAATACAAAAGAAACTAATTTGATTTCTTCTAAGTTTGATCAAATTCTCAAAAATTCTATAAAATGCTAAATAAACACAACTAAGTAAATACTAAAACATTTTTCTAGTTATCCAAAAAAATAAATCTTCTACTCTTTCTAAAACTTTCTAGAATATCCATAAAATAAAATACTTTTCATCTCACTATAAGCCATAATTTATATTTTTATCTCAAAATCTCATACTTTCTATATAACATTCTATATAACATCCTTCTCAAAATCTCATACTTCAAAATTTAATAAATTCCCAAAATTTCAATTCAGAATTTCAAAGATTTCCAAAATCTTAAATATCATACTCTAACTGAAAACTTTTTGACTATCCTAAAATTTTCATAATTTACATTCAGGTCCCTACAAATTCTGGAATAACTTTCTAAATTTGCAATTCAACCCCTACTGCTGGGAAACTTTAGAATTTGGCATTATCACCCCTGCAAAATTAAATTCTAATTTTCCAAAACTTTTTCTTTTTAAATTTGCCATTATTTTGAATATAAAATCACTCATCATTTTGTAAATCCAAAAACACCATTTCTTCAACGTGTATTTATTTAAAGAAGATAACTAAATACTTTAATTTTCTATACAAATTCATTTAATTATGAATGTCTATTTTCCAATAATAAAACAAAATTTTCTACTTTCCATTAACATACAACATACATTCATTCTACAACTTTCACTTTAAATTTATTTATTTTTTCTTGTACTCCAATTTATCAAAACAACGCTTACTATATATAAAAAAAACTAATTTACTATCACAACCCATAACCATCTCTTTTATCCAAAATTTTATACTTTACACACACTTATTTTCGAAATACATAATTCATCATTATGTATTCTAAAAACATTTAATATAACTCAATTAACTAAACTAATAACTTAAATCATATGAAAAACCATAAATTTAATACACTTTAATATAATATGAAATTCTCAAAACATAATCCACTCACTGAATTTAAGCTCCTTTATGGATGAATAATGTTATAAGAATTATTTGATGGCCGGAAAGCATAACCGGAAATGTCGCCGGAAAGTCGTCGCCGGCGAGTGAATAGTGACCAAATTCCATTTCTCTCCGATTTGTAAAATTCGTATATCAACATATAACAAAAATGGTATGGTTAGAAAGAGCATGAAACAAGCTTTAATTTAATCTATAGATTTACCAATAACTCACCGGATTTTGGCTGGAAAATGCATAGGAAGCCGTTAGCTTCCATGCTTCGATCCGCAAAAACGGTGAAGAAGCCAAGGGCAACACATATATGGATGGAAAGAGGACATTATAAGCTTCAAAATGATATATCTTGAAGCCGAAGACTCGCCGAAAATCGGTCGGAAGCGCCGGTCAAAGACGACGGTGAACAGTGACCGGGGTGAACAGTGAAAACGCTCCCCCCTCTCTCCCTCTCTCCCTCTCCCTCTCTTATTTTTATAATTAAATTTTTTTTTAAATTGGGTTGGGCTGGGCCTTGCCCAATGGGCATTACAGATGCAGTTGAAAATCTGGTCAGAATGTTAATGGAGGGAGAGAAGGGCAAAGAGATGAAAAGGAAAGCGACTGAATGAAAGAAGATGGCAGAACAAGCCGCTACTGGTCCTACTGGATCATCATATTGGAATGTGGACAAATTGATTAACAAAATGCTTTTGTCTTCCATTTTTCCAATTCAATTAATGTCCACCAATCTTGTTGCCAATCAATTTCTCTAAGTTAATTGTTATTCATTTTTAAGCAATAACAATGTCGAATTATAAGGAGAATCACATGTCTGTCTTATCTAACAATCTATAATTATCTTTTAAATATAAGAAATCATATAGAGTTGTATAAATCACAATTATATTTCTATCTCATGTGAGTTTATGGTGAATTAATCAATGACTAATATAAATTAACTTCTAGTTTAATTTATATCTCAAATCATGCAATAATTGGCCAGATCATCACAAGCATTAAGCACATGAATAATACACTCAACAAAAATTGAATAACATGAATATATTGAATTGAATAAATAGAGTATTAAACTTGCCTATATCCTAACCCTAGAAAAAGAGATTTAGTTCATAATGTAAAGAAAAGCAGCACAAGAAAATTGAGTAGCATTCATAGAGTACAAAGAAGGAAGAAAGACTTAGAGAACTTGAAGATTCATTGAAGAATCACTCTTGAATTGTGCCTCATAGAGTTATAGCTTGCTTCTTTGCCTCCTAAGCACCTCTAATGACAGCTCTAATATCTAAAAATACCTAAAATACCCTTACGTATATTCTATGTGAGAAAGAATTCGAATCCGAAGGAAATAGGAATCCTGAAATTTTTCAAAATTGCACTTGCGCAAGACACAAATACAGTGGGGTAGGAGCTCCAACTTTCTTGTTTCGGGTGAATTTTTCTGCATTTTGTGCCGCCAGGCCACCTGGATTGTGTTGGAGCGCCAAGTCTGATTTGAAGATTCGAAACTTTTCCTCTTTTTGGCTCTTTTTAATCCTATTTTTGCTGTGCTTTATTATAAATCGAATTTACTTCCAAAAATCTAAAATTCATCAAAATAACACATTATTTTCCTTTCATTTTGCTCAAGAACTAATCAAAAATTAAATTTAAGGTTAATAACTTAGTGAATAAAATTTACTAACAATAAAAATTCTAATTAATTCTACTCTTTATGAGTTGCTAGTAGCCTGTAGGATCATTAATTTTATTTGTCTGTCACGATTCTGTGCGGAGATGCGCAAGTAGCTATAAAGGAATTCAAGTCTGTATATGCTTCACAATCCCAATGCCTACCCTCTCCATCGGGTACTACTTTATTATCCCTGCCTAAGAAATATGAAGCATCAATGTGCTTGATTTTGGTCCATTCATCTATTTTTTTTTTCATTATCTGGACTTGACTTCATTCATTATATAATGGCTTCCTATCAAATTAATACAGGTGCCACATTGAATTACATTTCATATCCATACATACATACATACATACATACATACATATATATATATATATATATATATATATATATATATATGTATATATGTGTGTGTGTGTGTGTATATATATATATATATATATAAATATATGTATGTGCATGCATGTTATTCTTCTCATTTCATATACTGTAAACACAAGCTTTCAAACCCCAACATATGCTTTTAAATTGATTCTAAGGTGAATGTATATATGTGAAGAAAACTATTCATACATAAATATATATGTCATGGAAGGTTAAATTGATCTCAACGTGAATATTCAAAACTATATATAAAGACACTAATTTTTTCACACATCTTTAAGAATGATTTAGGTGTTTTAAAAATAATTAAAACTTGCAAATCTAAATTTATAACTTCATATAATTCTGAAATAATACACATACAACGTAATTAACTATGAAGCAATTACGAAATACTATACACCTGCATAATTTTGAAAGGATTCAATACGTTTAATATCAGGTTACCCTTATAAAATTTCGAAATGCTAGGCATAACATATGGCATATAAAAAAATTTGATCTCATGAAGTGAGAAGCAACTGGTTTATCACTTCCTCCATATTCAAATAAGATGACCCTTTAGGAGCAGTTGTAGCCTTTTCTGCCAATAGTTTCCACTCTAGCGCTTTCTCCTTCATTTCTTTGCCTTTTTCTCCCTCCATCAATGCTCTTACATGTCTCTCGATCTCAACCCTGTTGGCGTCAGATTCTATTTCCATCCCTACACCCCACTTAGTATGACAGAACCAACTGTTTGTCTGCTGATCTGCTAAGAAAGGCCAACATATCATTGGAACACCCGAACACAAACTTTCTAACGTAGAATTCCAACCACAATGTGTTAGAAATCCTCTGATCGCTGGGTGGTTTAGAACTTGTTCTTGGGGGCACCAACTTGCCAGGAAACCCCTTTCTTTGGTCTCCGCAACAAACTCTGGAGGAAGAATTGCCGATTCACCGATAACTAGATCAGGCCTAACTACCCACAAAAAGTTTTGCTTGCTATTTGCAAGACCCCAAGCTAATTCGTGCAGTTGGTGTTCTGTCATGACAGCTACACTGCCGAAGTTAACATAAATAACTGAATCTAAATCCTTTGAATCTAGCCACTCCAAACACTCTGGTTGTTCTTTCCATAAGTTTGATCCTATGTGATTCAATGCATTGTCAACTGGAACTCGATTGAGAAGTAGCTGCAGAGGACCGATAGTGTACATAGGAGGATAACTGGGAGAAAGTGCCTCCAAAACCTCATGATCTAAATCATCAAATGTATTGAAAAGGAGTGCAGATGCGTTACGTGCATTCTCAACTTCTTCTAAGACAAAATTGAACAAAATATCATCCGCATCTGTACTTCTCATAAAGCTTGGCATGTTCTTCAATTGTATGCCTTTCATCCCAGGAATCCAATCAATAACGGTATCCAAATACCCATTTGTCAAGCAACTCATATCTACGCTTTTTAGGAAAGAAAAAGCACAATCAGCACAATTGTACAAGAAATTCAAAGTTTAAACTACGAGTTAAAATTGCTTTTATTATAATTTAAATATTAATCAATATTAGAGTGTGTTTTGAGAAAATTACTATATGTTTTTAGATGCTATAACCTATATCTACTTTTATTTATTTATTTATTTTTGTTATTGGTAAAAAATGCTCAAAAACTTAAAAAGAAGTTGTCGCACTATCCAAACTTAGAGATTGATGGGGAAAAAAAAAGTTTTCAAGTGTAATATAGTTATTATAATTAAATTTTTTTCACACATGATATTTTTTAAATAGTAAACATTACATTTGCAATTCATTTGTAGTTAGTATTTCTTATCATCTGAGTATTCTGAAAAAAAAAAGTAATATTATACTTACAATTAACTCATTTATAATCCACATTTTCTTACAATTTTAGTTGATAAAATATCAGTAGATGAATAATTATAATGACATGTAATTTAATAATTTTCATTTATTTTTACTTTTTACTCATCAAATGATATTTTGTAACACATGTGATAAGAGATGTTGATTGTAAATAAGTTATTGGTGTAACATTACTCTTTTTCAAATCTCCCTATAGTTTTGGTTATTTTTCAGAAATTCATTAATAAAACCACATTGTAACAGAATTATATTACCTTTAAGAGGGAATAAACCCTTCTCTAGTAAGTGGCGATAGTGCAAGTAACCAAGGAAGCTACAAGCGCTTGATGTCCATAAAAGCACGTTAGGGATATGTAGTTCTTTTGAAGCTTTGAGAGTGAAGCTCATAAGACAATCAGCTACTATGCAAGTGACTGGAGGAAGATTTGACAAGGATGTATTGTTGAGTTGGGAGCCGAGAAGATCTTGAAAGGGAGCTAAGCAGTTCTTCTTGGAGGAGTGGAAGAGAGAGGGAACGTCTTGCGTGGTGTCAGCATCAGAAGGAGGGAGGCCATCCGGAATTGTCATAAAACGGAAGGTAGGGATGCCGTTCAGAGAGTCAGGGCCTCGGGACCTTAGCAAGCGTCCGTGGTTGTACTCTGTGTTTACGAAGCTGATGTGGAAACCTATGTGGTGCAGCAGTTTTGCTAGCTTTAGCATCGGATTAACGTGGCCTTGAGCTGGGAACGGGACACATACTGCGTGAGGAGTAGAAGATCTTTCTGAAGGCACAATAGAATCCATCTCTCTGATGATCTCTACTCGGCGCTTTCTTTCGCTCGAGGTAAGCTCAGGTGCATAGTGCAGAATTCACTCTATATATGCAAGGTTTTATAGACAGTTAATTGTGTACACGTTGATTGCCTTCCTAGCTTGAATGAGTTTTTCCCCAATAAATATTAGAGTCCAAATTAATTATATATTAATCACAATCAATTTTTAAGTTTTTGACATTTTTGGCAAATGCACAGGACTATTTTCATTCATGATTATCAATATATGTATACACAGTGACAAAAGTGCCAGCTGTAGGACACTCACTAATGAGACAAAGGAGGATATTTACAAACTAAAGAGATAAAAAGCAGAAAATTAAAAATAATGACATAAAGATTTAAAAAATACGTTTATGCTCTGTTAACAAATAAAAACAACCCCTCAGCTGCAGAATATTTTCTAACAATTGCGTGCAACAGTCAATATCTATTATTAGATCGATTTCAATTATTGGTATATCGTCTTCTTTGAAAAAATATTGTTGCTTCCACCTTGTGAAGGTTAAACTAATTAAACAAGTAATTAACTGTATTAACCATATCTACAAAGATCCATGTACAAAGTTTCCCATGTATGAAATTGCTGCATATGAAATTGAATCATTGATCACTCCCTCGTGTCTCCTTTACAAATCAATTAATTTGATTCAAAATCATCGATGCATTGCAAATACGTATCTTCTACCTGAGAGTTGCGGCTTATTGGCGTATAGGAAAATTCCACTAGCCGGCGCCTTTTCCACATCGATCACCATGAAAATCAAATAGCTTACTGTAATCAATGCAAGCTACTCTAAATAGAAAATCAAATACATTATATTATTATTCGTTAAAACATTATATTATTATATTATTAACGTCATCGAAGAAAAAAATATCAACCAACCGTGACAAAACAATTATATTATTAGATTTAATTAATTACTTAATTGATTGGATGATAGTCAAACGTTTATCTCTTTTACGAATATGTTACGTCAGTAATCAAGAAGGCGATAGCTACAGTTAGACGAACTTGTGAGAGAAGCTGAGCATATCAATATATTTGACAAGATCTCAGAGAACTAGAATAATTTAGAAGAAGGGAAAATAAAATACTGAAGTTAGCTTGCTGCGGATGTACAATTTGATTGATTACGTTTCAGATTACAACCAATCAAAGAAAAGCATTTGTTTGGCCTTATAACCAATTAAGTGTACCTGCAAATGACAATTAGAAGGTGTACAAGTGATTGAAGAAATATCAATAACAGAATGTCGAGTTGGCTTAACTAGCTGCAGGGATTGACGTATAAACAGATGACACTTGTTTCAAACACTAAACTGAATTAACTAATAAAACATAAAATAACTATAGTCAACTTCTGTTGCACTGGAAAAAGAATCCCTAACTTAAAGTTGCAAAGAATTTGGTAATTAAATCAACTTTTAGAAATTATTATACTTTTCAAAACTGGACAGAGGTGTTTGATAAACTAAAATGTTTTAACTAAATTTGTTATGTATACATGATTAAAAAAGATATTTGTATTTTTCATTTGTGATCTTTATTTATTATTTTATAATAATAATTGAGTCCTTTTATTCTTTTACCAAGATCCATAGTTTAGATATTTTAGATGTGAAAAGCATAATCATGTTTATTCCCTACTTTTGAGAAACTTTATTATATTATTTTTTTTAAGTAGATACTCTTCTAATAAAGATATATGATGTGGGAAAAACATACTTGTTATTGATGTACTTGTGGCTTAGAAAATATATTTTTGAGTGAACAAAGAATTTTCAAAAAGAATTTGTTGAACCTAAATATAAATTTATTTTGGTGCATGTGCAAATCTCCACAAAAATTGTTCACAATTTTCTTCATTCAATTTCTTTGTAATCAAGTAAACGTACGACTATCCTGATTCATAACACTCGACAAGAGGTTTGAGATCCAGAGAAGTAAATTCGTCTTTCGGGGATAAGAGGAAGATTAGTTACTTTTCAAATGTTAGTCATCTACTTTCCCGTCAGCCCAAAAAGAAAATATTCGAATGATAATAAGTTTCCAATAAAATAAGCTCCACCTGTATAGTCAGACATTTCTTGTCAACTGTTTAGGGCTTATTCTATTAGTTGTAATTAGTAATTTTTGAGGCATAAGTTGACCGTACACGGTGAATTATGCGCAATCATTAATTGCTACATTTCTTTCCACACTAGCCATAGCATATGGAAAGGGTCTATGGTACCCTCGGGGCAATGCTTTCCGGCCAATCAGGGAGCGCCATATCAACACTACATCAATACACGTACTCAGTATGCGCTCCCTGATTAGTCCAGAAGCAGTACCTTCAGGGTAGCAAAGACTCTCTCTAGCATATTGGATAGATTAAACAATATGAGGATTTGAAAGGCGAAGCACCTGGTTTATGACTCTCTCTAGATTCAGGTAAGATGGCCCATAGCAATAGTTGCCTTTTCTGCCAAGAGTTTCCACTGTTGCACTTGCTTCTTCATTTCTTTGCCCTTTAATCCCCCCATCAATGCTCTCACAAGTCCCTCAATCACAACTCTGCTAGCACCAGATTCTATTTCCATTCCTATACCCCACTTACTGTGACTGAACCAACAATTGGTCTGTTGGTCAGCGAAGAATGGCCAACATATCATTGGCACACCAGCACACAAATTTTCCAATGTAGAATTCCAACCACTGTGTGTTAGAAATCCTGCAATCACTAGGTGGTTTAGAACTTTTTCTTAGGGGCACCAACCTGGCAGGAGACCCCTTTCTTTGTTTTTTGCAACGAACTCTGGAGGAAGAATTGCTAATTCACCACATATTATATCAGGTCTTACCACCCATAAGAAGTTTTGCTTGCTATTTGCAAGACCCCAAGCAAATTCAAGCAGTTGGTGTTCTGTCATGACAGTAACACTGCCGAAGTTAACATAAATAACTGAATCTTGTTAAAGAATAATTCAAAGTTTGTATCCGTATATTGCTGCATGTTCCGTTAGTGGCTAGTCAATCTAGTTGCAAAGTTAACGGCTATTAGTGTGTCAGTGGGCAGAATTTTAAGGTTGATTTGTTAGAGTTGTAGCCTATATAAAGACATGTTTAGCTCATCAGCTTGCACTAAAACATAATAAATGTTGAGTGCTCTTTTCTCCTCTATTTGCCCTTATTTTTTATGATATTTGTGATATTTGTTTCCAACAAATTTGGTATAAGAGCTAGGTTAAGAGAATGAGTAGAGAGGGTAAAAACGTGAGTTGAGTGAAACACTTGAGAGGAAAGGAAATGGCCAGCAACAGCAATGCATGGGTGCTGCACAACCTCTTATTCCTGTCTTTAAGGGAGAAGGCTATGAGTTCTGGAGTATCTGTATGAAAACTCTACTCAATTCTCAAGATCTTTGGGACTTGGTGGAACAGGGGTATGCAAATCTTGATGAAGAAAGCAGATTGAAAGAAAACAAGCAAAAGAACTCCAAGGCATTAGTGATCATCCAATGGGCTGTCCATGATAGTGTTTTCTCACGAATTGCAGCAACAACCACATCAAAGCAGGTTTGGTTGATTCTGCAGAAGGAGATTCAAGGTGATTCAAAAGTGATTGTGATGAGATTGCAATCACTTCGGCTTGACTTTGAAACCCTGGTCATGAAAAGTGGAGAATCCGTTACTGATTTTTTGTCCATAGCAACAACAATAGTCAGTCAAATGCGATCCTATGAAGAGAAGATTACTGATCAAACAATTGTTAAAAAGATATTGCGAAGCTTGACTCCAAAATTTGATCATGTAGTAGCTGCAATAGAAGAATCAAAGGATTTGTCAATTTTTTCTTTTGATGAATTAATGGGGTCTTTGCAAGCACATGAGGCAAGAATTAATCAGTCACCTAAAAAGAATGAAGAAAAGGCATTTCAAACGAAGGAGGCTGTCAACAAAGCTGGAAAGTATGATAGTTCGATAAGCATGGGCCGTGGAAAAGGAGGATTCCATGGTCATGGTCGTGGTAACGGAAGAGGCGGAGGTTGCTTCGACGGACAATGCCAGTCCAGTGAGCAAAGAAACAACAAGAGTGGCATTCAATGTTATCATTGCAAGAGACATGGGCATATAAAAGCTGATTGTTGGAACAAAGACCAGCAAGTAAATTTTGCAGCAGAAAATGGTGAAGAAAGTAAGCTTTTTATGGCTCATTTTGATACTAACAGTCAGTCAAGCAGTATGTGTTTTGTAGACAACGGTTGTTCAAATCATATGACAGGCACCAAATCCATGTTTACGGAGCTTGATGAGACACAAAAAATGAAGGTGCAGCTTGGCAATGGCAAAGAAATGCAGGTTGAAGGGAAAGGTACAGTGGGCATTGAAACTAACCATGGTAATGTAAAGCTTCTGCATAATGTTCAACTTGTACGTGATTTGGGATATAATTTGCTAAGTGTTGGGCAATTAATGGCTAGTGGATATTCAATATTATTTGACGATGATGCATATGTTATTAAAGACAAGTAGTCAAGCCATACGTTGATTAACATCAACATGACTCAAAACAAAATGTTCCCGTTAGAAGTTTCAAGCATGGGAAATTTTGTTTTTGCTACTAGTGGAAAAGATGACTCAAAACTATGGCATTTGTGATATAGGCATCTCAACATCAAGGGTCTGAAATTGCTAAGTGAAAAAGGTATGGTTTTTGGACTACCGAAAATTGGTTTTGTTGAATTTTGTGAATGGTGCATTTATGGGAAACAAACAAGAAAATCTTTTCCTATTGGAAAGGCTTGGAGGGCTTCAAAGTGTCTTGAATTAATACATGCTGATTTATGCGGGCTTATGCATACTACATCTTTTGGTGCGAGTCGTTACTTTTTGGTTTTTACTGATGATTGCAGTCGCATGAGTTGGGTTTATTTTTTGGAAAACAAATCGGAAACATTTTAGAAATTCAAGCACTTTAAAGCTAAGGTTGAGAAGCAAAGTGGTTCTTACATCAAAGCTCTTCAAACTGATAGAGGTAGAGAGTTCCCATTCACAGAATTAAATCTTGTTTGTGAAGCAAATGGCATTCAAAGGGAGTTGACAACTCCTTACACTTCAGAGTTAAACGGTGTCACCGAGCAAAAAAATCAAACTGTTGTTGAGATGGCAAGAAGCATGTTACAAGCGAAGGGACTTTTAAATCATTTTTGGGCTGAAGCTGTGGCAACATTAGTCTATTTACTGAACATCTTTCCCACAAGGGCTGTTGTGAATCAAACTCCATTTGAAGCTTGGCATGGTGGAAGACCATCTGTAAGTCAGTTAAGAATTTTTGGGTGTATTGCTTATGCTTCGATAAATTCTCAATTTCGTCATAAACTTGATAAAAAATCTGAAAAATGTGTTTTTATTGGTTATTGTACACACTCCAAAGCATATAGATTATATAACCCTCTTAGTGGCAAGATTTTAATTAGAATGGACGTAGTATTTGATGAAAATGCAAGCTGGGATTGGAGTGAAAATGATGAGAAGATGCAACAAAAGATTTCTATGCCCATTGGAATATCTCCAAATAAAAGTCAAGAACCAACTTCTACAAAGTTACCAGCTGGTTCCTCTATGGCGTCACCAAGTTCGTCAGCCTCAGCATCACCAAGCCAAAACTCTTCATCCACTCTTGAAGAGTCTTCAGATGAGACACCACCCAGAAAGTCTAAATCCCTGAGAGACATATATAAGTCTTGCCAATTTGCTCTCACTATTTCAGATCCTATCACCTGTAAGGAAACAGTTGTAAAAGAAGAATGGCAAAGAGCAATAAAAGAAGAATTGATAGCGAAAGCGAGGAATTTAACGCGGGAGATTGTGGACTTATCGAAAGGCAAAAATGCAATTAGTTTGAAGTGGGTATTCAGAACAAAATTTTGTGCAGATGGAAGCATACAAAAACACAAAGCTCAACTGGTGGTGAAAGGATATGCCCAGCAACATGACATTGATCTCGAAGAAACTTTTTCTCCAGTAACTTGTTTCAAAACTGTGAGAATTGTCTTGGCATTAGCTATGCAATTACAATGGCCTGTTTATCAATTTGACGTCAAGTTGGCATTTCTAAATGGAGATTTACAAGAGAAGGTTTATGTAACTCAACTAGAAGGTTTCATAATTGAAGGAAAAGAGACAAAGGTGTACAAGTTGAGGAAGGCCTTGTATGGATTGAAGCAGGCTCCTCGGGCATGGTACAACAAAATTGATGGATACTTTCAGCAAAATGGGTTCTCGAGGAGTGAGAATGAGCCCACTCTCTTCGTGAAGAAGGAAGGTAAAAATGATTTCATCATAATTTGTCTTTATGTTGATGATATCATTTATACAAGCTCATCTAGTTCCCTTGTGGCTGAGTTTAAATCACGTATGATGCATGAGTTTGAAATGTCAGACATGGGTTTGCTGCATTATTTTCTTGGCCTTGAAGTTCAACAAGCAAAAGATGGAATTTTTATTTCCCAAAGAAAATATGTCAAGGATCTTCTTAAGAAATTTGGCATGATTAATTGTAAATCTGCAGCTACACCCATGAATATCAATGAAAAATTGCAGCATGAAGATGGAGTAGAGATGGCTAATGCCAAAAGATTCAGAAGCTTGATTGGAGGTTTAAGTTATCTAACTCACACTCGACTCGGTATTGCGTTTTTTGTTGGTGTAATTTCTAGATTTATGCAAAGTCCTTCAAAGCTTCATCTTGGTGCAGCGAAGCAGGTCTTGCATTATATTGCTGGAACAATGGATTATGGGATTTGGTATTCAAAAGTTTCTAATTCCAAATTATGTGGGTGCACGGTAGTGATTGGGTTAGTTTGTTGGATGATAGGCAGAGCATTTCAGCAAATGTTTTGTCACCTTTGGATCAGGAGTAATCCCTTGGAGCTCAAAGAAGCAAGCCACAACAGCAGTGTCTTCTTCAGAAGCTAAATATGTAGCAGCCACTTCAGCAGCTTGTCAAGTCATTTGGTTAAGGAGAATATTAACAGAACTTCAAAAAAAGCAAGAAGGAGTAACGGCCATATTCTGTGACAACAAAGCAACAATCTCCTTGATAAAGAATCCAGCTTTTCACGGTAGAACAAAGCATATTGACATTCATTTCCATTTTATTCATGATTTGGTTGCAAATGAGGAGATCACTTTGAAGTATTGTAGCACAAACGAACAATTGGCTGATGTGCTTACCAAGGCTCTATTGAAAGAGAAGTTTATCTACTTTAGATCTCTACTTGGTGTTTGCAACTTTGAATCAAGGGAGAGTGTTAAAGAATAATTTAAAGTTCGTACCCGTATATTGCTGCACGTTCCGTTAGTGGCTAGTCAATCTAGTTGCAAAGTTAGCAGCTATTAGTGTGTAGTGGTCAGAATTTTAAGGTTGATTTGTTAGAGTTGTAGCCTATATAAAGGCATGTTTAGCTCATCAGTTTGCACTGAAAAATAATAAATGTTGAGTGTTCTTTTCTCCTCTGTTTGCCCCTATTTTTTATGTTGTTTGTGATATTTGTTTCCAACAAATTTAACTCCTTTGAATCAAGCCACTTCCATAAGTTTGATCCTATGTGACTCAAAGCAGTTTCAGCTGGAACCTGATTTAGGAGTAGAATAGGAGGACCATGAATCAAATTATTTTTCAAAAACACCATGAATCAAGCAGTGCCTTTCCAATTAGCAGTGTTATGTTGCAATGAATGCATCTACCGTGCTTTTATTTTCTAGCTATGAAATAATTGCAAGGTCAGTGAGTGATATCAATAGATTTGGGTAAGCTAATAATGAGTCGTGCTTTTTGGTAGATATAAACTTGGAGCCAGCCAAACAAAACAGAACAATAAGTCAAGTCTCCTACTCTTCAAAGGCTTTCTCGCTTCCATTTCCATGGTCAATCCTCTAGTTTATACTTGATAAGCCGAAAGAACAAAGTTAGGTTGATGTTTTAAAAAATGAGTTTTCTTCTTGTTATTTGATTGAATAAACTATAAATAAACTGAAAATTGGTAGTTGAGAAATGAAGAAATATATATTTACCTTTATTACATTCCTATATTTATCATGGGGCCTACTAATAAATTTAGTGGGGCATCAATAACAACACTTATTTATTTATTTTTTTGCCCTACATTGTTGTTCAAATATTTTGCTCTGGTGTATTTAGTTTCTTCTTGTGTTTAAAGCATTCCTTTATTATGATGATGGATATTTCCGTGGTGCCATGTTTGTGGATTGGATTGGTGTACATGTGTGAGGAATGCTATTACTTAAGTAACATTTTTATCACATCAACATATGAATGTTATGCACATTAAGGCCTTTTAAACAGATTTTTATAAACATTAATTAATTATTGAGTGAAATTATTTACAGTACTCAAAAAGAAAAATTGATTTTCACCTTCACTTTTAAATACACCTCACTAATTTGATGTCATATAACCTTTCACTTATTAGGTTAAGAAATTAGGCTGGTTGAAGCACATCCTTTCCCACTATGTCATGTGATCTCTGCATATTTCCATCTGGAACGAGAATTCTCTAACACCGCATTTCACCTTAATAGTTAAGTGACGTTTAAGTTAAGATAAGATGAGTAGGGATTCTCGTCCCTCCCTCTAATTGTCTTATGTTACAATGTATAGTTAGAGCTTGAGAGAATCCCTTACTGCAATGATGAAGCCTCATGCCATTTGCATACCTCACCCAACTCAAGGCCACATAAATCCAATGCTTAAACTGGCCAAAATCCTTCCTCTCAAATGTATGCTTAGCAAACAAATATAGCTGGGATCATGGCATTCAACATTGTTCTCTCTCACAATTTGAAAGGGTTGATTATCATGTCTTGTAATTAACTTGATTAATTTGCAGATGGGAGTTACTTGACAAATGGGTACTTGTATACAATTATAGATTGGATACCTGAGATGAAAGACATATGATTGGGGGACCTTCTTAGCTTTATAAGAACAACTGACCCTGATTCCATTATGCTAAATTTTCTTGTATACGAGACTCAAAGAGCTAAAAAGGCTCATGCTATTATCTTGAACACGTTTGATGACCAGAAGCATGAGGGTCTGAATTCATTTGCTTCCATATTGGCGCCAGAATACTCCACAGGTCCCCTGTACCTTCAGATCAATCAAATCCCAAATGACCATCTAAAGAAGATTGGGCCAAATTTGTGGAGAGAAGATACTGAATGTCTCCAGTGGCTAGACAAGAAGGAAACCAATTTGGTTGTTTATATGAATTTTGGTAGCATTACAATCATGACAGCTGATCAACTGATTGAGTTTGCCGGGGACTTGCAAACAGCAAGCAAACCTTTTTGTGGGTCATTAGGCGTGATCCTATTGCTGGTGAAGCAGCAATCCTCTCTTTCGAATTTTTGGCAGAGCAAAAGAAAGAAGTATGTCCGCAAGTTGGTGTCTTCAAGAACAAGTTCTAAGCCACCCATCAATTAGAGGATTCTTAATGCATAGCGGGTGGAATTCTACACTTGAAAGCATCAGTGTCAGAGTTCCCATGATTTGGTGGCCATTTGTTGCTGAAAAACAAAAAAAAATGTTGATACAGTTGCACAGAATGGTGCATAGGCATGGAGATAGACAATAATATGAAAAGTGATGACGTTGAAAATCTGGTTTTAAGGTTAATGGAAGGAGAGAAGGGCAAAGAGATGAAAAGGAGAGCTACTGAATGCAAGAAAATGGCAAAACAAGTCGCTACAGGTCCTATTGGATCATCATATACGAATCTAGAAAAATTGATTAACAAAGTGCTTCTGTCTTCCACTTTGATGTGATTTCCTGTATTGGGGGCCAAGTATTATATTTGTTTATAATTTCTATTATGTCATATGTCATATTTGTTCTTTTCACTCTTAGATACCCTTACCACCTCCCCCACTTCTCTCCAGTCACCTCCAAAGACCAGTATCATCTATCTTACCCACTAATGAATAAGATTTAATTTTGAGATCATCACCACAAGAAGTCTAAAGTTAATGCTATATTGGTTCCAGTTTCGGAAGATAGAAAGGCAAGTATTGCACTTGTTCTGTATATTTGCTTTTTTTTTTAAATATTATCGTCTAGTTAGTAACTTTAGTTCACTCCATTGAACATAGAATGAACATTACGAGTTAGATCATTATGTAATTTGTGGAGATGAGAACAAAGATATGCCTTGATAGATACATGTAGAGCTTTCTATGCGTGCCATATTAACAGCGTAAAGTGTGCCGCGTGTTCAACATCGACACATGCAGCCAAGTACTGATCATAATAAATATCTAATTAAGTCCACTCTTTGCGTAGCTAGTTACCTGTAGGATCATTAATTCATCTATCTGTCACGATCCGTGTGGAGATGCGCAAGTAGCTATGAAGGAATTCAAGGTTATATAAGGATGAAAATTTTTGACAAGACTCACGAATCCGACATGACACGACACGCAAATTAGTGAGTTTGGGTTATCTTAATCGTATTTGGGTCATGATTGAGTTGAAATTTTTAACTCGTTTAATAATCGGGTCGTGTTCGGATTGAGTGTTTGAACCCACGGGTGACACGAACCCGTTTAATGACATGAACCCGTATAATAACACGAACCCATTTAGTAACACGAACTCGTATAATGACACAACCCGTATAATGACACAAAACCATTTAGTGACCCGTATAACCCGAATAAAACATAATATCATAAAGACACGAATTGATAATTTGACACGATTAAATTTTGAATCGGTAAAATTACAAACACAAGTCAAAAATTAATTTGAATTTTAAACTACTGAAGAGTCAATGAGATGAAATTAATTTTTTTTGCTAAATTTAAATTGTATTTAAAGTTTGTATGGAACTTGGTGTTTAGTAGACTATTTATCGTGTTATGAAATGAAGTTTGTTTGAGACTTGGTATTCAGTGGACTATTTACTGTGTTGTGGATTAAAGTTTGTATGAGACTTGGTATTTAATGGACTCTTTATTGTATTTTGTGGATCGAAGTTTGTTTGAGACTTGAAATTTAGTGGACCATTTATTATGTTGTGGATTGAAGTTTCTATAAGGCTTAATATTTAATGGACTCTTTATTGTGTTGTGGATTGAAGTTTGTATGCGACTTAGTTTTTAATGGACTCTTTACTGTGTTGTGGATGGATTTTGAATATTTGATTATTGTTACTTAAAAAAAAGGCTGAAAATTGTAATGTGTATTCGTGTCATAATCGTGTTAATTATTTACACATGTCATAAACTTGTCATAATTGTGTCAAAATATTTAAAAGTGTCAAAATCGTATAACTATGTCATAATCGTGTCAAAATATTTAAACGTGTCATAATCATCTCAAAACATTTAAATGTGTCATAATCGTGTTAAACGGGTTATATTCGTGTCAAACCCGAAAATAACCTATTTATTATTCGTGTTAGCGTGTTGAGTCATGTCACCCGTTTAATAATCGTGTCGTGTTTGGGTTGGGTGTTTTTGACACGAATAATAAATAGGTCGTGTTCGGGTTGGATCAATTTTTATCGTGTCATAGCTCGACAAGACACGAACACGACCCGTGAGCCCGTATTCCCACCCCTAGTTATATATACTAAATATTGCTAATGGAATTAACCTAAAGTTCATGAAACCATGATTCGAGAAGATAGCAACCGCACAAATTTTCAAGAAAGCCTAACCGATGGGCTATCGAATAAGTAAGATCTTAAATGCTAAACTAGAAATCCTTGAAGCGATCCAAGAGCAGAAGTCGTGATGCCGCTTGGGACTATTTTGCCCTCGTGTTAGGAATTATAAATTTATATTGTATACTAGAACCAACAAGTTATTGTCATAATCCTTCACAATCCCAATGCGTTACTGTCTCCATTAGGTACTATTCTATTGTCTCTGCGTAAGAAATATGAAATATCGATGTGCTCATTTTAGTCTATTCATCTATTGCTTTTCATTATCTTGACTTGACTTCAGTTATCATATAATGGCTTCGTATTAAATACAGGTACAATATTTAATTAGATTTCATATATACGTATGAATGTTGGAGATTTAATTCTATTAAATCCATACAGTGTCAACACACGCTTTCAAACCTCAACATATGCTTGGTTAAAATGATTCCAAGGTGAATATATATATGAAGAGAACTATTCATACATAAAAATATTTATCATGCAAGGTTAAATTGATCTCAAAGTGAATAATTAAAACTATATATAAAAATAGTATTTTGTCTCACATCTTTAAGAATGATTTAGGTGTTTTTGAAAATAATTTAAAATTTACAATTCTAAATTTAAAACTTATATATAATTTTGAAATAATACATACAACATAATTAAGTATGAAGTAATTATGATGCGTTACACACCCGAATTAATAACATTATACAAACCAGATTATATATATAGTACTCTTGCCTTGCTCCTTAGCTCTTGAAAGCAAATCAAGGTTACAGTTAATATCAGGTTAATTACCCTTTTAAATTTTGAAATGCTAGGCATAACATATGGCATATCAAAAAAATTGATCTCTTGACATGAGAAGTACCTGGCTTATCACTTTCTTCATATTCAGATGAGATGACCCTTCAGGAGCAGTAGTAGCCTTCTCTATCAACAGTTTCCACTCTAGTGCTTTCTTCTTCATTTCTTTGCCTTTTTTCTCCCTCCATCAATGCTCTTACAAGTCTCTCAATCTCAACTCTGTTAGCGTTAGATTTTATTTCCATTCCCACACCCTACTTAATGAGACAGAACCAACAGTTGGTCTGCTGGTCACCGAAGAATGGCCAACATATCATTGGCACACCGGAACACAAACTTTCCAACTTAGAATTCCAACCACAGTGTGTTAGAAATCCTCCAATTGCTGGGTGGTTTAGAACTTGTTCTTGGGGGCAACAACGTGCCAGGAGACCCCTTTCTTTGGTCTCTGCCACGAACTCTAGAGGGAGAATTGCCGATTCACCGCTGATTAGATCAGGCCTAATCACCCACAAAAAGTTATGCTTGCTATTTGCAACACTCCAAGAAAATTCCACCATTTGGTGTCTGTCATAAGAGTTACACTGCCAAAGTTAACATAAATAACGGAATTTAAATCCTTTGAATCAAGCCACTCCAAACACCCTGGTTGTTCTTTCCTTAAGTTTGATCCTATGTGACTCAAAGCATTACTTTCAATCGGAATTACCTAATTCAAGAGTCGCTGTAGAGGACCAATAGTGTGTTGGAATTTGGCTTACTTTGATACCACTTTGTTGGAGAATAATTACTCAACCAATCAAGCAATACAAGAACATAATAAAGAAGAAGATATTGACTCTTGAGCACTTATCAACTCTTTGTTACTTCTTCTTAATAAAATTGATAAATTACAAAGACTTATATAGTAGACTCAATCCTAATCCTACCACTACAAGAAAATAAGGCTTTTGTGTCACAACTTTTATGTCAGTTTCCAGAAGAATGACACGTAATTACACCCTAAGTTCAGTCAAACCCCATACATGTCGTATATCAAAAAGGCAGGATTAAATGTGTCATAACACAATTTTTTAGTGTGACACATATTACCAACTATAAAAAAAAAGAATAGAAACCCTAAGCACCCTCATTGCCTTCAGCCGCTCAACACGCCTCATATCTCTCGATCTCGATTGCCTTCAGCCGCTCAACACGCCTCATCTCTCTCGATCATCAATTCTCTTCCAAAGCTTCAACACCTTTTGTTGGAGGACTGCAAGAGGCTTCAATCTGTGCCTGAGCTTCCATCCAGTGTGGGGTGCGTCGAAGTAAATGGTTGTGCATCACTTGAAACCTTATCAGATGCATTCAAAGCAAACAATTCAGATTATTTAGAAATCTCTTGTGTAAAATGCTGGAATTTGTTCAACAGTGGCAGTCTGATGTTTACAATGCTGAAAGACGTCCTTAAGGTCAGCCTCTTTGTCTCTCTCACTAGTTCTTGTGTTTAAACATTATGCACCAGTACCTCATAGCTTTTTTAAATTTACAATTCTGGTTACAGGCACCAATTACAAGACGCCGTTTTAGCGTGGTTGGTCCTGGAAATGAAATTCCAGAATCGATTAGGTGTCAAAGTGTGGGCTTTGGATTAAGAATAAAAAGGCCTCAAGATTTATATGATAATAAGTTGGTGGGATTTGTTCTATGCTGTGTGTTCGTTGTCTATAAGCATCACCCCCTCCACATTATTAATGAAGTTGAATGCATTATTCAAGGTGATCATGCAAGAGAACAAACTTGGAGTATTAATTTTAGTAAGAAGTTCGGCCATTCTATATCAGAGCATTTATGGCTTCTGTATTTGTCTCATGAGGAGTGTAAGGAGCAGTTTAATGAAATTGAGTTCTCACCATCATCGATGTACCCTGGAGTGAAGGTGAAGAGGTGTCGATTCCATCTAGTATTTGAGAAAGATCTGCAAGACCTTAACGGAATAATGAAGCAATCCAGTAGCTCTACTTCTTCTCAAGACTTTATTGGATCAACAATGGGTGTTGTCACAACTACTTCTTCTCAATACCTAAACGACTTAAAATGCTCTAATTATAACAAATAAGTAAGTCTGATCTGTGATATCAATTCTGCCTTTAGTTTTCTTTTATGCCAAATTTGTATCATTTCTTTATTATGTTAAAACTTGAGCTTAATTTGTTTGTTAAATTTGCAGTTTGGATCTCTTTAATTTCTTAATCGTAGATGAGTTCTTGATTCTTTTATCTTTTCTCTGCTGGTTTCTACTTTCTAGAATAGGACACATCACATGTTTGTTAAAATGACAGCTATATATCTTGTGCAGATAAAAAAAATTGTAGGCTCAGCTGTAGTGTGCTGAGTGATATTTTCATTCTACTCTTCTTTATTAACATTCTTTAATGTTGATCAATAATCCTACACTATTATTTGTTATTCTACTTCTATTATTAAGGAACTAAAAATTTTTAGAATTAGAAAGTTATTTAAAATTTAATTATATACTTTTTATATAATGGCCCAGTTAATGGCTTTTTACTGTAATGTTTTACCCCTGTTTTCGGTTGTATCTAGAGAGGCTTGCTATTATTTCTCTATTGAGAATCATATTTTTTTCTTCCTTATTGTTGCATTCAAAACGTTATGTATAATTGCACAATTAAAGTAAAACTGGAAGATTTTTGGTTATGTTGTTTGAGTGAATTTGATTGTTGGTGCTTATAATTTTCCTTTTCGGTTATCCGGTCTTATCATGGTCATCTAAGTGGTGTTTACTGGTTGGGTCTTCATCCCACCATCGACATATTGCTTACTGGTGGACGTGATTCTGTTTGTCGGGTATGAAGGCTATCATTATTTTAGATATTATTCGATACAATACCATTGCAATTCAATATTTTTAGTTGTTCACCAAGGCTAATTTATGGTTTTTTCTGAATTGAAAGCATGAAAAGTGATTTTAATGGTATGAAGTTACTGCATTTTTCAGGTTTGGGATATACGTATGAAGATGCAAATTTTTGCCCTGTCTGGGCATGATAATACAGTCTGCTCAATTTTCACTAGACCTACGGTATGAAGATATATATATATATATATAGTTTGGGATATTCTAATTGTTATGTGCAACCTATTTCTAGAAAAAAAAAAAGAAAATTATGTCTTTTAAAATAAATGAGGAACAAAAGCCTTCAGTCAAGGTTAGTAATATTTGTTTCTAGGAGAGGTTGCAGATTTTTTTAAGGCATTACTGAAATCTTCAAGGATTCAATAGATGATATCTTCAGTATAACTTGTGAATAGGTTATTATTGTTATGTGGTAGATAAGATAATTTCATGCAATCTTTTTATTTTAATAATAAGTTATTGATAGTTTCACATATTATGTACATCTGTAACGTGCAGGTTCATTTTCATAATGTCTGTTGAAAATCATATGCCTATTAAAAGCCAGCCACTTTAAACATGTCTTATTTATTCCTTCATATCGCAAAGTTTTTGAATTTTGATTGACATCTTTTGCTTTATTTAACTAAATTGATGGAAAGACATTGTTGTCCCGGTGATGTCCAATAAGATTAAAATGTTGATCAATCATGGAATGATAGGGATTGATGGGCAACATTATTGTGATGTGCCTTTATCATGTGCTTTATATATGACATGACTATCAATAAAGTCCTATTGGTTGATGTAAACTTTGTTTTGTTGGTCTCCAGAATCCACAGTTGTTACTGGTTCCCATGATTCAACTATTAAGTTCTGGGACCTCATATATGGTAATTTATTCTTTTTCCATTTTGTAATTTATTCTCCATCATTTTTCCCCTTTGGTCAAGAAATTAACATATCAATTATTCCTATCTTTCAGGAAAAACAATGTTAACTCTCACACACCATAAAACGTTTGTGCGAGCGATGGCATTGCATTCTACAAAATATGTTCTTAGCCATGGTATCTGTCACTTTGTATGAGACAATCCACCATGGCTGATTATATTGTGCTTTCTGAAATTGTCTAATTCCTTTTTAAATATTTTCTTTTTCTTATTTCAGGAACTATTTTGCATCCGCATCAGCGAAAAATATTAAGAAATTTAACCTTCCAAAGGGAGAGTTTTTGCATAACATGCTGTAAGTTCGTAAATATATCATTTTTCTATATATAATGGAAGATATATGATTTGATGAGCTTCCCTGTAATCATATCATAGTTTGTCATTTTTTTCTCCTTTTTGTTGTCTTTTGTGCATCAAGATTGGTGAATCTAAAGTTGTATGAAGTGAATGACTGTATAATTATTTACTATAGTGATGTTCTTGGCCTGTTTACTCTGGTCAAAAAGACACTGTTTTTCTAGATTTATCATGTGTATGTAGCTATGCATAACCATTTTTCCTTTTCCCTTAAGAGGTCGCAAGTCACTTTGAATTGATTAAGCTATGCATTAATAAAAAATACATTTGGATTATCTTCACTGTATTCACTAAACTGGATTTACAACATTTATGGAAGGATTATCAAATGGTGTTTAACTTCCATAAATGATGGATGTTTAAAAATTATGAGCTTTCTAGAAGGTGTGGGCTTGTTTGCTAATTAACAGCTGGGTTATGAAACTGCAGTAGAATTTTTGTGCTGCGAAAATGCCATAATAAAATGTGGTTACTCAAAAAGTGCTGAGCATTTTGCAGGAAGTATAGTAAAAAGTTTCTCACATTCCTTGGTTGGGGTTCTAAATAGTTCTCTGATAAACAAGACAAAGTTGGCTGATGGAGTCATTAGGTGTCTTAGCGTCTCATGGCTAACAAAATCCATTATTTGCTTCTTAGATCAATGCTTGAGATTAATTATCTATCTTGATCGTTATCCTACTCAATTGGGAAGGGTTTGTTGGCTAATTATGTTGTTCATGGTGTCTGGCACTACGAATTAAGAACTTTTATTTACAGTAATATAGAATCATACACACTATCTTTTACAGATTTTATCTCTTCTATTCTTTTCTATGAAATTGATTTCACTTAAAGAACTATGACAGCAATTGCTTACTATGCTACATTTTTCAAAACCTTTTAATTTTGTTTTTTTTTTGGTTTCGCTGTCTGGCTGATGAATTTGAAATATGCTTTGTTCTTTTCTACAGCTCGCAGTAGAAAACTGTAATTAATGCAATGG
Source organism: Boswellia sacra (assembly GCA_013180625.2). Lineage (NCBI taxonomy): Eukaryota > Viridiplantae > Streptophyta > Magnoliopsida > Sapindales > Burseraceae > Boswellia > Boswellia sacra. The sequence continues at coordinate 2,163,856 of SNVD02006000.1, forward strand.
TAGTCAATGACGAGGGTGTTTTGGCTACAGAAGGTGTGTGTTTGTTACATTATGAGTATGCTTCTGATTTGATTTTTCAAAAATATATGTTTAATATAAATGATATAAGTGCCTAAAATTGTTTATAAAAATTTTTCCTATTGCAATATATAGTTATTGTGATGAATTGACCAGTGAACTGAATATATTAAGGTATATATTTCTGATTATTTACATGTATGTTAATGCAGGTGACAATGGGAGTCTATGGTTCTGGGATTGGAAGAGTGGTCACAATTTCTAGCAAGCACAAACAATTATGCAACCTGGTATGTTTTGAACCTACACTAGGTTATTTGTTTATTCATTATTATGGCAGTTAGTCTGATTGTAAGATAGGAAAATGTTAATGCTAAAAATTATCATCTTGTTCAGGCTCATTTGATAGTGAAGCTGGTATATATGCTCTCTCCTACGATGTAACTGGGTCAAGACTTGTTACTTGTGAAGCTGACAAGACAATCAAAATGTGGAAAGAAGATGAAAGTGCCACCCCAGAAACTCATCCCTTCAACTTTAAGCTACCAAAAGACAATTGTCGCTTCTAGTTTCCATCATCTGGGCCGCTTTAATTGGTAATGTATCATACTGTTTGACAAGTTTCACTACAAGAATTTTGGTCTTATATATCACTTCTCTTTATGAGTTATATGTTGGTTTTAAAAAAGAATTTTCACGTATCCAAAGTCATACCCGCTATTTCATTTACATATAAATTAACTTAACTTCTACCTTTTTTTGCATTTTGGTTACCCTAGCTGTCACACTTCTCTCCCTCCCTCACTCTTGTCACTCTGATCTCCTTCTCATCTCCCTTGTCTTAACACTCGTGCTCATCTCCCTTACTCTCATCTGCTGCAGATGAGACATCATCTCTCGTCTCTTTGATGTTTGCTAGTGGATCGTCAGTGAACGCATCTGGTGGCTTGAACTCATCTTCATCTCATCTTCTCTTCTCATTATCATCAACGAAAGCTGTAAGTAAGTAATCCAAACTATAATCAGTCAGTGAACGCATCTGGTGGCTTGAACTCACTTGGACTGTTTATGAGCCACTTGCTTTTGTCTATAATGCTTAGGAGTACGTACTTTTAACTAATTATGGGCACACTGTTATGTCTTTCATGATAGGGTTTTTTCCTTCCAAAATTGTATCCTTAAGGCTTTCTCAAGTTATCAAAGAATCTTTAGATTATGTGGGAAATGTGAGGCATGGGGCTGCTACTGAGTGAGCAGTTTTCACAGGATTAATTTCAAGCAATCAAATTTGGAATTTTTTGTATTCCATGTGATAAAGCAGCTTAAGTATTTACCATACTAAATTATTAGTCTTCTTAAGAGATTTAGTAGAAATATTGTTCATCTTTTTTTTATAACAGTATATTGGATTATTTACCAGTTGTTTTACTATGACTAGGAACTGAACGTGGTGCTAGAGTCAGTGCCATACGTATTGCAATATGCGAAACATTCAGTGAGCCAAATCGTCGCTTGCTGCAGAGGTCTTTTTTTATTTTTATTTTAATTCTCATTAATTTAATGTGCTTTTGTTTCTTTTATGCTATTCTATGTACTTTTGAGTTGGAGTAAATCTGGGAAAGGATTATCGTTATTTTGGGTTTTCTATTTATTCCATGATTCTGGTGGATGACTTGTCTGCATTACTTTGTACCCCTTCTTATTTATCCAGTAGAAAAAAAGAAGGAAAAATTAACAGCAGATATTATGAGGTTGCAGTAGGTCTTGCGGTGCAAAATTATTGCAATAGTTACATTTCAGTTTCTTATTATCAGCCAAATACTGTTTATATTTTGTGAATTGAGAGTGAAATCACTAACCAATTTTAATCCCTTTTCCTTTGAGTGATCATTTGGGTAATACTTAATTTGGCACCTAGCCATATTTCCCCCAATTTTTAATCTGTTTATTTCTTCTTTGTTTTCAGAATACTTATGATGATGCAAACTGTAGCTTTTCACAAAGCTGTGAATCGAATGAGTACCTTAGCTGTGGCAGCTTGCATGGCACCCTTACTTCTTCATCCCCTTCTAGCTGTGGCAGTCTGCGGCTTGGTCCTGTCAAAACTCTTTACTTGTTCTAGAGGTGGTGCTAATTTGTTCCCCATGTCTTTTTTTTTTCTCCCTAAGTTATTGTCTACATAATATATTTTGGAGGTTGAATTATTGTTCTTGGTCTTTTATTGTTAAGTACGGACCTGTTCTGTTTGATAGAGTGTGAGGTAGATCCTCAAGTTAGGGTGTTTTACAGTTGCTGTTTTTGTGGTGGAACCTCTCACTTGTGGTGGTGCACTGATGTTACTTGTAAGCTTATAAGAATTGGATTTATTACTCTGTTTTTGACCCTTGGTCTTTGCTCTTTAGTTAACTATACTACAGCAAAATTAGTTCAACTTAAAAACTAACTGTAATATTTCTTTCGTAGGCCATAGAAAGTTCAACCTTTGTTAAAGACTATTTTTCTAAAATAAGTGTCGGCCAAAAACCGACACATAATGATAAACAAAATTGTAGAATATATGTCACTTAATTTATGAAATATATGTCGGTCAGAGAATGACACGTATTAAATATTTTAAACTTAGTGTCGGCCAAAAATCGACACATAATTTTTACAAAAATATGGAATATGTGTCACTTAGTATGAATTATATGTCGGTCGTCGAATGACACATATGTTTCAGGAGGCAATATGTGTCGGTCATTGACCGACACAACATATGTGTCACTTATTGACAGACACATATTTAGTTAATTCCAAACTTTGTGTCGTTTTTGGACCGACACAACATATGTGTCACTTAATAACTGACACATATTTGATAAAATCCGTTACTATGTGACACATATTTGTTTATACATGTCTGTTTTTGAACGACACGTATTCTTGTGTCGGTTTGACCAAGTGACACATATAGAATACGTGTCAGGGCCATATATGTCGCACGAAAACCGACATGTATTTTGATATGTGTCAGTTTTTGACCGACACAAAAAACCTTTTTTGTTGTAGTGTACTCAAACCATAAATGCTAATAATTCTAAAATAACTAAATAATTAATCATTATCCATAATTTACTAGGATTATTAATCCTCCCATAACATGTCTTCTAATCTAATTTGGACTCCAATCTTATTTTAATTTAGACTTTAAATTCTAAATAAACTCTCAAGCTTTATTTAAACTTCCAACACCCCCCCTTAAACTAAGCTTAACCAAACAATGACTTGGAACTTTTTCTTGAACATTGTTGATCTCTTGATGAACCTTTCTTGTCTTCACGAGCATCTTCATATAACTTCATGTTTTTCCATACATCCTCATATGGTTTTCTTGCATAATTTATCAACCATGACCATAATTGTTTGTCTTCTTTCTTTTCTTCACATATGTCTCCATGATCATACCCAAACTTTGTTTTATCTTTATGCAAAAATTTGACTCCATAAGCCTTCATAAACAAAATCTTTAATATAATTTCCTTTTGTTCTTGTGTTAACGTTGCTTGATTTGCTGGTACTTCAAAATCTTGATTTACAACTTCCCACATGCCTCTGTACTCAAACTCGGCTTGCATTTGAGTTCTCCAATACTCATAGTTGTGCTTGTTTCCATCAAATCTGGGAAGTTCTTTTTCCATCTTGATTTATTTTCTTAACTCTGCCTTCCTGGCAACTTTGACAGGCTCTAACTGGCTCTGCCAACTATGGTAGGCTCTTCCTAACTCTACCAACTTTGCTTTAATAGACTCTGAGACCTTCCTGGCTCGACTCTATCTAGCTCTTTCTTTGTGCCTGCTTCTCTCACAGATCTTCCTTGGATCTTTACGTTGTGCCTAGCTCTAAGATTGCTCCTCTCAGAACCTTCCAAACTAGCTCTGACAGGTCTTTTCTGGAGCTTACTACCTAGCTTCGAAACAAATTTGATGGCCCCTCCCAGATTCTTCCAACCTAGCTCTGATACCACTTTGTTGGAATTTGGCTTACTCTGATACCACTTTGTTGGAGAATAATTACTCAACCAATCAAGCAACACAAGAACATAATGAAGAAGAAGATATTGACTCTTGAGCACTTATCAACTCTTTATTACTTCTTCTTAATAAAATTGACAAATTACAAAGACTTATATAGTAGACTCAATCCTAATCCTACTCAAACCATAAATGCTAATAATTCTAAAATAACTAAATAATTAATCATTATCTATAATTTACTAGGATTATTAATCCTCCCATAACATGTCTTCTAATCTAATTAGGACTCCAATCTTATTTTAATTTAGACTTTAAATTCTAAATAAACTCTCAATTGCTTTGTTTAAACTTCCAACATAGTGTAGATAGGAGGATAACGGGCAGAAAGTGCCTCCAAAACGTCATGATCTAAATCATCAAAGGCATTGAAAAGGAGTGCAGATGCGTTACGTGCACTCTCAACTTCTCCTAAGACAAAATTGAACGAAGTGTCATCCGCATCTGTACTTCTGATAAAAGCTTGGCATGTTCTTCAACTGTATGCCTTTCATTCCAGGAATCCAATCAATAACGCTATCCAAATACCCATTTGTCACGCAACTCAGATCTACACTTTTTAGGAAAGAAGTAAGATGATCAGTACAGCTGTAGAAAAGTTTTAAAGTTTAAACTACAAGTCAAAATTTAAATTACATAAATAAAACCATATTGCGCACGCCAAAGTATTGTAACAGAATTATCTTACCTTTAAGAGGCAATAGACCCTTTTCTAGTAAATGGCGATAGTGCACGAGACCAGTGAACCTACAAGCGCTTGATGTCCATAAAAGGCCGTTGGGGATATTTAGCTCTTTTGAAGCTTTGAGAGTGAAGCTCATAAGACAATCAGATACTATGCAAGTGACTGGAGGAACATTTGACAAGGATGGATTGTTGAGTTGGGAGAGGAGAAGATCTTGAAAGGGAGCTAAGCAGTTTTTGTTGGTGGATTCGAAGAGAGAGTGAATGTCTTGCGTAGCGTACGTCAGCATCAGGAGGAGGGAGGCCATCAGGAATTGTCATAAAACGGAAGGTAGGGATGCCACTAAGAGAGTCGGGGCCTCGTGACCTTAGCAAGCGTCTACGGTTGAACTGTGTTTACAAAGTTGATGTGGAAACCTGTGTGGTGCAGCAGTTTTGCTAGCTTTGGCATCGGATTAACGTGGCCTTCAGCCGGGAACGGGACACAAACTGCATGAGTAGGAGATCTTTAATTTCTGAAAGCACAATAATGATCTCTACTCGGCAGTAGTGTAATCAGAAAATTCTCTTTTGGTGGGCTAAATTTTTTTCGTTAATATTTAATATATAACTAAATTTTATCATGATAAAAAGTCTGCATGTATATTAAATATGGGAGGCATTTACTTTTGTTTATTTATTAAATTAAAAATTTAGAATAAAAGATTAAAAGAATAATGTAAAGTTATAATTTGATAAAAAAAATAGAATAAATATTATATAAAGAAAATTTTATTTTATATATGGTATATATAAGATTTAAATTGAATTTTTTCTGCATAAATTTTTTGTTTTTCTCGTGTTTGGATGGATTATAGAAAAAGAATTTTGTTTTAAAGTAAGGGTATAAGTGTTCTAATTTTAATTTTTTGTACCAAAATGAAAACTTTTCAGAACGGCAGCCCAGCCCAGCAACCTGCTGGTTTTGCCAGTGCTACTCGGCTCGTTGTTTTGCTCAGGTGCATTGAGCCGAATTCACTTTTATATATACGCGCACACGTCAATTGGTTTGCTAGCTTTAATAGATGGTTTTTCTCCAAATATAATTGCCCAGGCAATATTAGAGTCTAAATTAATTACAATCAATTTTTAAGTTTCTGATATTTTTGGCAAATGCACAGCACTAATTTTCATTCACGATAATACATGGTGACAGAAGTGCCGGCTGGTGGGACATTTGTTAATAAGATAAAAGAGGATATTTACAAACTAAAAAATTATAAAAGGCAGAAAAATAAAAAATAATAATAAGATAAAGATTAAAAAGCATTTATGAAATATCTATTTGCGTGCAACAGTCGATATCTATTATTAGATCGATCTGAATTTTTGATCCTTCTTGGAAAAAGTATTAGTGCTTCCACCTTATAAAAAGGTTAAACTAATTAAACAGCTAATTGAATAATAATCATATCAACAAAGATTTATGTACGAAGTCTCTCGTGTATGAAATTGATCACCTCATTGTGTCTCGTTTACAGATCAATTAATGATTCAAAACCATCAATGCATTTGTAAGTACGTACATTCTACCTGAAAGTTGAGGCTTATTGGCAAATAGCTAGGAAAAGCCACTAGCCGGCGCCTTTTTCACACCGATCACCATGAAAATCAAATAGATTAATGTAATTAATGCAAGCTACTTTAAATAGAAAATAAAATCGTCATCGTCCCAGAACTCCTAATAGAACTTTCAATTTTCATTACCAAGTAGTATGATGGAAGAAAAAAAAATAGTAATTTACGTCAATACAAAAGATTCGCTTCTCGAGTGATTATCCTACAAAATTCCATTACCTCACTTTTCACATCACCGTGAAAATTAGATAAATTGTCACTTCCATTTGTATAGTGATAATGATGATATTAAGCTCCCAACAACACTTTCAATTTTCAGAACCAATTCAACGTACGTCATCGAAGAAAAAAATATCAACCAGTCGCGTCAAAACAATATTAATATGTTTAATAAATTCCTTAATTGATTGGAGGATTGTCACAAGGTTATCTCATTGACGAAATATTGTCGCATGCAATGGATCAGTGATAAAAAAGGCGATATCTGCAGTTGGATGAACTTGTGACACGATCTAAGAATATCAGTGTATTTGATAAAATCTAATATTTATGTGGTATTTATTTTAATCATTTAATATTTTTTAAATTTATATATTTTTTAAAATTTAATTTATAATATTTAATAAGATATTTATTTATTTTATTAGATACCATTTAAAAAGAATAGTAAGAGAATATTTTACCTGTAATGTAATTTTTTTATCCTTGTTAAAATATAAAAATGTTTATATTTATATTTATACAATCCTTTAAAAATTAAATAGTTAATAAAATTAAATTAAAATTCTTTTTTATTTAAATAATTAATATTATGTTTCTTACAACCTTTAAAAAATAATTATTAACTAAAATTAAATAAAAATTCTTTTTCATTTAAATAGTTAATATTATATTATATAAACTCCTATGATATTGTTATATAACTACTATATTATTAATATTATCAATTTTTAAAATTCATTCCTCCTATTAGATCAAATTTAAGTCATATCAATTTGTATTAAAAAAATTGTAAGAGTAGTATTTTATCCATTACATTTTGAGGACCATATTTTGAATCATAAAAGATTAATTCTATTAATTAAAGTGTTTTTCATTTCATAAACTAAAAAAGAAAAAAAAACTAATACGATCTTTTAACTGACAATATTAAATATTAGTTTTTTTACTTTAAATTTATACTATTAAATAAAATAAAATGTCCTTAGTAATCTAATAAATAACTTTTGAAGTTTCAATAAAATTGTCCATATAATATGTAATAAAATTCTATCAAATATAATGTCCATTTTAAAACTCGTTATTTATAATTAATGGTATCAAATTTCTCAATAATTATTATTCAACATATTATTAGTCAAGTAATTTGAAATATTAATAAAAATAAATGAAAGTTTACCAATTATAAAAAATATTTATCATATTTTTAATAAGGTAATTATAATATAGTAATAAATAATATGACAATTTCATAATAAATACTAAAACAATCACAAATATACTAAAAATTATACTTTTAATAAATTAAAATAATATTCATAAATAAAAATGTGATAAAATTTATATTATTTTAATATGTAAGGATATTTATGAAATAAAACTTTTAACATCTCATTTAGATAATAATGATTAAAAAATTTGATAAAATTTATAGTATTTCAATATATATGAATGTTTATAGAATAAAATTTTTAACACCTCATTTAGACAATAGTAATTTTAAAAAGTGATAAATTTTCACTTTTTCAATTAAGTGATTTATCACTTAAAATAAGTGTTAAATAGAAAAATAAATAAAAATTTTAACATTAAAATCTAAATATTTTAAATGTTAAGTGATAAATGAAAGAAAATAAACTACTTCTTGTAATATTTTAGAAGAAGGGAAGATAAAATACTCACCTTGCTGCGGAACGGATGAACTTTCAAAAATTTTAAGAACCAAATCAACGTACGTCACTAAGAAATTAAATAAAAAAAGTAATCAATTATCGGCCGCGTCAAAATATTCCTTCACTTAATATATAGAGTGTGGATTAACAATCATGGTAGCCCTCAACAATTTAACTCTCGAGAAATAATATTGTCTTTGGCTCAATGATGAGGAATACAAAATCTAAGTGGGGATGGTACCAGAAGCAAAAATCCATTTCAACATTAATTTGGTAACCGAGCACATTAAAATGTGAAAAATCTGAATAAAAAATTTGTTGCCCTGAATAATTAATTTGTCTTCCAATGATTATAAGGTCAAATGTAATATAGATAAATTCTCAAATATCGACATTTTTATTGTTTGTCACAGCTTAACAAAAGAAGGATTAATTTGAGGATATTTTTTATGGCAAAATATTTATATTTTTTGTTACGTACGTCTCTGAACAAAAGACAAGGTGCCAGATATTTTACTCCTTACACTGTGTATCTGAACCCCACCTTAATTATTTCCTTATTTTTTAGTTGTAGTCGCAATTGAGGAGTAGAAATTTTGATTTTATTGCAATACAAAAGCACAATAAACGTATAGCCACCCATTTTAAATATGGAAAACGATATTAATGTTGTTCACATCTCAATACTGAGTACTACATTTGCCCTGTAACCCAGAAATTAATTAAACAAAGAAAATACAATGAATGTCGTTCAAGTTACAAAATCCGGAGATGCTATCTTTACATTGGATCTGTAAATGACATGTCGTCATATCGGAAAATCAATAAACGACAAAGCCCGTTAATAATCTTCCCAAAAAAGTTAAAACAGTACTGAACTTCTCCGAAGGTAAGTAGAGAGATGATTTGTTATTTTTAAATTTCCAATTTGGTTAATGGTTGTACTCATAAGTGGTGAGCATTTTCTTTTGCTAATATAAAATGAGCCTGCAGTGATTTCCATGGAAAATAATTAAAATCAAGTAAATGTGCAGCTATCCTGCTTCATAACACTTTACAAGAGACTAATTGAGATCCCTCTTCTACTGCCAGAGAAGCAGTTTCAGTTTTCAGGGATGAGAGAGATCAGATCAGTTATCTCTCGATCGTTAATTTGTTTTCCTGTGAACCCATAAAAAAAAATTCCACAGAAGATGAATTTCATATATATTCTAATAGTTGTCATTGGCATAATGTATGTAAACTAAATCAAGGTTAGGATAAACATCAGTTTATATCCTTCCTCAATTTCGTAATATCTTTACATTCCACAAGGTAAAATACGCACAATCAATGCTGCGATTCTTCACACTAAGGCATCACATATGGCCTATCAAAAACTTTGATCTGTTGAACTGAGAAGCACCTCGTTTATGTTAGATATTAATACACAAGAATTTTGAAAACTCACCATTTATTTCTTTATTCCTTGAATTTTAAATTCCACACACTTACACAAATAAGAAAAAATACTCTAGTTATATAGCACTCATAATAATTCTATTTCTTCTATGAACATAAATCCTAATTCTACTTGAACTCAATTTTAATTCCTAAACAAAACTTAAATCCTTAGACAAATAAAATTTATTTCCAAGACCTCCCCTTAAACTTGATTTGTTATACCAAGTGAGTCTCTAATTCTAATAAAGTTTTCATGCTTGAGTGGCTTAGTGAATATGTCTGCAACTTGACCTTGTGACTTTCCGTACTCCGCTTTCACTTCTCCTCTTGTGATGCAATTTCGTATATAATGATAACGAGTATCAATGTGCTTGCTTCGATCATAGAACACTGGATTCTTTGCTAGTGTTATTACTGACTTGTTATCAACACAAATCTTCGTTGGCTCTTCTTGTGAAGTATTCAACTCCTTCAACAAACTCCTCAACCAAATTATGTGACACGCACATGTAGTAGCAGCAACATACTTGGCTTCACAAGTTGACAATATAACTATCGGTTGTTTCTTTGACACCCAAGTAAACGAAGTATCTCCCATGAAGAAAACACAACCAGTAGTACTCTTTCTATCATCAGTATCTTCAGCCCAATCGCTATTACAATATCCAATAAGTTTATAATTATCAGAGACTGAATAATACAAACTAAAATCAATAGTACCTTTAAGATAACGAAGGATTCTTTTAGCGGTTTTGAAATGTGTAGTAGTTGGATTCTCCATGAAGTGACTTACTAGACCAACTGCATGGAGAATATCTGGTTTCGTACATGTCAAATACTGCAAGCTTCCAACTAAGCTCTTAAATAGTGTTGGATCAATGCTTTCTCCTTCTCCATTCACTACAAGCTTTTACCGCGGGCCGAAACCGCGGTAAAAGGCCTTCTACGATAATTCTACTTTTTACCGTATAAAATGGCCCGCCGTATAAAATGGCACAGTAAAAAATAATTCTACTTTTTACCGCGGTTTTGGCCCGCGATAAAATGGGTTTTACTACAGGCCATAGGCCCGCAGTAAAAAGTGACAAAACTTGTTGACTTTTTACCGCGGGCTACAAGCCCGCAGTAAAAAGTCCTTGTTGTTGGTTTCATAAATCCACTTGTACAGTACCTAAAAAGACCTGAAATCTGTAATTAAGGGCTGTTCTGAGGAGTATGGCATTAAAAAAAATAAAATCCAATGATTTTGATAATGCAATTACACCTCTCTAGGCCTGCAGTGACTTCCTTCAGTTCTATCGGTTTGCCAACCACCACATGCATCGGATGCCGATAGGGTATAGGAGATCTGCAAAAGTGACGATCAGTTAATCCAAGCAGTACTAAAGCTAGAACTGACACCTTACTTGTTTTCATGAGGATGCAGAGTTTTCATTAACAGTGTTAAAAGTCATAGGTCACTCATTTTCCAATAAACTTCAACTTGCCAAATTTATACTTGTAGACATATCAACAGCTTCCTTGTGTATGCATGGCAATTCTTTAATATAGAAAAATCACTATTATTCCTAAAACTCCACATGCAATATCCACTGTAAGATGATATTATTTCATTGAATTACAACTTTTTTGTGATTTCATTTTCTTAAATACATAGTCCATGGAAATCAATTCTGAAGATGTCCAAGAAAAGCAAAACGTGTATCTGACTCTAGATTTGGTAAGTAATACCACTGTGATGGGCAAACACCTTTATACTGAGGCATGTACAGCTTTACATATTTAAGGAGAGAAGTATTAGTGGTACAATACAGACAATAACTTGTTCAGGAATGGCTTACAGTGCTCATACCCTATAATTTCTAAACATAATATCATAACTGTTAAACCAAATTGATGTCAACAAAACATTTTGATATCATAGACAAACACAATTACTTCCATCAGGATTAGATAAAAATATGACGATAAACTTTTTCAATGCAGATAGAGAATTCATAACTTATCCATGTAAGAAATTCATACATACCCAAGAAGTCCCCAAAAGAAAAGTGGAATGAACTTAATGGCTCTAGAAAACTAAAGGTACAGCTTTCCACCTGGCTTCCACCACTTATAGACATTTGACTGTAGCACAATTGGGGAACAAAGGAAAAAAATTAAACATCATGGCTGATGCCTCATGAAATAAAGAGTATTAATTAATCAGATGAATGGACAACAAAGAAATGCAGGAGCCAATTTCCAGATAATAATAATAAGAAGAAGAAATAGATTGAAAAGGGCACAGAAATCAGCAAGCAAGTGATCATATTTGCTCCACCACCACTGTCACTAGATTATGAGGATTCCTGAAGAAAATAATAACTGCAATGCAGGTTTCACAATAACAGTGCCAACAGATAAGAACTTTGCAGAAATCTTGATAATGTAGGAGGTTAAAAAAGAATCAATTACCTGACCAAAGCAAAAAACTGGAACCGGGGGTCGGCCCATCTCCATGGCTATGCGTATGAATCCTCTTCTTGACTTAAGAAACGCTATCTGCAAATCAAGCAAAGCACTAACTCGATCATTACTGAGAGATGTGCGCTACCCTGAGTAGGTATTAATAAGCCTCAAAAAGGCTAGAACCATTGGAGCATTGTTAATCTCCTTTTTTCCAATAAAAACAAAAAAAGGTGATAATAGCAACAGAATCATTGGCCCAGAAGATACATAAGTGATAACAATAATAGCAAAAACCACAATATAACTTGTCTACAACCTGCAAAATAGTACATGTGAATTACACCAATGGGATGCTAATGTGAAGAAGTAAGGAGTACTAAATTATTATCTCAAGTCTTGATATAATAATATATACATGAAATTGAAGTGTACAGAACTACAGAAGAGCTGAAAGATTGAAACCTCTGAACCACGCTCCATGTGAAATGTTTCTTGCACTCCACCAGGCACTACGATGCAACTATAACCGGCAGCCAAGAGCAAAGTGAAATTATTCTTAGATGCTGGTGTAAGACCAAACCATGTCCATATATGCCTCAGAAATGGCGTGTAGAATACCTAGTGATTCAACACAGTTTGAGAGAGGGAGAGAGATGAAATATATAGGGCTCACAGAGCATAGCAAACAGAAATCTTACAGCGCTACTTGCAAGGACCTTTATTTTTGGGAGAGGCATGAAGCCTGTATTGTCAGCAAGTGCAACAACCCCAATTGGGAAAACTGAATGAGGCTCATAACCGAACACTGAAAATGAAGAAATAAATTGATACAAGTTACAAGGATAAGAACAATGCCAGAGCTCTACAGAAAGAATTAGTTTTTTTGGTTTTTCGGATTAGGCAGCCAAAGCCAAGCAACAAATAGTATATGAATTAGTTTTAGAAAGGAAAATAAAAAGAGGTTTAATATAATAATATTTATGATGATTACATCTAAAGTCAATTTGATATTGAGTAGAGATAGTGATTGATCATAATAGGTGATAAAAGAAGAGAGAGAAATGAAATTGAAAGAGGCACCATAGGATCGATCCGGCTGGAAGGCATTGATATCCTCAACATGTAGAGTAACTGGAAAATAGCTGCAAGCATGCTTACAGATATACCTAGGAATTGGCAAGAAAATCGTGGTTGATTAAGAAGTAGAAAATAATAATAATAATAATAATAATAATTGAGATTAATGAAATAAATAAGTAAAAGGAAAGTACCTGGCCAAGGTTCTGCCAAATTTACTATGTTGGTCAACAGGAATGAACATAAAGAAGAAAAGCAATCCAAACACCCTGAGGAAGAGGAAGACATGTTATAGATTAGGATTGGAAAGGAAGTAAGAAAAATTAAGAGACGAGGGATTTTGATTTTGAGACGAACATAAGTGATTTGGAGAGAGGTAAGAAGAGGAGGGAGACAAGGACCAAAAGGACGTTGAAATGGATGGCTCCCAGCCATAGAGCCATTGCTACCGTCGTATGTATTGCATTGGATCCAAAATCTTCGTTTCCCCGAAACTCCACTTGGCCTTGGCCTTGGCCGCCCATCTCTCTCTTTCTCCCACAAATCAAAAACTGTTACTCACAACTATGCCACGTTTTTCTTAATCTTTAGTCATACATAAAATCCAGTTTCTTTTCTCCCCGAAACTCATCTCCCTGTCTAGTCCCCCCGCATCTCGAGCTTTCCACACACTACCACATGGAATTCTTAATTAATTAGGCGCTGGCTCACCCACGCGTCCCACACCAGCCTCAAATCCACTCTCCATGCTTATTTGATTGAAAGGAGATGTTAGAATTTAAAGGGAATTTACCCAACCGCATTTCCGTTAAATGTTGATGCTACTTAACCTGTAATACACATTAACAAATGTTTCCAAAACGATCAAACAAACACCGACCGAATTTCAGTTAAAATCTACTGGAAATGTTGATTTCTGTAAAAATCTATAAAACTTATTTCTGTAACAATTGAAATAACAATTGAAACCAAAAAGATAAAAGACGAAATAATACCTCCGAATTTCTGTAAGAGTGAAGCAAAAATAGCAGAAGAACGCAGGGGATTTCCAGTCGGTTTGGAGCAGAAGAATGCAGGGGATTTCCAGTCGGTTTTCCCTGGAAACAAGCAGCCACTGTTGACAACAATGGCCGAGCTTTGGCCGAACCACCGAGGAACGGCGCGACCGAGCTTTTGTACGAGATAACAGCGACTGTGAGCGACGAAGGGGGAAGCACGACGTTAAGAAGTTGAAGGATGAAGGACGAACGGTGCGACGAAGCGTGCTACGAAGGGCGAAGCAAAATTGGGGAAAAAAATTGGCTGCTTGTTTATATTAGGGGATATTACAGCTTTGGGCGGGAGAGATTAGAGTTTGGGCGGAAAAAATTGGGGAAGGGAAATTAGGGATTCAGAGGGTTTGTTTATATTAGGGGACTTTACTGCGGGCCACAAAACCGCAGCAAAGTCCGTGGAATCTACGGCGAGCATTAGGCCCGCCATATAATTTTTATTTTTACCACGGTTTTGGCGGCCCGCGGTAAATATATGCAGTAAAAAGCCATTTGTGTTGTAGTGATTCTTGGATAGTTTAATTCCATATTCTACTGGTGTATTCACGGGATTGCTATCATCCATCTTGAAATTCTTCAAGATCTTTCTTGTATACCATTCTTGAGAAATAAAGATACCATCTTGTTGTTGTTTAACTTCAATCCCAAGATAGTATGTCATAAACCCAATATCAGTCATCTCAAACTCTTTTGCCATTGCCTTTTTGAATTATTGGAACATATTGACATCACTCCCAGTAAAGATCAAATCATCCACGTATAAACACACAATCAAGATATTTCCATCTTTGGTTTTGATGTAAAGAGCATGTTCATAGGGATATTTAGTGAAGCCCGTTTCTTGAAAGTATTTGTCAATTCGGATATTCCATGCTCTTGGCACTTGCTTTAACCCATAAATAGCTTTCTTCAATTTCAAAACTTTGTTCTTGACCTTTAACTACATAATGCAATGGTTGTTAAATATAAACTTTTTTCTTCAAGAATTCCATTTAGAAAGACGGATTTCACATCCATTTGAAAAATCTTCCATTTATTTTAAGCTGCCATTGAGATAATCAACCTTATTGTTTCCAAACGAGCAACGAGAGCAAACACTTCATCATAATCAATGCCTTCCTTTTGACTATAGCTCTTTGCAACTAATCTTGCTTTGTCGCGTTCAATCTCTCCACTAGCATTCTTCTTTGTCTTGTATACCCATTTGACACCAATTGCTTTGTGCCCTTGTGGTAGTGAAGCAAGTTCCCACGTGTTATTCTTTTCAATGGATTTTATTTCTTCATCCATTGCCTTTCCCACTTCTTATCTTGTGTTGCTTCTTACCTCATAGATTTCTTGTAGACTTCTTGTACGTGGACTTCCATCACTTGAGCTTCCACTAGATGAAGATGATATAGATTCTCCATGTGATTTTTCAACATTTTCCCATAATTCTTTAGCAGATTCCATATCTCCATATTTTTCAATTTCAACATTATCTAATGTTTTTTGAATGAAGTAGCAAGCCTTCTCATTTTTGTTGATATGCTTTTTCAAAATCACTATTTTGTTGTTGAGATAATGCTTCAATATTTTGTGGCTTATAAAAGCCTTTTTGAATAATTTTCCAAATACCATTCGCTCCAAGGATTGATTTTATCCTTATACGTCATATTTCATATCTATTTTCTTTCAATTTTGGAATTGTGATTGAATCATATTACCAATGCTATTATATGAGTCAATCTATCACGAACAAAATCTATTTGGACCAAACAAAATTCTGCACACAAATGATTAAAATTAAATATTTTCAGCTTTGGGGGGCTTACCGATATTTGTCAACGTCCAAGGGGTAAATTGATATTTTTTGTATCAAGGGGCCACTGGATATTTTTTGAACAGGCGACTGATATTTTACGTCTGAGGGGGGCGATTGATATTTTTCACCAAGTCACGAACGGGCTATTTTTTGGCGTCCAAGCACGATCACTCCTCTTGGGGATTGTAGATCGGCTAATTAACATTTTCCACAAGTTGTTTTTGCATTTTCGATGTATTCTAGCCAGAATTTGACATCAGCCAAGAAGGAAAACTTGTAGATAGTTGTCAGATCTATCCGATGACGGTGGAGGTGAGATCTCACTTACCGGTTGATAATTTTCTAGTGACTTTTCAACGATACTGACGACGAACTTTGGCTACTGATGGTGTGGGCTTCCTTCTTCCTCCACCTTCTTGTGGCTTTGAATCTCCTGTTAATTTTTCTAAATTTGTATAGTTTTTTTTCTTTATTTTGACAATTCTTTCTACTATTTTCTTCAAAAATCACTTATTGTTCTTCAAAAATTACTTTTTGTTCTTCTTTATCCACAAGGAATTCATCTTTTTCTCTAACAATATTTTCTTCTTTAGTGTCACTACAAGTTTCCATCAAATAATCCCAAAACTCTTTAGCTGGCCTTTTAGTATCCATTATAAGATCAACTTT
Organism: Boswellia sacra; assembly: GCA_013180625.2. NCBI lineage: Eukaryota > Viridiplantae > Streptophyta > Magnoliopsida > Sapindales > Burseraceae > Boswellia > Boswellia sacra. The sequence goes on from SNVD02006000.1 coordinate 2,180,636, forward strand.
CTCATATATTTTATCTATGATAGAAAATCCTAAATATCTACCCAAAAAAGCACGTGCTATTTTATCATTTCTTTGTTTGTATTCAAGAATTTCCTTTTGTTCTTGTATTAACGTTGCTTGATTTGCTGGTACTTCAAAACCTTGATTTACAACTTCCCACATGCCTCTATACTCAAACTCGGCTTGCATTTGAGTTCTTCAATACTCAAAGTTGTGCTTATTTCCATCAAATCTGAGAAGTTCTTTTTCTATCTTAATTATTTTCCTTGACTCTGCCTTCCTGGCAACTCTGACAAGCTCTAACTGGATCTGCCAACTCTAGTAGGCTCTTCCTAGCTCTACCAACTTTGCTCTGATAGACTTTGAAACCTTCCTGGCTCAACTCTATCTAGCTCTATCTTTGTGTCTGCTTCTCTCACAGGTCTTCCTTAGATCTTTACGTTGTATCTAATTCTGAGATTGCTCCTCTCATACACTTCCAAACTGGCTCTGATACCAATTTGTTAGATATTAATACACAATAATTTTAAAAACTCACACTTTATTTCTTTATTCCTTGAATTTTAAATTCCACACACTTACACAAATAAGAAAAAATACTCTATTTATATAGCACTCATAATAATTCTATTTCTTCTATGAATATAAATCCTAATTCTACTTGAACTCAATTTTAATTCCTAAACAAAACTTAAATCCTAAGACAAATAAAGTTTATTTCCAACAATTTATCACTTTCTCCAGATTCAAATAAGATGACCCCTCAGGAGCTATAGTAGCCTTTTCTGCCAATAGTTGCCACTCTTTCACTTTCTTCTTCATTTCTTTGCCCTTGTCTCCCTTCATCAATGCTCTCACAAGTCCCTCAATCTCAACTCTGCTAGCATCAGATTCTATTTCCATTCCTACACCCCACTTAGTGCGAGAGAACCAACAGTTGGTCTGCTGGTCAGCGAAGAATGGCCAACATATCATTGGCACACCACAGCACAAACTTTCCAACGTTGAATTCCAACCACCATGTGTTAGAAATCCTCCGATCGCTGGGTGGCTTAGAACTTCTTCTTGGGGACACCAACTCGCCAGGAGACCCCTTTCTTTGGTCTCTGCAACGAACTCTGGAGGAAGAATTGCCGCCGATTCACCGATGACTAGATCAGGCCTAATCACCCACAAGAAGTTTTGTTTGCTATTTGCAAGACCCCAAGCAAATTCAAGCAGTTGGTTTTGTGTGATGACAGTAATACTGCCAAAGTTAACATAAACAACCGAGTTTGCTTCCTTTGAATTAAGCCACTCCAAACATCCTGGTTCTTCTTTCCATAAGTTTGATCCTGTGTGACTCAAAGCAGTTTCAGCCGGAACCTGATTCTGGAGTAGCTGAAGAGGACCAATAGTGTAGATAGGAGGATAAATGGGCGGAAGTGCCTCCAAAACCTCATGCTCTAGATCATCAAAGGTATTGAAAATGAGTGCAGATGCGTTACGAGCATTCTCAACTTCACCTATAATCAAATTGAACATAATATCATTTGCAATATCTGTAGTTCTGATAAGGCTTGGCAAGTCCTTCAATCGTATGCCTTCCATACCAGGAATCCAATCAATGACGGTATCCATATACCCATTTGTCAAGCAACTCAGATCTACGCGTGTTATGAAAAAAAAAAAAAAAGTAAAAATCAGTACAGTACTTGTACTCAATTTAAAGTTTAAAACTACAAATTAACAAAACCATGCATCAAAGCGTTATAATAGAATTACAAACCTTTGAGAGGGACTAGACCCTTTTCTACTAATTGCCGAAAGTGCACGAAAGCCACGAAGCCACAAGCGCTTGCTGGCCAAAGAATGACGTTAGGGATATTAAGTTCCTTTGCAGCTTTCAGAGTGAAGCTCATAACGCAATCAGATATTATGCAAGTGACTGGAGGAACATTTGACACGGAAGTGTTGTTGAGCTCCGAGAGAAGGCCTTGAAAGGGAGCTAAGCAGTTTTTCTTGGTAGAGTCAAAGAGAGAGGGAATATCTTGCGTGGCGTCCGCATCAGATGGAGGAAGGCCATCGGGAATTGTCCTAAAACGGAAGGTAGGGATGCCATATAGAGAGTCAGGGCCCCGGGACCTTAGCAAGCGTCTATGGTTGAACTCTGTGTTTACAAAGGTGATATGGAAACCTTTGTGGTGCAGCAGTTTTGCAAGTTTTAACATGGGATGTATGTGGCCTTGAGCTGGGAATGGGACACAAACTGCATGAGGAGTAGGGGATGATATTTCTGAACGCACAATAGAATCCATCTCTGATGGTCTCTAATTAGGTCCTTTTTTCTCTGTGGTAAAGCTCAGGTGCTTAAGGATATAGCAGCTTTTATAGATCCATTTCGGACGATATATCGAGAAATATATGTACCGACAAAATTTCAAACCAAATCAGATAGAAGAGATCTCTGCTTGTATATAAAAGACAGCTTGGACAAGTTACATCTTTTGCCAAAGTCAAATAACTTATTAGTTAATGAAGTGCAGAAGTCAAATCCATTATTCCCATGATTAAATTATTGCTAACCTTCTCGCTAAAAATTGTCTTAATCAATTTCCACCTGATAAAGGTAACAAAATTAAACTTCTTCTCTTGGAAGATAATCATAGCTGGCAACAATTGAAGAATTTACGATCCATTTCCAAAGTTTTGCTGAATGGCAAACTCCATTAGCCCGCTTTCACTCACCTTCAAAATCAAATAGAACTGCAATTATGTATTTATAATAAAGCTCGATCTTAATAATACTTCAATTTTCAGAACCAAATCAACACACGTCACTGACTAACTAAAAAAATGATTAAAGGAAAAAGTATCAACTATCGGCCGTGTCAAAATTCTAATTATGCTTAATCGAGTGTTGATTAATTATAGACGAGTCAACAGTTTTAACTCTCGAAAAATATTTTCTTATAATTGGGTCCAATGATCAGGAAGACAATATCTAAATATGCATGAACTTGTCCAAAATTCAAACCCATTTAAAAAATGTGGCTAACTAATCATATTAAAAAGTCAAAATCTCACATAATGAGGTTACTAAAGCTGAGTAAACAATTAGTCTTGCATTCAGTGAATAAATTATCGTGTAGGTGTTAGTTATCATATCAAATATTACGGATATCAGATAATAATAAATAAATAAAATATATAATAAATAATTAGAACAATATCAATAAATAGTCCCAAATTTTACTTTAATCTCACCCACTCAAGGAACGGTTATCTCTTTTTAATCAATTACTTTGAACTCGTATTAAAATTATTATTAATTAAATTTAACCCTAACAAAAATATAAAAAGTCAATTTTAACCCTCTAATATATAATTTATTTGGCACAGAGAGGCAGAGAGTGAGGCAAGAGATTTGGAGGTTTCTAAAGTGAATTCGTCGGAGTCGGAGTCAATTTCAGATGTGTTGCTCATGGGTTCGATTTTTTTAGTTGCTTATTAGCGTTGGTGATGCCGCTTGTTGGAGTTTCTTGATTTTGTTGATTTTTGCCATTGTCATAAAGAGAGATTTCGAGGTTCAGCTAACAAGTTGAACTTATTTGGAGATCGGAGAATAGTCTGTTATTGTATTAGGATAGGAATATTGGATGTCCTATAAATCCGTAGAGGAAAGGGGAAAAATCATCCCAAGAGTTGATAGCGTAGGCCTGTTGGCAGGTGGGATTGAAAAAGCGTAACAAGAATAAAAATGTTAATATGGAAACATCAAACTGGAGGAATAGAGCCTGCTTTCGTAGGCAATGGGTTTCGGATTCTTTTAAGGGGGTGTGTGGTGGCTGGGGTTATAGGGTATGGTGATGATGGCTGGGACTTTGGAATGGTGGTGGTGGCTAGGCATATGAATTTTCAGGGTGTGGTGGCGGCTTTTGGGTTGGGTTACTTAGGATGGTGAGGGCTGGTTTTTTTTTTTTAATTATTGGTTTTAATTTTTTAATTTATTTTAACAAAAAATAATATGAACTTTGAATTTGATTGTATTTTTGGATATGAAATTTCTATATTACTCTTAAATGTTAGTTTAAATTTTAACAAAAAAAACATTAAATGATGATTTTAATATAAGTTTAAGGGTGTGATTGATTAAAGATGTATAGCCGTCCTCTGATGAGATTAAATCAAAATTCAAGGATACTTATTGATATTATTTTATAAATAATTTAATAATCATTAATCTAATGAGATTACACCACATGATTGTACATCAAATTTTAATAATGATATAACAATCCGTATAATTTTGTCATATCATTTGGGATCTCATTTAAAAAGAGTATCGTTACTCATATCAATGCACTACTTCTTACATAGCTAAATCCAACCTAAAATTCTTCCTTGTGTGTTAGTTGTCAAGTGCCAAGTAGAAAATTTGATTTCATTGCGAGAAAAATGCAATAAACATAAAGGTACGACCATCCATTTTAGGTATGGAAAACGATATTAATGTCGTATTGATCTCATAGTTGACAATTTATCTTTAACCTGTTAAAAAAAAAAAATCATTCAAGTATTCAAGTCTCAAAATCCGGAGGTCCTGTTCTTGTACTTGATCTTAAGTGACGTGTCGAAATCAATGAACAACATAATAATAATAACCCAAAATCGTTAGAGGATTAATAAACTGCTGTGTTTCAAGATTCTGTGAACAAGAGTTAGGGAGAAGATTTGTCGAAATCGACTTGAAGTAATTGGTCTTAAAAAAGTTCAAGATTTTGATAACTCCGATTTAATTAATGGTTGTACTCATAAATGTTGTCAAGTCAAGCATTTTCTTTTGCAATAATTTAGCTTGCAGTGACTCGTATCCATGGAAAATAAAATGAAGTAAATGTGCAAGTGCACCTATCCTGATTAATGACACCTTACAAGAAGTTTGAGATCCAGAAAAAGTAATTTCAGTTGTCAGGGATGAGAGGGATCAGTTCAGCTTATCTCTGGATCATTCATGTGTGTTTTCCTGGAACCCAAAAAAATGACATAATGGTAATAAATTTCCACTAAGCTCCTGGTTCCTCCACCTGTACTACTTGTGTATGTACATAAAATAAAATTAGAAATTATATATCAAATTGTCACCAAAACAAGAAGCAAGAAATTCAGTAGTAGAACTGGCCAGTGAACTGAGCATTCATGTCGTGCTTTTATTTGTATTTATACAAATATAATCCCTCTAATTAAACTCAGAGAAGGATGGATTGCTTATCCAAGAAGTTGTAATCGGGATCAATATACGTTAAACAAGCAAAGAAGAAGAAGGATCCTCGACTACCTCCACACCATCAAAAGAAGGAGGAAAAGGGCCATGGCCAGAGCCAAAGGCTTTAATGTGGTCTTTGAGTGACCTCTTGTGTTTGAAATCAGACCCACAAAGGCAAAGCCAGCGCTTGCCACAATTTTTTTCATGAGTTCGCCAGTCACCTTTCACAGCCAAAAATTTGCCACACTTGCGACACATAAAGGGCTTCAGTCCATGCTTCCTTTTATAATGTGTTTGTAATGTTCGGAAATCTTTTAGCGGCTTTGCCTTCGGATGCTCAATATTGTTCTTGCACCCTTCCGCACAACAATAGCATGGAATGCCTAATATTGCTCGTGGCTGCGTTCCCTTTAGCGATTCAGGTCCTTTACGATATTGTGACCCATGACCCCACATGTGCATCTGCCACGGAAAGAAAAAGAAAAAAAAGAAGTGTAACTATATCTATGCAATTACATAAGCTCCTAACGTAGTAAGATGCATGCACCTGAAGATTGTTATAGCGGTTGAAGGTTTTGAAGCAGACATGGCAAGAAAAATGAGTGAAGCCAATGATGATTTGTTCAGGGGTCGGTATCCAATACTGTTTAGCTGCTACATTTGGATTCTTGGAGCTACGGGAAAAATTAGGAAGGCCAATGTGTAAGGCCACGGTAACATCCTCTTTTTCTTCATTGTATGCTTTCAGGTTTTCATGCACTGGTTCTTCTGCTGAGCCATGTAAGAAGTTCAGAAACGGCACAGACTGATGAGAATGTTGTTTTGCACCTGGGAAGAGATCAAGAGGCTCAATATCTGTATTGTTTGTTGAAGCAGCAAGGGGACCAGAGTGACATGGAATATCTGAAGGCTCCATGATAGAAGGGGAGTGCTTAACTGACTAATGAGGTGTTCTGGATTTTAAGAGCTTTTTTATAATAATTTTGTAATCTGGATTAATTGTAGCGTGAGCATGAGAATTAAATTAATGGTAACAGAAAATTTTGAGAGCAAATGAGAGTAGATGTAGGGTGGCTGGAGAATTTTGTGGTTGAATGAAAACAACCTTTGTCAATGGGCTCATAAATCTCTTCTGTTTGTTCTGTTTATCAAGTTTTGGAATGGAAAGGAAATACCTTAAATTCTGTGGCCCATGGCTTCTAACTTAGGCAAGAATTGCAATCAGAAGGTTGAAAATCTATTGCATTTTGGTAAATATTTCTAGTTCACACTTAATGGTCACCACCATTTTGACATTAGATTCACAACTGACACAGAGAGAGAGAGAGAGAGAGATTGCATTACAGGGGCGTTATGATTAATTGCTAGCTAAGAATTGCGATGTGACTTCTCATTTATAGCCATTCAATATTATCCAACTTCTTGAACATTTGCGTGCAGCATACTAGCTACAACAGTTCGGTAAAATATATCCTTTATTTCAGTCATCCAGAGGCCTTTTCTTCTTATGTTACAGAGAGAAATCACAAAGAGTAGAAGAAAACAAGGACGTTCTCTACATGGAAAAATCACTTTACCCATTTGATGTGGTTATCAAACCATCAAGAAAGATTTCCCTGATCCATAGGTTAGGTTTATTATTTCTCAATTAAACTGTTTTCTACTTTGATACTATTTTTTATCAAATTATTCAACCCAAGTTATAAAAAGGCTGAACCAACAAATGCTTCAATCTTCAGAGCAGTTTCCTCGAGAATTGCCAACTTTAGTTTGTTTAAGGTAGTGTGTTGCTTTTAAGATCACTGTCAATGATGAAGTTCGATTAACAGAATTACATAGCCTTCATTTCCCATTCAGAATATCCATGGATGTCTCAACCAATTGACAAGCATTCATTTCGCTACCCTGCTGAAGAAATTAAAAGAAACCATGAAATCTTAAATGTACAGAATTTATCAAAATTTCTTATTAAGGGAATTGTAATTCCAAAATTATGTTCACGGTTCATACAAATTTTCTAGAAGATGTTAAATTCTTATACTTAGAGAATAAAGAACTCGAATGAAATTGGAAAATAATAGAATAATATCTCTCTTGAGAATTTTCATAAAAAAGAAAATTCCGAATAAGGTTGCTGATTAGTCCATCCTCGCCTGCCATAGATGAGCAGAACACCAGTAGTCTTTCGAAGCTGTAGTCACCTAATGCTACAGCTTTGGACCAAAAAAATGTATTAATGGTTGAGTATAAGAGTTATAAAGAGTGATAAGAAGAACATAGCATATCAAGATTATACAACTGAAACTTTTTGCCCGATCACTTGTATGATGATGAGTTGTTCTATCAGGTATTTGGACTTTCTGAAGTAACCACTCGGGCTTCTGTGTCTGCAGATGTATGCTGTGGAGTCTGTGAATCTGACAACAACCATCACAGTTATAAAAATGCGATGAGCGTATGTGTATAAAGAATAAATCTATTGAAAACAAGAGTCTAAATTACTAACTTTTCAAATTAAGAAAAAGGGTCCTCTACCAGTATTATACTACTGAAAGGAGCTGATTTACCAAAGACGCTAGAAATTAGAGCAGACAATTATGATCATTTTGCAACTGAAATGACAGTTTTGCTATTTGACATTTCTTGTCATCTCATTTGTCACTTCAAATTGAACGGTGAAGTTGACCTAGATGTCAACGAGTGACAATTAGAATTGTCCATAACTCTTCAAAGCATCACTATAATGCTTCTCTGATACCAATCCACTAGCAATGGAAAATTTCTCCCTCACGCTTCTGGTCGGGTGGGGTAATAGCTGCCTTGAAAATGTTGTAATGTAACTTTAAGGACAGCTCAACCACAGCCATAAATTGGATAGAAAAGTGCGCTTTCAAGTTTGATCATTTGTCTCAGTCCAAAGAAAGACAAAAGTTATATTATTTAGTTCAGTCACTGTCGTAGTTTCATGAAAGATTTTTATTATCAAGTTAGTAACCTTCTAGTATCTTATCTTTGAATAAGCTTATGAGACTAATAGGCAACAGAGGAGAGGTGACTGCCAGAGCAATGACGCTGCTTTGTGAACTTAACCATATTGTGAGACTCTTCCTATAATATCAATTATATATATCATTATTGTTCTTAACAATAATTTTGTTTTCACGTGAAGCGATGACAATTCGGCAGTACATAACATGCGCAGTGGGCCTTTCAATGACTGCATCTTCAGAATCAACCATCATCGTGATCCTGGAACCACATGCAGTCACTATTAAATTACACTTTGCTTCTCTGTCATGACTTTCCACTGACCCATCATTCGGGTCATGGCAATAACCAGACAGCTCATTCACATGGTTGAGGTTGCCCACGTGGCCCCCCATCCCTCATGCTACAACACTAACCCCCTAACACAAACACACACACACACACACATGTTATATGTGGACAGAGGAAGAGAAAGATAAACTTGCTATCAACTGACTTCAACCCACCTAGCTGTTATGTGTACATGTACATATACTATTGGAGCAACTAGGTGTATTCCAACCCTAGAGCGAAGTACACTTGGATCATCCAATATGGGACCATAAACTTCAAGAAAGATATTGACCTTAGAGTATAGATAAACCGGTTCCTTATATTGATTAGCGCTAGCCTAACTCTTCTATTGTTTGTAGTAGTATTCGAATATACAAGTAGCTGAGACTAACCTTTTGAATGAAACGAAATGAAGTGTAGAGGCGATAATAAGGAAATTTGAGTTATTAGTTAATTAATAATTACCTGAAGAAAAGGGGAAGGGATGCCTTGATGTTGGGAGTTGAAGGGGTGGAGGAGGAGGATAGGTAGAGGAGGAGGATCCTTCCATTTGTGTATGATAGTAAAGGTAGGAGGGTCCTGGCAAGCGCTGTGGGTGTGGAGGAGCAGAATATGTTCCCCTTGGTGATTGCAAAGAATAGCCATAGTAATAGGGTGAGGCCACTGCGGTTGATGTAGTGCCGTACATTTGATGATAGTATTGAGGCTGTTGAACTTGTGGGTTATACGGCGCCTGCATGCATGTGCGCATTCAATAATAATGTTAATTACCCAACCGTTGTTCAGAACTATTCTTTTCTGTAAAAATCGAGACCAATAGAGTGACAGAAGCACTAACTTGATGGTAACCATAATCAGGACTGTAGGTGGGAAACCTGAAAAAGTAGATTTAATCAATTTTAGTAAAACCTCGGAAGATAGATAAGTTTTCTCCCCTCGAGAGAAGTAATTACTAAAAGTGTCGCATATGCTTTCTGAGTAAAGAATGGTAGCATGATGAAATTATTGTAAAGCTTTTTTGGGTCCTACCACGATAGCGACTCTTACCAACGATAATGTTGGTTATGCTGAGCTACTCTAAGTTTAATTATGAGGCACAAATTAATATAATAAAAACACACTCAACTTTCCAAGATGCGTAACAACAATTGTAGATTATACTTTGATTTTAATATATATATTTGAATGGCAATGTACTTAATTTAGTATATAATTAATAATGTTAGACCTATGCCACGACTCAAGATCCATCATTTCGAATTCCTTCCAACAATTACAATATATAGCATATATTAGAAAGATTGAAAATAATTAAATATATATTTTTTATATTTTATATATTTTATCTTCAGATATTAATTATGATTTTGCGTTCTCACAATGTTGTGCCATCATACAATATTCATCTTGTAAATTCAAATACAATAAGATTATAAATAAAGAATAGAATAATTCATCTAAATGTGATCAAGGGCTAGCCTGGAATTAGCAGTTCACTTGCTCATTTTATGAAATGTGATCAAATAATATAGCTTTTAATTTCTTTTCTTAAAAGAGTAAAGGATTAAAAAATTTAAGTAAAGCAAAATAGTTTATCCTCTTTGACAAGGTGTATTCTAGTTATGTGTATTAAAACCAGTTGGTTCAGTTGCTGTATCTTCAATGTCCTGATGCTGATGCATATATATATATATGTGTGTGTGTGTGTGTGTGTGTGTGTGTGTTAGTATGATAACCAATAAAATTTGAATCAATGAGAGCAAATGCCACTCTGTCCATTACCAGGTCTTTTTCTCTTTTTTTTATTTTTTTATAATAATTCAATTGTACGGTTGTATTTTCTATTGGGCAATCCCAACCGTACTGGAAAACAATGCAGAATATGCATTTGCTCCAAATTGCAGTTTTAAGGTATCATGGACCATTTTTCTAGCTAATAAGGACAATCAATCGAAAGGGAAAAAGCAACTGACCCGTAAGGTGGATAAAGGACAGGTGGTGGTGGAGGCGGAGGTAACGGCGCTGCCACTCCGCCGGCATATGATGCTGCACCACCCTGATGATGATAAGGATTACCACCTTGATTTCTTCCTGCATCAACAGATAAACATGTCCAAAGTCCTAGCATAATTATTATCATTAATTTTCAATCTTCTTCTCAATAGTTCAATAAAAAATATGTAACGAACGAATTAGGACCGTAGCCTAAAATCACATTGTATCACGACTGATCATACAACAATCAATCCGCATATAGTTATATATATAAAATGTAAATGTATGCACCTCGGGGTGGCGAAGGTCTAGGCCGTCCAAGTGAAGCAATGTTACAATTTGCTCTTCTTCCATCTATCACAGGATTTGGATTTTCACAAGCCCTCCTGGCCGATTCTGGATCACGAAAAGTCACCTACAAATTAATGAGAGAATATAAATAAGAATGAATGATGATGATGGGTGGTAGTGATGGTGATGCCGTGCGTGATGGTGCTGGTGATGGTGATGATGATGATGATTACCCATCAAAACATCAATGTAAAAAAAGTAAATTAAAATTACGTGTAGAAAATTGACTTACAAATCCGTAACCTTTAGATTTTCCTGTGTTCTTATCAGTGATGATAACAGCCTCAAGAATCTCTCCAAACTGCTCGAAATATCTACGCATTTCTTCAGTAGGGGTCTCCCAAGCTAATCCCCCAACAAAAACTTTTGTAAACGTTGTGTCACCAAACTGTGATCGGTAATGTGGATAAGCCATGGCTTCTAAACTATCATTAAAATGAGAAATTGGGTGATCTGCTTCTATGCGCATGAACTTTTTGGTTTATCAGATATAACGTTGACAAGAACTAAGTAAGCTGTAATTGTATCTTCTCTTCCAACTCAGTTTCTTTGCTTTTTGCTCCATGTGCGCCTCTATCTCTTCTCTAATATCCTGCGGCACCTTTTTACCACCACAAACGAACCATTGAAGAGGGACAGAGAAAGAGATGAAGTTAGTTAATTTTGTTGTTGTTGTTGCAGCTGTTGTTATTATTTGATGGGTTGTTTGAGAACAAATGGGGTTGGTTAAGTTAAAGAGAAAAATAAATAATATAAAATAAAATAAAAATAGAAGTGGTCTAGAAAGAGAAGAGAGCTGCAAACACTAATTTGCTGTCTGTTGAGAGAAGAGATCGAGTTGGCTTTGTATATCGAATGACAGCTGCGTGACTAAACACTTTTGAGTCTGTCCTCCATGTTATATATGCATTAATATACCCTCCAACCCTCCAATCAACAACCTTCTCTTATCTTCTGATCTTCTATTAGTTGTTTTTTTTTGTGTTCTTCTATATGTTTTCTTTTGGATTTTGCCTCACTTTCTAACTTCTTAATCTTAGTTTTTTTTTTTTTTAAATATGAGATTAGCTGTTTGTTCCTTGTATAATTAATACATTGGCACCTATATTTATGTTTTCTAGTTTTAATATTAGTTTGGGATGAAATTAACTATTCATCATCATCAGTAAAATTGATCAGAGCAAGTTATTCGAGGACAATTTCTCCCTTAAGCTTATAAAAAGGATTTTGCACTGTATTATTAATTAATAATTTATCGCCATTTCCGGGTCATGTAACAACTCATATGGACCCTATTATCATCACTTTTGATCATTTGCATAACAACAGAAAATATTAGTTGAATGCGATTGGTGGCATGCACCATATTGGATATTACCAGAGAGAAGCATGCAGTAGTTGCAGTACTGTTTTTAGGTCATTGTCTTAGGTGATCTACTAAATATAATTGCGCTAAGATCACAGCTAATTTACCCCCTTATTTTTTATGTTTTGTCTCATCGATTTGCCATTAATATTGCATTGTTGGTACGGGTCTAGAAATTAATCCTCAGGTAGATTCTTGACATCTATTTTCATGCTTCTTAATGTTTGTTCTCTGATAGTACCCACATGAACCCATGTTCCTCCTCCTCGCGCCCTCTAATCAATCATATCGAGCTGTTACAAAGCCAACTTCAAATCAAAACAACAGCAAAGAAACGAATAAAACAGTTAGGATAAGAAACCGATCCAAGTATTTTAATCTATGATATACTAACATTAGTACAGATAGGAAATCATGTGCAACAAAGCGGCTAGCTAGCCATGGGCGGCTGTGTGGTTAAAACAAAAATTGAAACTGCCAGTGATTGAAACCATCTCCATCTGTGATCATTCTTTAGTCAAATTATGTTAAACAAAGTTCGTGTTAGGCTAATATTAATTTGTTGCATTGTTTATATGCTAATGGAAGACCATAATGTTGTCCATTTCCTCTTATGACTTTGAAGGATTCTCCCACAAATGCAATCCTGATTGGAATTACATGTTTGTCGTCCAAATGTCCTAGACCCTTGTTTTTAAAACATGTTAAAGGCTTTCTAAACAACTTTTTTCCAGTTAAATAAGACATAAGCTCACGCATACACAGAAACAATGTAATTGAGAGAGAGAGAGTCATAATTTAGTTTGTTGGCAGCGTTAGGGACGAGGAGACAGCTATAAGGACTCTAATTTTATGAGTACTGTACAGCTCCGTGAACTGGCAGTCCTTTCCACGTGGGGTGGTATCGCTCTGTGAGAACAATGAGCTGGATTTCATCTACTTTCTTCTACATCTAGGATATGCTTTCTCTCTCTTTCTCGCTCTTATTATGTGTTTGCTAATATTATTGTGACCCACCCACTAGCTGCTTCAACCATCACCCTCCAATCAATGGCTATTTAAAGCTGCAATTTCAGTGCAGCGCAGGCAAATATATGCTTGCACAAATTCAAGTTGCTTTGTTGGGAAAAAAAATGCTTTCTGTTACTTGTTCTCCCTCAAAAAGTTTCCCACTTATGGTTGCTGAGCTAAAATTCTCATTCCCCAATACAAAATCTCTCTTTTTTGAGCTTCTTTTCTGACTCTGCTGACTGCTCATGATAATTGATTTATTTAAAACCTGAAATCCTTCTCACTTCTCAGGATATATATATCACCAAATTGATTAATTTCTACCCGATTCCAGCAATTCCCAGATTTCAATAACTTTATATCAAGTTGTTGGAGAATATTAATTATCAAAGTTATTTACCTCAACTAGGGTAAGTAAGTTCAGCCTCCAACCCAGCAGACTGGTAAGAAATTTAAGGCTCCTCCACTCCCCAAGCAATGAATCACTTTAGCAAATCATAATTCAACTATAGAAACTGATATTAATTTAATTACTTTACAGCCATGAACTACCTTAATCTGATTCTAGTCATTGCTTATTGATGCCAATTTATGTCTAAAGTGTAACTCTTAACTCTACTTCATCATTCTAATAAATTTGCCATTAATCCTGAGCAAGTTAATTTAGATTAGGGTTATTAAGCAAACAGCATCCCTAGACACATGGAAGACGGACAAATCACCAATGTGTTCAAACACTGTTTCAAAGTAATTTGACTTATCCAAGGTGGGTTCGTTCCACACAAGCAGGGCCAGGTAGGGGTGAAGGTTCCTCCCCCTTTGTCCCCAGTTGAAGTGGTCATACGTTGCGGAAAGTGACAAATCACTTCACTTGAGAGCTCTTGTAGACTTGATTGTCGCACCACCCTTTTGTCTCCAAGAACGTGCCTCACACTGCCTGACTTGTGTACTCTTCGTTTTCGTTAGACCATTTTGGGAAATATGACTTCGAAATTATAAAGTAACAACTTCCTATTTAGCTTATTAATTCAATTAAGTTCATAAACTCTCCATTTCCTTACTTGAATATTTCAATATTTAATTTGCTTTGTCTTAATTAATTATCATGCCATACATGTTTACATTTTTTATAAATAATATTGTACATCTCAAATTTAAAGAATTTTTTACGTGCAAGAGTGATAGTTTTAATGTAATAAATTATATAACTTCCTTAATTAATCTATACACATAAATTAGAATACAAAAATTGTGGTAGAATTTAGAAAGTTTAATGCCACTCTATTTTGATTGATGATCATGACTTTAGAAAGAATGATTATTTACTTCTCAATTTTTACAGATAATTTTATGAATCATAAGTGATAATAATTAGAAGAAATTCTAATAAATGATATAATCACTACTTATCCAATAAGATTGCATCATATATGGTGGTATGTTTAGAATTATCATTTTTAGATAATTATCTTAAAATTTTCATTTCAAATATTAAAAGGTATTATCATATCACATACTATTATTATTATTATTATTATTATTATTTGTTAAAAATAAAAGTACAATGTTATGAGATTTTGTTGTAATACTATTAATAAATTAAGATGAATTGGATGCATTTATTAATCTCCAAGTTGAAATCTACAGGACAATTCGCCTCGAGTTCTATTTAACGGTGATACAAAAAAGAGGAATCCATGAAATGCGATCTCAAGTATGTTTTCTCTCAGGAAACAACAAAACAATACAATGGATAATGGGCCCATTGACTGATGAAAGGTTCTGATTATCAAATTGGGCCGTTAGTTAATATCTAAAGTAAACAAACCTTTGCTGTGTGTATACATCGATTCTGGGGTTTATTAACTAGCCCGTGTTCGAAAAGATATGAGCTCCAACATCAACCAAAGCACTAACACTCTGAAAACTAAACTCGTACCATTGGAATTTGCTGTGGTATCCGATGTACGATACATTATTTTATATAAAAATTATAAATCAGTAATATAATTATAATTTACAACTTTTATATAGTTATTTACAACTTTTATTCAGAAATTTACTATTTTTATATAAAAATTTTGCTGGACCGATACAGCTGCTATACTGTAACTGGACTCCCACACCATTATAAATAAATTGAAGTGTTCCTCCATCGTCAACTTAGCGAACCCCTTTAATTGAAATAGGTTTTGCGTGAATTCAATGTTTATTATACATTTATGTTATTTTCAATTTAATCCAATGTAATAAAGGATTAAACTCATATTCATCTATTTTATTGAATAGATAATGTTATATTTACAACTTATCTATATTTATTTTTTATACAATATAAATTATAAAGATATCACTGTATAGATAAAAAATAAAAATATATTAAAGATGTTAAATTGAATGATATGATAATTACTTATTCAGTAATATCTTATCAATTTAAGTTATATAAAATCTTGATTGTAAATGAGTTATAAGTCTAGCTTTTTATTGAATATGGTTTCACTTTCTCCTCTTTTGTATCTGGCAGCAAACTTTTATCGTATTTAGATATTAATATAGCATTGCCAACCATCAAGGCGCAGTTGGCTAGCGCGTAGGTCTCATAGCGTCTGAGTTATCCTGAGGTCGAGAGTTCGAGCCTCTCTCACCCCATGCTTTTCTTTTATCATCTCAAGAGCGGGATTGGATTCCAATTTCTTTTATCATCTCAAGAGCGGGACTGGATTCCAATTAAATCCAGTGGACCATGTTCATGTCTGATGCCTTTTGGATCACATAGAGCATTAGACGTTACCAATGAGGAGTTGAGGTTGCGTGCAAGCTTAAAATTGATTCCTTTTAAAGTAATATTATATTTATAATTTATATATAATTTAAATTTTATAATCTAATATAACAATTTATACGATAAAATTAAGGTTTATACAACAAATTTTTATTAAAAATATAATTTTCATCGTTCTTTTTTAAAGTCTATATAATAAAATTATATCAAAGATATAAATTTCGTCATTCTTTTTTGTATTTTTCTCTTTTATGTAATAAATTTTTGTTATATATACTGTTACATCAAGTTGTAAAGATCTATATAACAAAATTCTATTAAAGATGTAACTTTCATTATTCTTTTTTGTCTTTTTTTCTTTATCCAATAAATTTTTATCATATATACTATTATATCAAATTATAAAATTTAAATTATATATAGATTATAAGTCTAATACTATTATTTTTTTAATTTCTAAGGATTTAAATATTTCAATTATCGTTTAAAGTGTAACGGACTTGTAAGCGGAAGACCCCCAATTTTATGTAAGGAAGTTTTCACACGTACTTGTTATATGTTACCATCAGGTAATAAATTCTGTGGTCCTCCGTATTTTCTCACATACTTTTCTCATCTCATCTTCATTGATGATGTTAGATGAGGTTGTTGCGTTACTTAATTATTTACATATTTTTTAAAAGTTTTTTTTTCTATCGCTTATCTTAATATTGCTTAATCTCATCATATATTCTTATTAATCATTTGTAAGCTATAGATATTCACCAGAATGCGCCAATGACTACACGTACCCACCCCAAGTGGCCAACTTGGCTAATATGATTTGGATAAGAGTGAAGCAATTAAGCTACGAGTATGTTCGAAAATTCGGATTCATGTTATTAGCAATTATTTCAAGAAAATTTCTAATTGATCATTTGTCTACCTATCAATCTTGACAGAACAAGTAATTCCAAAATTTTCACTGTACTTTTACGAGGATAATGCTTAGCCAAAATGAATATGGAATCAATCATGAGGGTGCAAGCTGTTGTTGGACATCTGAAAAGACAGACATATGCAAGCCACAGCCAGAAGGGATATGGTTCAATGGAGCAATCAATCATTTTATATCGCTGAAGTTTCTGAAACTGAATTGCATAGTTGGACCGTTGTACACTTACATAATTAGAGTTGAGTCACAGAAAATAGTCTTTTCAGATTGAATGTATATATTGATAGCTGTTCTGGTATTATTAAGTCAATTCTGTTTCTATTTTGTGTTTGTTCTTTAATTGGAGAATATCAACAGAGTTAACAAAGTTTATTCTTGGAATGGTGCCATCAATGGAGTTTTCCAATTGTTTCTTTTCCTGCATCGTGAGAATTGAGAAGATTAAATCTTCATTATGCTTGAATGACGAGTAAAGAGGAGTAAATGGATTCTTAGTATTAATAATAATGCTCACAATTTTAGTCTTAGCAGATTTGACGAGCTAGGAGGGAAATTTTCTCTGAAATGGTTTTCACCGTACTTTTTCCGTTTGATGCTATAAATTTGATGCAGACCTGAAAATTGCAGCACTCTGAAATGAATAAGTGCAGTGTACAAATTATATAAAAGCTTCTCGAGTCTTATTATGCTCATGCAGAATTGATGAATCTGCATTCATTGACGCTCCTCACCTTCATTTATTAGATTTTGGCTACCCTCATCTGTATATAACTGCCGCGACTCTTATATTTCCTAGTTGACATTTTACTGTAGTTTACAGATCTCTAGAACTATACATATTTTATGCCACGACTCACCCCTAGCTAACACGAGCGAATTATACATACAATTATGTTAAAAACAAAAAACTTACTACAATATGTTATTTAAAAAAAAATTGGCAGAATCTCCCTTATATTTTGGACTAAACCCCTGTCAAGCACACAAAATTCAACACTTTCAAATTTGAGCCAAGGTTTATTTAATTTCAAAAGGTCATAGGCCACTACATTGTAATGAATGAAAACAGACATGGAAATGGTGCCAAAGCCTAATGAGTAATCTGAGGATAATTGGATCTCTTTATAAGTTCTTCCTCCTGTAATTACGTGACGATGTTTTTTTGTTGTTGCTTCTTTAGAGATCAGCAGAATTAATGATAAGGAACGGGGTTCCTCAAATTCAAAGAAATGGAGGAAGATGTAGATAGAAGAAATGGGAGAAATAATAGAAGAAATTTGGGAAAGAAGTAGAGTGAAATTGAGTGAGAAGACAACTTTTTACTAAAAGATAAAAATACCAATAACAACCAAATCTAAAAAATGACATAACTAAGGGCTCATATTTATAGGATCTTAAAGTATAGTTCTACTAGGAAATAAAATCCGATTAGGAAATAGAATTATAATCCTAGTTTAACTAGAATATACCAAAATTAAATCCTAAACAAAATAGTAAACTATTAATTAGGAAAATAACACAAATTAGGATTGTTCTCAAGTTAAAAAGTCAAAATCCCTAATAATAGTCAAAATATATAATTAATTAAAATCCCTAAAATCAAAATTAAAATCCCTAATTTATAATCTAATATGTCCTACATCAATTCTTTCCCTCTTGAAAAAACTCGCTCCTGACGAATTGGCTAAAAAAAAACTCCATCAAAACGTATGAGGTGGGTTCCTCAAATTAAAAGAAAGGGAGGGAGATGTATTCCTTCTAGCACTAAAGTGCGATGAGGACAACGAGAAGCAATATGACCTTTGATATGACAATGGTGACACACAATTTGGGAATTACTAGGATAAGAACTAAAATTGGCAAATGACCTTTTGTGTTTGCTTAGGAAGTCTTGGGTTGAAAAAAAGTGTTTGAGTTCTCAAAGGATCTTGATGAAAGTGATTGCATGGGAGTTTGCCTAGTGTTAGGATGTTGAAGAAAATGTTCTACTTCAATGGCTTTGTTTCATCTAAAGTAGTTGGGGAATGCAAATTAACTAGTCGTTGAATATCAAAGCAGAGCCCATGGATAAACCTAGACCTAGTGATGTCATCCTCTTCAGAAATCCCACTCCTAACCATAAGATTATTGAACTTATATAGGTAATTAGCGACACTCAAAGATCCTTGTTTAAAATTAAACATTTGTGAAAGCAATTGGGTTTTGTAAGTAGGGGGTACATACTTTCAATGTAACCTAGACTTCATGTCATCCCAAGTAAGAACTTTCCCTTCACGCTCTACCTCTCGCTCTACAATATGCCAATGTTGTTTTGCAAGCCCGACCAACTTAAGTTTAGCAAGACGAATTTTTAACTTGTCCGATATGTTAAACCACCAAAAATATTCCTCTATAGCAGCTACCCAATCTAAGAATGCATTAGGATCCATTCTACCATCAAATTCAAGGATATCTTGTTTAACATGCTTAGTGACATTGTCATACTCATCTTTTAATGCTTTATCACTATGCTTAGCATGTTTACGACTAACCTCCTCACTACTTTCGGCTTTTTCAAGATCAAATTCTAACTTAGGGATATTATTTTCATCTATAAGAGTTTCCTCTTTTTTTGGAGTTGTACCCAAAATCCATTTATCCTTTTGATCCCTATGCTTAGTAGATGGCTCCAAGTTAGGGTCTTGTATTGTGAGAAAGGAAGCTTGTAAGGCTTTCTTAGTTGCTGATATTTATGCCACTTTATTTTCCAAAGCATCTATCCTAATGTTTATCCTATTTTTTGAGGTTTGTATCATTAGCGGGAGTGTTTCTAGTGTTTCAAGTTGTTGGACTAAGGTTTCATATGTGTCAGGGTCTTCAGTTTGATTTTTTTTGCTTCTAGTCATCATAATATAATAAAATTAGACTAAATTGATGTAAAATTACTAAAATACCCACAAAATTAACAAGTAGAACAAAATTCAGAGGGGCAAAAAGGTCAAATCGAACAGTATGCATGTGAACAATAACTTTGATGAACAGTACAAGCTCGTGAATAGTGACTTTTTTTTTTTTTTTGTGGATTGAAGGGGTAATGGAAGATGAAATTGGGTAAGTAAGTTAATGGTGGTGGGAGGTTTAAGGTTTATAGGTTGAACAAAAAATTAAAGGATAAATAGTATAAGAGGGGATCAAAACCACGCTCTGATACCAATTGATGAGGAACAGGGTTCCTCAAATTAAAAGAAAGGGAAGGAGATGTAGACAGAGGAAATGGGAGAAATAATAGAATAAATTTGGAAAAGAAGTAGAGTGAAATCTGAAAAATTACATAACTAAAGGCTCCTATTTATAGGACCTTAAAGTATAGTTCTACTAGAAAATAAAATCCCATTAGGAAATAAAATCATAATCCTAGTTTAACTAAAGAATACCAAAATTAAATTCTTAACAAAATAGTAAATTATTAATTATGAAAATAACTTAAATTATGATTACTTACAATTTAGGAAGTCAAAATCCTTAATTAATTAAAATCTCTAAAATCAAAATTAAAATCCCTAATTTATAATCTAATATGTCCTACATCAATTAATCTTTCAATGTAATTGGCTTGTAATTTTAATACATTGTTATATTATTTTTATGACGCTTCTCAGTAGTCAATACTATTGCAAACTTGTGTAACTATCGCACAAGAATATATAATTATGAGTAGTATGGTGATGTGGAGAGGTCAGAAGCATATTTACTTATTATCACTGTTGTTTGATAATGAAGAGGCATGAACAACAAGCCTTTGCATGCAGGGTTGCCACAACGGAAAGAAAGAAGCGCCCACAATAAAACACATCACATGCGATATGCAATCTTAAGTCTCTTGAGGCAGGGGTGAGTGGACTTTACATGTGATTTTTTTTTTTTTCATTTTTAAAAAGATTGAATTGGGATATTTCAATATGTGAACTTAATTATTTAAGGAGAGTTTTTCAGTTGTAATCATTCTTGAGCACGATGATGCACTTTGGCAAGTAACATCACAGTTGGGTCATTCTCAGCCCACTAGGCTGTGGGGTGGACTCCACCGACCCATTTTCCACCCTCAGCTTCGTTGTTCCATCGATGGTGATAGAAAATTATGAGTCTAGGCGACACAACGCTTGGCGAAGGTTGGTGATGTGATGGGTCCATCCAACATTGAGTTTCACGCAAATGACTTGCAGATCTGTAGTGGATTTTCTACCATCCACAAACATTCTGAAAACTTGATTAGCAGAGTTATACTGATGCTATTCATCTTCAATCCTGTTGATAAACACATCACATGACCCATAACACCCTCAGATGAGATTCAAGAGAGCCCATTCCTTAGCCCAATAGGTGTGCAATGCTCCCTTTTTAAGGATCCCTGGGCCAGTCCATCTTGCTTTGTCTTCTCTTGACTGCCAAGTGCCACCCCTCTGCAATCCTAAGTTGAATTTTTCTGTCTGTTTATAATTAAATATGACCAAAAATACATATCAATAACATTATGTGCAGACGCATTCACCGTTTCTAGTTAATGCAATTATTTGCAGAGAGACACATATGCACTGACCCGTCTCATCAACTCTCTGTCATTCATGATGTAATGATAGCTCAGCCTGCTCATAATGTGTATCATTTAACTTGTGACAATCAATTGGTGGCTTGCAACTCCCCCATAAATACCCATCATTCCTACATTTCCTAAAATTAAAAAAAAAAAATCAAATCAAATAGTTTAAGAGTAAATAATCCACGAGTAAATAAAGGTTAATAAGGAAGAAAAAGAACCATGTTTAAATTGTTGGACAAAGCATTTTAGGCAAAATTGTCGTTGTTAGCGAGGAGGCAAAAAGTAATTTGGCATTTGGCATATTTGCACTTTCTCATTTATAAAACCAGGTTATACCTGTCAGTTCATAACTACTAACTCTTGCCTGTCTAACTCCAAGACAACTAAACAAGTTCATTTTTTCCTCTTTATTGCTATTCTATTCATGACCATTCACGATCTCCCTTCAAATCAATTCCCATTTGTTCCTTCACATTTAAGTTTAAGTAAGTGTTGAGTTGCTTTTTTGATCAGCCTTACATTGCATGTATTAAGAACGAATAATAGTACAGCTAATTAATTACATAAGCTTCGATGTAATAATATATCATTATTCCAGCAAATAAAGCTAGCCCCGTACATGACCCTAAATAGCCTCCTTAACTTAAAAAAAAAAAAATTGATAAGAAAATATTTAAAATTGTTATAAAGAAGTTTCCAGAGTTTGTTTTTAATTTTATGAAAAAGCAAAATAACACTAACTAATTTTTTCTTTAACAGAATAATTAAAGTTGAGGCGAGCTTTTGCCGTCTATTGATTCTCCACTTTACAGAAAAGATGGAATTATAAGACACCAATGCTTACTTGTAAAGGATTTGACTTTGTGCCGGCGTAGCTGAAGATTTGAACGACTAATGTAACAAATAATTTGATTTCAGATCGAGAGCAGTAGCTAGCACGATGGTCCTGGCTCTACAAGATTATTGTGCCGACAAGGGTTGCTATTCTTAGGCCACAATTCTGCGCAAATTGCGTCCTTAATTGATTTGATTTCACTGTAGATTTGGTAAGAATAACATTATTAAGCTCTCCAGTCTACATTTGATGTTTAGGTCAAATAGTTGTCGTGTCACCACACCAAGATGGCCAAAAACACAGACCTAATAACGTGAATTATTTTGACTTTCTTAGCTACGCTGGAAAAGCCCTCTTTGGATCCCATATATGCTCTCATTTTTCTGGGGTTTGTTAACCTTGTTTTGTTTTATTATCCTATTCTATGATCGTTAATTATAGAGTCAAAGGACGGATCAAGATCCACTTAGTGTTTGATAAATGTGGAATGTGATTTGAACTTGACTTACCTAATGGATACTATTATAATATCCACTGCACTTGCTTTTAACTAGTCGCTTATTGAAGACAAATCATATTATAATGTACCATGAGTTCTATATATTAATACCTTGACAACGCCCTTTCACATTATTATATTAATCGGAATTTCAAAGAGTTAATCAACATGGGTTCTGAATTTTATCCTTAAATTTTTATCAAATGAATTTTAAACTTATGTTAATCCCACTTTAGATTATGCTCATCTTGGAAGAACTTGTAATTGATCCTATCTCGAAAAAATGGGTTTAAATGATAACTTTGTGTGTCTATTTATCGTATATTATTGATAAATATGGAAATATGGTTTATAATAAAATAGAAAAATTTACTGCAAAGAAGATTTGGAGAAACCCCACTGTGGCAGAGTGGCAGGTTCTGTGCAACTTAAGAAACTCTGAAGTATCATGCAGAAGGGATTTAGATAAAAAGTGGGGGGACACAGCAAATGGTAGGGTAGAAATTTGGATATGGGGCTAATTTTTTATATTTTGCTGATTATGTAGACACGGTGAGTGGGAGACCTTTTTAGTTATCAACTAAAAAACGTGTATGGGCCTCCCTAATTTTCTTTCATATCCACAAGCATTTCAATGCTCGCCACTCAGCATTTCATCTCTATGACATCACAATTACAGAGTTTCTGATTTTTGTTTTTTGAAACTCCCATATGTAATATAATACTACTATCTAAACACCTTCACATTCCTTATCAGTTACAAATGATAAACCACAAATGTACCTGATAACCATATTGTGAACTAGATTTTTCTCCTTTGAATTTGTCAACTTAATTGCTGTATGATATTTTGCATATAAGTTAGAAGGAATGACAAAACATTCCCTTGTAACCTTCTTTCATATCACAACCATCTTGCAAAATGATTTTAAACCGCGACACACACACCACATGGTAATGTCACAGTCCTGCAACGGTACAAACCTAGCTCAATCTCGCTGCCCTGTATCCCAACAGCAATGTGGGTTCCTATACTATCCTCAATTTGTCATTCAAGTCCATACATTGGGGATACCATAAACCATTCCTTTTTACTTATCCGTTACGTTAATCTAACTCTTTCAATCTTTTTTTTTACTTTTATTTTATTGATTAACTTTTAAAATATATATAAATTTTAGATGTGAGAAATATATTAATCTATTGAATTTGTAATTATAATAACTAAATTTACGGAAAGTCTAATTAATTTTTAGAATAGTTTAAATATTTTATTTATTTTTCAAAAATTTACTGTATATTGTGTTGCGAGTATCAGGACGGGGAAAATGAAATGGGGAATGCGATGGGTTGCATGACGGGATGAGGATGACGGACCCAGCCAAGTGTACTTACCTTACCTGCAGCGGGACGGGACAAGCCGATGGCTGCGTCTTACCAACAGTTGAAATACAAATACTCAAACTTCAAAGTCGTCCGTGACAAACAGTGACGGGGCCCACTCCCGCTCCACTCCAGACAAATTCCCATCCCGTGAAAACGCTGCGAAGTTTCAATCCCGCGTTTATTACACCACCGCAACCAAACAAACGGCTTACGAGTGACTCTGAGTGAGTCCGCCTCGAATTGATCCTCTGCATCACACATAACGCTACAATCCTCCATCTCCAGCTGACACCTCACCTATTTTCTTCACCGACACAGAAACGCGGACTAGCTGGGCCCGTCTCCCGTTTTATTAATTTTTTTTTCTTAGAATTAATTTGTTTACAAAATCGACTCTCGTCCCATGTGAACTCTCTCATGCATATTAGAAATTTATATTCCTTATATTAAAAAATGTCTCCTTCTTTAAATATCTCTTGCTAATATATTTATGTCTTTCTTTTGGCTCTTTCCTCTTTCCTTCCTCCATGAACTATTATTTTATTTCCGACCCTGTCTTTCATTTTTCAAACAAAAAAGAAATCCCAAATTTTAAATAAAATTTATTTATCCAAATTATAAATTCTTTAAATTATATTTTATGATAACAACCACCTTTTGTAGTATCACCAAACGTAAAGACTATGACATATGCAGGTTACTGATCAATTCTATAAATTCCCCTTAAAATTTTTCTTTAAATAATAAACAAATTTTAATAATTTATTAAAACTTTGTTGCGGTGAGAAAAAGATGCGTGGAAGGAACAGAAGGATTGCTCCATATGTAACAAGATTCCTCTTCTGATTCTCTGAGCAACATCATCCTTTCTCGGCCCAATCTCTGACACGGGCCCCACAGAGATTTAATTAATTATTCCCTTAATTATATCATTTTTTTAGCAATAATTATTTATCTTAAAGAAGAAACACAAATGTTAAAATAGTAATATTAGTCTCGTCTTTTTGCGATTTGGATCCTGGAACTCCTGGCCTGGGAATGATTACCCTCAGTAATTTCACTGTGAAAATCTATCTTATTACATTTATACCCTTTTCGCTCCTCCAAAGCAAATTTTCACCGCCACCGCTCAACTTTTTAACTTCTTCTCTCTGTATTAATTTGTCCATCTATATTTTTTGAAAGCGACTTGGAATTTCAAAATGGCGTGTCGAAGAGGAGAAAAGGGTTGTCGCAGCGCAAGTGGAAGCAAAATTTGTAATAATTGTGTGCAATTGTGGCGACACTAAATGAGAAGAATATTATGAGGGTTGAATAACTAAGACGAGCGAAGTGAAGGCAGATAGTGTTGATTTAGGTAACAAATTAAGGAATTACAGAATTGAATCACGTATAGATTATGTTAGTCAATATCGATGCAAGTCAAATGGCGATCTACCAAGAACAATAAACACGAACTCTTATAAAATTCGTCTTTCTTCCTCCCATTACTTGCCTCAGATCTAGCAAAGAAAATAAAATAATAAATAAAAAAATATATTCTAAAAATTTCTAATTCTACGCTTCACAAGACGGTGCCACGCTGAGGAGTGAACCTTCATTGTTTATAGGGAGCAAAAATGTAGTCAATTTCTATCCAAACAAAGTCATTTAATGATAGGCTAAAGAAAGCACCAAAACAGCTGTAAAATTTTACAATAATAACAATTATTATAATAAATAAAAGGGGTGAGGGTGACAGTGAGAGCTAGGGGAATCGGCGTCTAATCTAAAAAAATTATAGATGACATGCATTAATTAAGAATTATATAATTTAGTAGAGAGAAAAATGGCAGAGTAATAAGTAAGAGTGCCGTAGATTTGTAGCTTTAATGGTTGTTACATCTATGGTTGGATTATTTAATATCTGAGTACGATAGTAATTAATTAAGTTAAATTGAAATAAAAAATAAAAATAAAAGATATATGAAAACGAGATATATATATATATATATATATGTAGAGAGAGAGAGAGAGAGAGAGTATTCAAGTTCACGAGTTGTGTCGTGATTGGATCGGTACAAAATCTCTCTTTCACTCTTTTCAGTGTCAAAGAGGAGGGAGGAGAAGGCAACTTCGGTAGAGCTAATCGCCTAATCCAAGCTTAAACTGAAAAAAAACCAAAAAAAAAAAACAATAATCTTCAGCTGCTGCTGTTTCGAGTTAGGATTAGAGTTGAGCAAGCAAAAGCAGGAGAAAACAAAACAGCAAAGGTGGTTTTTTTGGTGTAAAAGCAAAAGCATTCATCAAATTGTGCTGATTTTGTTTCTCAGTTTTATTCCTTGTTTCTTCTGTTGCACAAACAACTAGGCGAGATAGTGTATTTTGTTTATCTGATAGTTACTCTTCCGCAGTTACGGTTTTGCTAGATTTGTCAGGCAAATGATTTTTTTTTTTAAAGAAAAAATTGTTTTGTTTTGGCTTTTGTTGTATTTTGTTCTTATTTTAGCTAGTAGATGGCGGGGCGGTGGACTGATCTGAAATGAGTTGTTGTTCATTTTAATGGATTTGGTTTAGATTTTAGTTGTTAGTGGTGAATTTCACTGGAAATGAACTTCTGACTAACTGAAAGTTAATTTTATATTTTATTTTACTTGGAACTTTGATTCCTCTTAATCGGAATCTTGTTTTGGGTTAACTCGTAAAATTGTCAAAACGTTTTTATTCCATTTGTGCTGTTGATAGATCTATTGTTATTATAGAATCTGAACTGATCCTTTAGGAATAAATCTTTTTTTTTTTTGAGTGAAGAACATATCTGGGTTTGGTTTGTTTAATTCAAAAACTTCGATTTTGATTTGTTTTTCCGAACTTATTGTTGTTGTTTTGGGATTGATTCCAGGTTTGAGCAGATGTCAAGGCCCCTGCACAGAGGTGGTATGCGAATCTCTGGGAGTAACCATGGTGTATGGGATTCAGAAATTAAGGATAGAACAGAAAAGGAAGATTTGGAAAAAACTCACTCTTCTGATCAAAGCTATTTGGCTCTGAGGTTGCCTTTTCAGTTTCTTTCCAATGAAAACAGTATTTCTTCCTCGAAATATGGTGTTAGTGAAAACGGTTTTGCTTCTGATCCTTTCAGTCCTGGGAATCCGAGAAGCCGGCACAACTTTATGATGCTATTTTTGAAGTTCAGTTTAATTGCGATTGTAATTCTTGCTCTTGCCGGATCATTTTGGTGGACCATTTTGATTTCATACTCGTCAAGGGGTCAAATAATTCATAACTATAGGAAGCTCCAAGAGCAACTTGTATTGGATTTGTGGGATATTGGGGAGATATCTCTTGGTTCTTCCAGGTCGAAAGAACTGGAATTTTGTCCTCAGGACACTGAAAATTTTGTTCCTTGCTTTAATGTATCGCAGAATCTTGCCTTGGGCCATTCTGATGGTAACGAGTTTGATCGACACTGTGAACATGGGTTAAGGCGGAATTGTCTAGTTCTTCCACCTATGAATTATAGGATTCCACTTAGGTGGCCCACTGGAAGAGATGTTATTTGGGTTTCTAATGTTAAAATTACTGCACAGGAGGTACTTTCTTCTGGCAGCTTGACCAAGAGGTGAGCAGAGATTCTCTTATTAAGAAACTCTCTTTTTAACATTCAATATTTGTTTGATTTATTGATCCCATGTGTTTGCAGGATGATGATGTTGGAGGAAGAGCAGATTTCCTTTCGCTCTGCCTCACTAATGTTTGATGGGGTTGAAGACTACTCGCATCAAATTGCAGAAATGATTGGACTGAGAAATGAATCTAACTTCATACAAGCCGGGGTAAGTGAATAACTATTCGATTTTTATGAGTAGTTAAACGATTTGCCATGAAGACTACTATCGCAATGTTTCCTTTTTAGTAGCTGATTTCAATAACTCTGAAAATCGACACAATCTCTTGAGCACATTAAGCAATCTTTGAGTTGTTGAATGATTTGCCCTAAGTTCTGGATCATGCATTAGATGTGTTGTAATTATGTCAACAATATACAATTGCATAAATATCTTGCATACTATACACTTATAACATTTGAATTCTCTTTCTTCTCCAAGATAAGGAGTAAAATGTTAAAAGTTAAATTTTGCAGGTTAGAACTATCTTGGATATAGGATGTGGTTATGGCAGCTTTGGAGCGCATCTCTCTACCAAACAGCTCTTAACCATGTGCATTGCAAATTA
The DNA here is from genome assembly GCA_013180625.2 of Boswellia sacra. Classification (NCBI taxonomy): domain Eukaryota; kingdom Viridiplantae; phylum Streptophyta; class Magnoliopsida; order Sapindales; family Burseraceae; genus Boswellia; species Boswellia sacra. The sequence continues at coordinate 2,209,155 of SNVD02006000.1, forward strand.
TGAGGCCTCAGGCAGTCAAGTTCAACTAACCCTTGAAAGAGGGTTACCTGCAATGATTGGCTCTTTCATTACAAAACAGTTGCCATACCCATCACTTTCCTTTGACATGTTACATTGTGCACGTTGTGGAATTGACTGGGACCAAAAAGGTAAATGTTAAAAATTAGTATGATGTAATACTTGATGTAATCTGTGATGCCATACTAAATATGTTAGTGCATCTCCATTTTTATTCTTGCTTGCAAATTAAAATTTATGCATCGTAGCAGCCTTAGTCTATGTGCTTCCTGTTCTTTTGTTTTTTTGTGCAACAGAGGTAACTTGTAGATCCTAACCCTTTACTTTTTTTGTTATTTGCCGAAATTGCTTTGATCTTCTGGTATTCACTTTTTTTTTGTTAATGTCGTTTGCTCGTAGCTTTTTGGTCATCTGTTCATTGCATTATGAAGAAATTAGCCCATGTAATACTTGTTCTCTGAATATTTAAGTGATACTTTTGCTCCTTAAGGTGCTAGATTTGAATTAATCTTTAATGTGTTTACTCATGCTATGTGGGACAGATGGTATTTTCTTAATTGAAGTTGACAGAGTTTTGAAGCCTGGTGGATACTTTGTGTGGACTTCACCACTCACCAATGCACAGCGTTTTCTTCGTAACAAGGAAAATCAGAAAAGATGGAACTTTGTTCGTGATTTTGCAGACAATCTCTGTTGGGAGCTGTTGTCGCAGCAAGAGGAAACTGTTGTATGGAAAAAGACTAGTAAAGCAAGTTGTTACAGTAAACAGTAAGGCAACAGTCAAGAATATTTTATTTACTTTTCCCGCATAATCTCTTGAAATGAAATATGTTGAATCAAATACGTAAATCAAATGCATGGTGTTATTTTAGTACCTAAGAATATTAGGAGTCCTAATTTTCGTAGCAACTGTTGTGTGTCTAGGAAGCCTGGTTCTGGCCCTTCTATATGCAGTAAAGCCCAGGATGTTGAATCTCCATATTATCGACCTCTTCAATCCTGTATTGGTGGAACACAGAGCCACAGATGGATTCCTATTGAAGAGAGGACAACTTGGCCCTCCCGGGCTAGCTTAAACAAGCGTGAACTTGCTATAAACGGTATGCTTTACTATTGTATTTCAGAGTCCCATTCAGATGGTTAAATTAGCTTGATGGAGAAAAATAATCCGTTTCATAAAAATATTTTACCAATTATATTTGTATCTTTTGCCTCATTTAATTCTAGTTTTTCTTTTTAAATTTCTTATCAGGTGTAAGTCCAGAAGAGTTCACTGAGGATACTGAAAATTGGAGATCAGCAGTCAGTAATTATTGGTCTCTGCTGTCGCCTTTAATATTTTCAGATCATCCAAAGCGACCTGGTGATGAAGATCCTTCGCCACCTTTCAACATGGTCAGAAATGTGCTAGATATGAATGCACGCTTTGGTGGCTTTAATTCTGCATTACTGGAAAAAGGAAAGTCTGTCTGGGTCATGAATGTGGTCCCAACAATTGGGACCAACTACCTTCCAATGATTCTAGACAGGGGTTTTGTTGGTGTATTGCATGACTGGTAATTCAACTTCCTGATTGTCTTCTTTCTTTTCCTTTTCTTTTGCTTTTTTTTTTTTTTATTGGGGATAATATCTTTTGATTTGTCCCGTTTCTGTTATGATTTTGCATAACCTGTTATCTGAAACTCATCCTATCTTGTGGATTGTTGTTGCTATTCCTCGATTATAAACAATGATAAAATGAAAAAGCTATTTGGTTGTAGAATCTATATGGGAAATTGATCTGCTATGCAAATATGCTTGATTTGGAGGGTTATGCATTCACTCTTACAAAAAGAAACTGTAAAATGGAGAAATATTGGAACTTTCAGGGAAGCAAGTGCTGAACTTTATATTTTTTATTCACTTATGATTCTTAATCCTTTCAGGTGTGAATCCTTCCCAACCTACCCGAGAACTTATGATCTGGTGCATGCAGAAGGACTTCTGTCGCTTGAAACAGATCATCGGAGTAGATGCTCAGCACTTGATATATTCACTGAAATAGATCGTGTACTTCGTCCAGAGGTACCCAAATACTTCCTCTGTTTGGTTTTGATATATGGTATCATGCATTGTTCATGCTGTTGGAGAAAAATGTTTTAATCAAAGAGGTGATAAATATATGTATATATGGATTATTGTGGAAGATCATACACCTTAATAGTATATACTATCATGTGGAAATTACCATCTTTTATTTCAGGATTTTATCATATTTGTGTGACTGGAATTATATTACTTGGAAACTGATGTCAGTTGGCTGAATTAGAATTAATTTATTCGAAAACCACTGAGACACAGCAAGTGTAGCAAGTCTACCGTGTTCTATTATTTATTTTAGTTTTTTCTGCGTGTGGTCATTTGCTGAATGCTAATATTTTTCTGCAGGGTTGGGTGATCATCCGTGATACTGCTCCTCTTATTGAGTCAGCCAGAACTCTGACTACTAAGCTGAAGTGGGATGCGCGAGTGATAGAAATTGAGAGTAACAGTGATGAGAGACTTCTTATCTGTCAGAAACCTTTCTTCAAGAAACAAGCAAGCTAATTCTGAGTTTTCAACTTCGAGGGAAGCTCAAGATTCATATTCATTTAGTGGACGTTATTGAATCACCATAAAGCTCCGCCATCCAAAGGTGGAGGACAAAAAATTTTGAACAAAGAAACCAAAAAAAGAGGCAAACAAATGAATCAAAGATGGAGTCAACCACACCTCCTATGAAGCCGTAAGGCATGCATAGGACCATGTAATTACTCAAATTCAGTCGCCAAGCAAGTCATAAGTATAGAACTAGATTTAATCTTTCATATGATGTCTCATTATAATTTATACAACTACATGATTAAGATTGTGAAGATGATTACATTATTTGCTGTAGTATGTAAAAAACAGGTCAGTCCATTCATGCCAAGGAATTTTTTCTCTTCAACTGCTGTTAGTCTCTGCTAATCTCTATTGAAAGTTGAAATGTTCATGTTAAAGATTTTGATTACTCGAAGTTACTTCTAGCTTGGTTCGTTTGACGCTAGACGTGTAGCGTTTAATGGCATAAATGTCGTGTGGGCAAGCGAAATTCTATTCTCTTTGTGTTGAAGTTTAATGTAGCATAAGTAATGCGTCTGACCGACCACCTTGTATTGGTAGCAGCGAAAACAGAGAGCTGATATAAATGAGGTGTTACCCTGTTGCCAACAGCAAGGACGATCAGGGTTCCACTGGTTCATACTTCATAAGATGATGGATACTATTCTCTATACACCTTTGTGTTGTAGGTTTTGGGTAACTGAGGGGCAATAAGATTACAGGGCCCTCCCCTCTGTATTTATTTATTTATTCATTCTTTACTCAAGCTGGGGAAATTTAAATCATCGGCTGTAAGAGAGAAGAGGAAATTCCGCTACGAATTCCATTTACTAAATTTAATGGCACTGTGTTTACCTTCTGACTTATTATTGAATAAGGCAGAGCAAACAATCAATTTTTTTATTCATATCCTTTTTATTCCTGAAATGATTATTAGCTATTAGATAAATCATTTTTAAATACATAAACCCAAAAAAGTTCGGTACTAACTACTAACCTTTTGTATAGATTGTAGTACGAGGTTCTATCATTTTAATGATTAAATTAATTGATGAGAAATATTAGAAAACTTGTTGACGGAAAAATTATAAATTACTGGAAAATTGAATCAATGATAGTAATCTTGTACTTCTGATTGTGTTTATGATTTTAAAATTTGTCAAGAATATGAATCTTCGTTTTACTAAGTAGTATTTTGTTTTCGCAAATGTGCCAGCAACCGACCTTAGCTCAGTTGGTAGAGCGGAGGACTGTAGTAGGGTAATATCTGATGGCTATCCTTAGGTCGCTGGTTCGAATCCGGCAGGTCGGATATTTTTTTCACGACAAAGTTTCCAAGAATTCAATCGTGCGATACAAATGCAACGATCATTTTCTAATATTTTTTGGCGCCGAATGCCTGCCTGATTACCGTATCATATATTATTGCTTGGCTTACAACACAAAACCAAACAACACCGCACTCTTAACTCAACTCAACTCGACTGCTGCTCATGGCTTCTTGGCGCCTCTTCCTCAACAAAATCCAAACCCTGCCAAACCCTAATTTAATCAGAACCTCCCACTTCTCCACCTCCTTTCTCGTCACCAAAATCCCCAAAAAGCTCCGAAAGAAACGCAAGAAGCCCGACTCTCCCCGTACCCGGCCCGTGCAGCCCGACGCAGCCCGGATCCCTCACTTCGAATCCATTCTTAATCGCGACTCCGTCTTCAAATTCCTTACCAAAACCAAAGAATTCCTCTCCAAACAGCCCGAACGCGTCCTCCGCCTCGACGACGCCGGCAAGCTCTACCGCGAGCTGGGGTTCCCCCGCGGCCGCAAGGTTGTCAAGTCCATCCAACGACATCCCAAAATCTTTGAGGTGTATCGCCACGCGGACAACAAAATGTGGCTTGGGTTCACTGAATTTGCGGAGCAGTTGCTTGAAGAAGAGAGCTCGATCATGGACTCCATGGAAATCGACAGAGTTAATAAAGTTCGAAAATTGTTGATGATCTCAAGGGAAAAAAGGATTCCTTTGAGTAAAATTTATCACAACAGGTTGTTATTTGGAATTCCTGAAGATTTCAGGGACCGGGTTGCAAAATATCCGGATTATTTTCGAATTGTAGTTGAAAATGATGGCAAAAGGATTCTTGAATTGGTTAACTGGGATCCCGTTTTAGCTGTGAGTGAATTAGAGAGACAGTTTATTGTCAATGAGGATAAGGTTATGAAAGCTTTTAAGTTTCCGGTCAAGCATGGGAAAGATTTGGACTTGGATGAAAATGATACCAGGAAGCTTAACTTGTTGAATACTTTGCCATTAGTGTCTCCATACAGTGATGGGGGAAAGTTGGATATATGGAGTTTGGAGGCGGAGAAGTATAGGGTAGGTGTTGTGCATGAGTTTTTGAGTTTAACATTGGAGAAGAGAGCGAGTATACATCATATTGTGGAGTTCAAGGAGGAGTTTAGCCTGACTAGGAGGACAATTGAGATGCTTAAGAAGCAGTCTCGGACGTTTTATTTAGCTGGGACTGAGATGAATTGGGCTGTGTTTTTGAAGGATGCTTATGATGAGAATGGTGCTTTGAAGGTTAAAGATCCACAGGTGGCTTTTTACGAGAAATTGTTTAGGTTTGCGCAAATGCAGGAAGGGGAAGTGGTTTCCGGTGTTGAGGAGAAATGATGTGGTAATTAACAGGTGAACCAAAATTAATATTCCATGGTACTTTGTAGACGAGTAAGGTATCCTTGATTAATAGCATCATTGAAACTTTTATCCATGATGTTCACTATGGAATTTGGTATTATTTTTTTTCTTGGAATGGTTTGGTATGTCGGTTTCTGGCATATGATGATTGTTTCCCTTTTTCAAAAACATTCTTGGGTTGAAAGCTTTTGTGTGTGTTTGGTTAAGAGAAAGATAAGTCAAATATTTGGTAGTTGCTCATACTCTGTATCTTCTTCTAAACCTGTGAGCTTAGTGAGTATCAAATTTTCATTCATATAGATCTTAATGGTATCAAATGGTGATTAGATTAAATTGTGGTCAGAAAGCTCTTGACTTAGTCTTCTCTTGTTAATATTCTCATCTATAACGAAATGGCATATGGTCAGAGAAAGTCATTGCAGGATGGGGATTTGCATCAGAAGGCTTGTATACCGTACGCGATCTGCTTCTGTCCTATTGTAGTTTCATAATTATGTATTTCCAACACGTTAGAAATTCTCTACCTCATGTTGAAACTTTTGTTTTTATTTTGGAAGTGTCTTGTCTATTCCTGCCAATATCTCGGCCATTTATGTAGGGCGAATGCTTCTATGGGGATGCTCTGGGTTGAGTAGATGTTCCTTGTAGCTCATGGTGACATTGGATTTTTGCTCTATGATTATTGTTTTGCCTGATGCACGCGTCGAGAAAGATTTGAACAGAGCAATTGAGAGGTTTTGTTAACTGCCATTAACTATATAGTTAGTTTAGTAACATGTGCTTGATAAACTAATTCCCACTAGAAGATACTGGTATATTTGTCTGCTGGTAGCAGAAGTCACTTGCGGTTGTTGCTGATAATAACAGTGTAAGGTCGGTCCGATCAGTGAATGGTAAAGGTTATCGAAGTATAAACGAAGATAAGGTCACTTGTATTTGTCTCATTCTGTTGTCATGTAAATAATTAGCCGTTAGAACTCATTTTGGTTTTCGTATCATCCAGCCCGGGGGCCCAGTCTGTACATCATCCATCGCTTTTTTAACAGTAGTTCTGTCAAATGATTCATCAGATGCCTTTGAAAAGTTCAGTTATTTGATGATTATCTATTTCTCCAAGGGAGAGAGGACCTCTATACTACAGCTCACTTTGTAAGCACATTAATGAAAAATCTGTAGTAGCCTTCTTGGCCAACTGGACAGCTAAGAAAGTGTTGTTTCAGACTTTCGGTTAGATACTTTTATGGGCAACTATATAAGCACGGAAATGTAAAATCTTTTAGTACTGTTGAGAGTAAGGACATCTATGGATTAAAGCAAGATTGCAACCTCCTCTAAGTAAGAGCATTCCATCCCCGCTATTTCTTTATCCCTTTTCTGTCAGCAAAAATTGTGTTTATTCTCAAAGCGTTTTCACTGCCAAATGGACATACCTTGAAATTGTTGTCAGGTTTTCACTATGTTTACAAGCTGTTTAATTTATCGATTCTGGTGCTCACCAACTTTGGCTCACCACGGTTACGGGACTGGTAGCTGTTATTTCTGGACAAGAATAAAAAGGTAATGCAGAGAGTAGATAGTGTGTATTTTACAAATATGCGCTACTCTTCGTCTCATGTTGTCTTCCTACCAAAGGAACCGTTTCGGAGTGTCCTCAATAAGAAGTAGTTTCTCCAAGTCTCGATTAAAAATTAATAAGTTGACGTGCAACAGTACCAAGAAGTTGAGATAGAATATCAAATGCTGATCTTCCTGTGTCACGACATATCCAATTTAATAAGATATCTGGTACTCCTAAAGTACAAGAGAATATTAAAACTGAAGACATTATAATTAAATCAAATGGAAATTGAAATGAATCACCAAAACCACTCCAGCAGAAGGGAAAAGAAATTATGTTTGCCTTACAGGTCTCAACTCAACATCATACAATACTATCTGAAAAAACTCAAACCAGAAATCTGAAGGTAGCTTTAACCAAGAATGATAAAACATCAAGCAATAAAGAAACATGTGCAGATAGTATAACATTGTGTCCATCAGGACGAAGAAGGATGTGCAGATGATGCAGTCTTCAACGAAAGGTTGCTCTTTAACCTTCTCCTGCTCTTTGTCCCTGTTCCGGCACTGCTCCTTTGAGAGCTGGAAGGCAATGATGCACTTCGGCTTGTTCTCTTTCCTGCTTTTCTTCGAGAGGTCTGGCTACCATTGCCGAGGACAGCTTTGGCAACACTATCTGTGAGCAACTCTCGTGCTCTCTGTGGCTTGATAGGCTGCTTATTCAGATAAACTAGCTTTGGAAGGAGACCACAAACAGCCTTGCGCAACTGGTCATCACTGATGTTGCTCTGGATTGGATTACCCACCAGATTGAGAGCTAGCAACGAGTTGTAGTTAGCCACTAGCTGACCTAGAGCTTTTGTTGTTGTTATCTTATTGAAGCTCATGTCTAAGACAGTCAGCTTCAACAGCCTATGCAGCCCCTCAATATCACTGATCTTGTTCCCAGCCAGATAGAGTTCCTTGATGAGTGTACAGTTTGACAAACCTGATGCCATCAGAACCCAGAGTAAAATTTTAGAATCCTCCAACTTGCAGGGAGTATCTCATTGACAGTGAAATTTAATCAAAATATCAAATAAGTGAATTGAAACCAGAAAATGGGTTTCTCAGATAATTACCATGTCCAACACGAGAAATGCGGTTATAACTGAGATCAAGTATACGGAGTCGGGTCAATTCTCTGAGTCCTTCAATGGTGCTGATCTTGTTTTTTGCTAAGTTGAGTGTGTGAAGGCCCTTTGGGAGTGATCCTGCAGTTATATGGACTGCAAATGGTGGAAGAACAACATGCAGGTTAACAAAACTAAATATCTCCAGAAACTAGGCATTTTATTTATACTTTTTAAATGCTAAGACATACCAATGAAGTTGTTTGACAAGTTGACAGACCGGAGACCGTAGAAACATGAGATGGTAGGGATGGCTTTCAAGCCTATACCCGCAATGTGAGCCACAGAAGAGGAAGAATTCAAAGACTGGATGACACTATTGGCGTGTGAAATCTCCTCCGAAAAGTTGATATCTGCACGATGAGCCCAGTGGGCAGTGTTTCTTGCTGGTGACTTGCCATGCTCCGGTGAGGGGGGGAAGACAATACCTTCATCAGTAATCTCATTACTAGTACTCAGAAGTGCGCTTTGCATGTCAAGATCTTTCACCCACTCATCTACTCTTTTGAAAGAGGATGATTCTCCTGGAAAAGCGACCCATTGGTTATGGGGCCAAAATCCAGAAGCTTCATTTTGAAAATCATCCCAGCTCCGATTGAGATTTTTGTGACTGCCGTTGTAACCTTTGTTCAAGGATTCGCCGGTAAAAGACCCAGGCGAATCCATCTTGCTTGGTTTCATTTGATTTGGTTCAAGTGTATCTGAAGAGTACCCACCTTGCTGCTTTAAAGCAGTAACGACTGGAAGTGGCTGTGGTTTTGACAGTGGTTTTTGCATATTCCTATGACTCCAGAGGAACAATTTCCACCACAACCTTCTACTTTTCGAAGGAAGAATTTGGCTTGAAGAATGCTTCTTCAACATCACTATGTCAGCACTGAAATGGCTCCTCACAGACCCAGGACTGCCAGGATCAATATTCTCCCCCACCCTAGCAGAGAGTTCCTGCAATCCTTCCAAAGACTGAGATTTTGAAGGAGGCAAGTGATCTGCTATTGTTTTTAGCACTTCTCTTGTTTCCAGATTAGAGCAAGAACGCTGAAGATTTGGTGAAGCCCAGAATTCAGCCTTTCCAATCCCTGGATCACTAACATGTCCACTCTGCAACGTATCAATACCCTTTTCACCATCTTTCTCAGCCTTGTTCTCAAATTGTCCATTCACTTCTGTATCAGTTGAATCAAAGTAACCCAAATTCTTGTTTCTAACATCAAACTGTTCGTCGCCAGAATTAGCTGCATGAGCTTGGAGATCAAAGTCAGATAATTCCCTCTTGATAGATGAGTTCTCTTCATGCTCATCTTCCCCTTCATATGCTGTCTCTGCCTGTTCATTAGCAACAGGAGTCTCATTACTCATCACCTTGACATTGCAAAGGGAATTATTCTGGATGCCATAAGGTACCGAGACACTGAAAGATGTCAATTTCATCTCATCACTCTCACAAGGCTTCACAGAGTGTTCAATGTTAATTTGCAGGGCTCGGATCCCTTCTGCGTATTTAACTCCTTTTGAAGACGCCTCATTCTCCTACAAGCAAAACATATTCAGATGAACAATTTGGCAAGGCACAAGCTACAAATATAACAAAAAGCAAAACTTCAGTTTTGTTATGTGCTTGTATTTGTGAAAATCAGCTTGATTCATACCTTGCTTTTCTTCTTCTTCCCAATCCGTAAAAAGAAGCAATTGAATTTCGCCATATGTAGAAATCAACGAACTCCAAATTCCTCAAGCTCAAGGGAAAGCCAAGAATACCTTTCGTCTCAGCTTTCAAATTTCGTCACGATTCTCACATCTCTAATCGCTACTGATGGCAAGTTAACATTGAAAGCGTGATCAATTGTTAGCCATAATCAACTGGAAGGCGCCATACCAATGACTTGAAGCAATATAGAAACAACTGAGGACCGGAAAACAGAGAATTGTATCCTGTTCCGGATTGCCAATGTATCACTAGAGTGTCGGCCAGAGTTGTATGAGCAGCAGCTTCTCTCCAGAAGCTTCACCTTCATACAATTGCTCCTGCTTATTCCAACAAAATTCCACAACCAGTTAAACTTACAAACAACACCCAAAAAAAAACTTATTAGAAAGATCAAATATGCAAAACCGAAAACCCACATCAGGAAAGATTGAAGTTATCGGCCCATTCCCATTACAAGTAAAAGAACCCAACTTTAGAGGAATTTTCACAAACAGATGGTGAGTTAGAAGTTGTGTATAAGCTTACCTATTGAATCAGGAGAATGTTGTTGAATGAAGAGGTGGGATCGTGGGTTCCAATTGAACTGAATTAATTGACGTAAAAGCGGAAGCTTTAGAGAGGGAGGGGGAGAGAGAGAGAGAGAGAGAGAGGTTGTGGTGATGGTTGCGTGAGGGGCTGAACGAGCTTATATTGGCTTAAAATAGTTAGGATCATTTCTTATTTTCAGAAAATTGTAAGCATTATAAGACATACGCGCATGAAACACGGTCTCATCTGCCTTTTTTTTATTTATTTTATTTATTAATATCATATCATATTATACCCTCATTGTTGAGGTTAAATTTAATATAATTTTTTTCCTTCTTGAATTTTACAGTCTATAGCACACCTAATCTTGGTTTAAATGGAATGGTCGTAATTTTAACTCCACAAATTTAATATTAATTACAGTGCAGGATCTTTCCTATTTTACACTTGTTACTATTTATTCTGGTCCTCTAAAAAGGCTGATGATGTGTAGAATTGAAAATTGGGTGTCAAAAGCATTCTATTTTAGTGCATTAACATCACCTTGTCATGGGTCTGCTTTCCAATAATTGAGATTTGATTGCCATCAATACTAAAATAGGTCAATAATTTTGCTAGTTCTAGAAATTTGTTTTGACAAAATAAAAAATTTGTGAAAATAATAATTATAGTGTTTTAAATCCCGTCATTCTAAACTTTTGAAATTTGATTATTCAAGATGGAATCAATTTATATTTTATGTTAAAATGTTGACGAATTATTGTCCAGTAACTAAGAATAATCAAACTTGTAACATCAAGAACAAAACACGGCCATCTATTGATTATTGGTGATTAAACATCTAAGATGGATCTTATGTGTCATGGGAATAATTCCACCGTACATGTGGCAATATGCATGCCTCTTCTCAAGAGGTGCTACGAGTCACACATTCTCGATTTAGCAAATATTCTTCTTATAGATAATGAACCACCAACACATAATCGCCTATGAGTCGACATTATTGAGGATCTCACCATCCAGATCTTATAAATCTCATTACCACTTGTTGGTAACCTATCCCTCTCTGAAGATTACAACGATAAACTCGACTCTGCAGTTTTGTATTACAATAATTGCCCCTCTCAGAAAGGGTTAATAAGTTTCGCTCTTTTTTCCCTCCTATTTCTTTCTATCTACACATTTTCCTCATTTAGGATGCGTTTGATATATTGTATAAGATTATATAACTGTAATTGTATTAAATTATATTACATAAGATAGAATAAATTCTATACTATGTTTGATTTATCAGCATATTGGATAAAGACTTAATAATACTGTGTTTGATAAAAGATTAAATTAAAAAAAACTAATTTTTTATACTAAATTTAAATAAAAAAATTTATAAATTAAGACTAACAATTAAGTTTTTGAATATTTGGTTATTTAATAAAAATTAACTATATATTTATTTATAAATAATTAATTTAAAACTTCGGCCTCTAGACAATTGCCGCGGTCTAAAATTGATTTTAGTGTCAAAGAGGATCAACATCGATGATAGGTTAGTACATCCTCACAAAGTTACATTTTGTATGTAGCAAAAGTTTATCACTCATCTACAATACATTCCAATTAGCCAAGATTGACTATTGCTAGCGAGATTGACCATCGTCGACCAGAAAAGATCCATGATCCTTCTAGTCCTTACAAGAAAAGATTCATAGTCCTTCAAGCCTCAACTAGTTGAGGACTTCTTGTTGATAGGATTCTTGCATGTCAAACATTGTATTAAAAAAAAATGATGATAAAAATATTTAAAGTTGAATGATGTATTAATATTAAAAAAATCAATTTGACCACTATATGATAAATTGGTGTAAAAAATAAAATAAAAAATAGATATATCTGGAAGACAACTGAAGGGTCTAAATCGAAGTGGAAATAATAGACACTAATAAATATGATAAATTAACAACAACACACAAGTAATCAGGGTTCTAGAAAGGGCGGTTTGCCGTTAGCAAGAGTCCAGAGCAGACCGTGTCGTACAAATATTTGCCACCCACTTAGTACGTCCATTTAAAATGATGAAAATCTGATATCTGCTGCAATTCTCTGTGTTTTCAGATATTGCTCCTCCACTGCACCTTTTCAAATCCCACCACCACCTTTAGATCTCAATCTCACCGTTACTTAAATCTAAAACAATTCTTAATCCCCGCAGAACTTATCTTGAATATTACGGAAACCCATTAATCAAACAAAATTATTAAACAAAATTTATAACTTTAATAAACCCTGTCTGGTTTAAGATTACGAGATCTATAAATTTTAACATATAACAATTACTATTGATTTTTAGGCAAGAACGCATTTATTTCAACTTCTTTGATATAAAAAATTTCATTTAATTATATTTAAAAAGATTTTATGAATGATTAAAAAAGTTTTTTATATATAATAGAAAAAACTCAAATTTAAGATTTTTTCACTAAGTCTTTTTTTAAGTGATAAAATATTCAAAGATTTTCTTTATTTAATTTTAAATTTTTATCTTATTTTTTGTTATAATAAAACTTATTTTTAATTATAATGAATGTATTTATAATAATTAATAATTTTTTAATAAAAATTTTATTTATAAAAGATCTAACTCCCATGAGCTTTACAAGCTTTATTTGTTTGCACGAGTCGAAACAAACAGCCCACACTATGATTAAGCGTGATGAGTGGAGATTGTTGACATGGCAGAATTTTATTTGGGGAAACAATACAGTGGAGCAAGGTTGAATGCAGGGAATCATATACGGAGGTTGCACAATCAACCAAATGCCAAAATCTTGTGGCTCGTACTTTCGTGCAAATCAACTCAGTTTGACACCTTTCCTGCCCGTGCTCTCTCTCTCTTGGCGTGAAGTCACCGCCAACGTTACGTATCCATTTTCATTTCCACAACTTAAATCACAAATATGAAAAAGTAGAATAAGATACACTCTTCGGATCTCCAAGCATGACAGATGAAATGGGCAACGAGCATTTAGATAAATTTCATTTGAAAATATCATAGTTAATCATATGATTGAGATAATGACGAATTCTAAATAACAATATAATAGTTGAAGTATACTTGATATTATTGGTGTTAAAATTTATTACATATGCATATGCCATGCATATGATGAGTTTTGATCAACTTATGGTAAAACAAGAATATTATTTTTATCCCTATTTTAATGTTAGGAAGTATTTGATTTGAAATAAATATCTCTTTAGATTAGAATATAATATCTTATATCCTAATTAAAATAGGAGAATATTTATTTGTTCTAATTCCTTTTTGAGTTTGTTTATAACACTTCCTATTTTATTTTTCATAATCCTATTATGATTTTGATTAGAATTTTTATAGGATTTCTAAAGGATCTCAGTCAGACCTCTCAATATATATATTTATAAGGCAATTCAGGCGGCTGATAACTCGGAGATTAAGAGATTTACGGGTTAGCTGAATTGGGTGCGTTTTTGTGAGAGGGTCTATGTCTTGGCATTCCATGAATTCATAGAAGAGAGCTTCAACGCAAAAGGAATATCTTCTTTGATTTGATTCTTTGAGTCTTTTGATTCATGTATGAGTGGTAGAAATCGTACATTAGTTGTTATTGAGTCTGTGTGAGTTAGTAGACACTTGAGATAACTTGCAGGTTAAGTGTTTATGTAATTCAGTGTCATACATCATTGTTATGTGTAACTTAACAGTGTGCTGTTAAGTTATCTGTGACAGAGAGTGGGCAGTGTCACTAGAGTTTAAGATCTTGGCGGGATTTTATTTGTCAAAGATTAGGTCAGTGTGTGAGAGTGAGTCATACGGTAAAAGGTCTTAAAGATTGTACAAACAAGAACTTAGTGAATTGCAGCTCTATAGCTGTCCGTGGACGTAGGTTTTTATAACCGAATCACGTAAAAATCATCCTGTGCCGATTTACATTACAGTTTACTGTTATATTTCTTATAACTGCATACCTCCAGAACTCTCAATTGGTATCAGAGCAGGTTCACTGATAGATAAATGAAGAAAACGATCATACTGATCTCGAAGGATGGAGTTTATTCGCACTGGAGGATCCGGAGCACAACCACCTATTCTTGATGATGGTAATTATCCATATTGGAAGGTAAGAATGATGATGTTTATTAAGTCTCTTGATGACAGGGCTTGGACGAGTGTATTTAAGGGGTGGACACCTCCAACGAAGCTGAATGCTTTTGGTAATGCCGAACCAAAATCAGAGGACAAATGGTCGGATTAAAAGTATCGTAGATCCAGTTGGAACTCCAAAGCTCTTAATGCAATCTTTGCTACAGTAGACTTAAATAACTTTAGACAGATTTCTAGATGCAAAGCAGCCAAAGAAGCGTGAGACATACTTGAGGTAAAACATGAAGATACTGTATCTGTTAAAAGATCTAAATTAATGAGGCTGAATTCTTAATTTGAAAATTTGATGATGCATGAGGATGAATCAATTTCTCATTTTTACTCTAAGATATGTCACATAACAAACTTAGCATACATGCTTGGCAAAAATTTCACTAATGCAGAAGTTGTTAGTAAAATACTTAGGTCGGTCCCCGACAAATTTCAACCTAAAATTTCAGTCATTGAAGAAGTTAAAAACACTGATGAAATGAGAGTTGATGAACTGATTGACATTCTACAAAATTTTGAAATAAATCAAAGTACTAGGAAACAAAAGGGTAAAAGCATTGCATTTAATGTGAAAGCTGAAAAATCTGAAGATAAATGTAGTGTTGAGCTTGATGAAACTGATTCTAAACAAATTGCTTTTCTAACAAGAAATTATGTCAAGTTTATGAAAAGAAATTTCAGGAAAAAGAATTAAGGAAAGCCATCAAACTCAAGCGAAGAAAAATTCAGAAAGTTCAGTAAGGAGAATGACAAGAGGAAGCCAAAACCACCTGAAAAGAAAGGGCAAATTCAGTGTTATGAAATTCTGGTTATGGACATATTCAGTCTGAATGTGCAAATCTCAAGAAGAAGAATAAAGGGCTGACAGTAACCTAGAGTGATGAATCAGAATAAGAGTTAGAAGATTAAGACTGCATGAGCAACCTTGTTGAATTTACTGCATCTACAGCTGACAAAGGAAAGGCTGTTATGTCTGACATAACAGAAAATTACAGAACTAGTATTGATCATTCGGATGAAGAGGAATGACCAGAATACTATAAAGAGTTGCAAGAGATATACAATACACTTTATGGTGAATTGCTAAATTAGAAGGAAGAAATTAGAGCCTTAAAGAAGAAGATTGAGGAGCTGGAATGTGAAAAATCCTTTGCTGAAAATCAGATCACAGAACTGAAAATTGTTTTGATAGATAAAACAGCACATATTGAGAAAATCACAACAGAACTGGCTGAAAGCAAGAGGTGTGTTGATCAACTCAAAATTGGAACAGCCAAACTTGATCAAGTCTTGAACTTTGGAAGAGACAACTCCAACAAACATAGATTGGGCTGTACAGAAGGTAATATTGCATCAACATCAAAAACAGTCTTTGTAAAAGCTTCAACAACAAGTAAAAATTCTGAACTTAATTCTTTGAAGTCAAGTTCTAGTTCAACGAGTGATGAAACATTTGTTTCTCCTCTAAGTTCATTCAAGTCCAGTCCTGAAAAGGTAAGGAAATTCATTCCTACTTGTTATTTTTGTGGTAAAAAGGGACATATTAGGCCTAGATGCTTTAAATTGTTGAATCTTTTGCATAAAAGATCAAAACAATTTAAACTGTTAACAAAATCGCAACAGCAGTGGGTTAAGAAAGATTAAACAGTATGTCATATTACCTTTACGTCACTTAATCATGCATATAATGATTTGTGGTATTTTGACAGCGGTTGTTCCAGGCACATGACTGGAAATAAATTGTTTCTAACATATTTTAAAGCATGCATGGATGGAAATGTCACATTTGGAGATGGAGCAACAGGTAAAGACACTTTGAATGTCAAAGGCCTACCCAATTTTGGAAATGTCCTTTTAGTAGAAAACTTAAAAGTCAGATTTGTGATGACAAGTATATTGTTAATTTCACACAAAACAAATGCATGGTCTTAGATAATTTTGGTAAATGCATTCTAGAAGGTAACAGATCTTTGGATAATTGTTATTTGGTAAAGATTGCATTTCATGCTAGGATTTCGGATTTAGAATTGTGGCATTAAAAATTAGGACACTTAAATTACAAAGACTTGGTTAAATTAACTAAGATAGGTGCTGTAAAAGGAGTTCCTAAACTTGATGACAAAGTTAATGGAATTTGTGGACAATATCAAATGGGAAAACAAATTAGAAGTTCACACAAGTCAAATCCACATCTTAGCACATCCAAAATACTTGATTTGCTTCACATGGATCTTATGGGTTCTATGCAAATTGAAAGCATTACAGGTAAGAGATACATATTTGTTTGTGTGGATGATTTTTCTAGATATACTTGGGTTGATTTCATTAAAGAAAAATCTGACACTTCTGATACTTTCATGAATCTTTGTGTTAAGCTTGAAAATAAGCAAAATAGGAACATTGGAAGGATTGTGAGAATAAGAAGTGATCATGGAAAGGAGTTTAAAAACGTTAGCTATGCTGACTTTTACAAATATCATGAAATTGATCATGAATTTTCAGCTCTCAAAACCCCTAAACAAAATGGCATTGCGGAAAGGAAGAATAGAACGCTTCAAGAGATGGCAAGAGTGATGCTCAATAGCAAGAAGTTGACCAAGAGGCTATGGGTGAAGCAATAAGCACTGCTTGTTATATTTCAAATAGAGTTTTTCTTCGTTCTGGCACTAATCAAACACCTTACGAAATTTTGAAAAGAAGAAAACCTAATTTGAAATATTTTCATATCTTTGGTTGTAAGTGTTACATCTTAAACGACACAGAACTGTTAGGAAAATTAGATCTAAGGAGTGATGAAGGAGTCTTCGTGGGATATACTCAAAACATCAAAGCATTTCGAGTTTACAATCTGAGAACTGAGGCTGTCATGGAATCTGCAAATGTAGTATTTGATGATCTTGATGATTATGCAAAGTACTCACAAGAGGAAAGGATATCCATCTTCATAGAAGATTCAGAAAAGTCAGATTCAGACAACAACAAAAAGGAAGATGTTGTTATGAAAGATGAAACAGTTGCTGTTATACCTGACGTAACAGAAACATCTAACAACTCAGATTTGAACAAAAGTCCAATCCGGAATGATGAAGATAGAAAAGATCCACCCACATGGATTCAGAAGGCACATCCAACAAGTTCTATGATTAGAACACTAGATGGCATGATGAAGACTCGAAGCAAGGTAAGAAACCAGGTAAGGTTTGCATGTTATATTTCATTAGTTGAACCAAAAAATGTGAAAGAAGCATTAAAAGAAGATGTTTGGATCCAAGCTATGCAAGATGAACTTAATCAGTTTAAAAGGAATGAAGTATGGGAATTAGTTCCTAGACCAAAAAATGCAAATGTCATTGGAACTAAATGGATATTCAAAAATAAAACTGATGAAAGTGGACAAGTAGTAAGAAACAAGGCTAGGCTAGTTGCACAAGTAGAAAGCATAGACTTTGATGAAACCTTTGCACTAGTAGCTAGCCTAGAGTCAATCAGATTACTACTTGCAATTGCTTGTTTGCTTGATTTTAAGTTGTACCAAATGGATGTTAAAACAACATTTTTAAATGGCTATCTCAATGAAGAAGTCTTTGTTGAGCAGCCTAAGGGATTTGAAGATCCTAAACATCCTGATTTTGTGTACAAATTGCACAAAGCTTTGTACGGTTTGAAATAAGCTCCTAGAGCTTGGTATGAAAGGTTGACAAACTTTTTGATCAACAGAGGTTATAAAAGAGGCAGTAATGATAAGACCTTATTTATCAAACATGCATCAACCTATTTTATTTTTGCTCAAATATACGTTGATGACATTGTTTTCGGATCAACTAATAAAAGCAAAATTAATGAGTTTGTTAAGTTGATGCAGGAAGAGTTTGAGATTAGCATGGTAGGAGAATTAAATTTCTTTCTTAGATTGCAGGTTAAGCAAATGAATGATGGGATATTTATATCTCAATCAAAATATGCCAAAAATCTTGTAAAGAAGTTTGGGCTTGAGAATGCAAAACCAATGAAAACTCCTATCAGTACTAATCTAAAACTTTCAAAAGATAATGCAGGAAAAGATTGTTGATGCAAGTTTGAACAGAAGCATTATTAACAGCCTACTATACCTCACAGCAAGCAGACCAGACTTGTGCTTTAATGTAGGACTTTGTGCTAGATTTCAAGCAAATCCCAAAGAATCACATCTGTCAGCAACTAAGAGAATCATCAGGTATGTTCATGGAACACATGATTATAGGATGTAGTTTTCTAAAGATACAAATGATTATCTTGCAGGATTTAGTGATGCAGATTGGGCAGGAAATATAGATGACAGAAAAAGTACTTCAGGAGGATGTTTTTATCTTGGTACTAACTTGGTTTCATGACATAGTAAAAAACAGAATTCTATTTCTTTGTCTATAGCTGAAGCCGAATACAGAACAGTAGGGAGTTGTTGCACACAACTATTATGGATGAAACAAATGTTGAGTGACTATGGTATTGAACAAAAGCCTATAACTTTGTTTTGTGATAATACTAGTGCTATAAATATTTCTAAATATCTTGTTTAGCATTCTAGAATAAAACATATTAACATAAGATACCATTTTATAAGGGAAGTAGTAGAGTCTAAGGTGATACACATTGAACACAGATCTACTGATAGATAATTGGCTGACTTGTTCACTAAGGCATTGGATACAACAAGATTTGAAAATCTAAGAAAAGCCTTAGGCATCTGTCAGTTACATGAATGAACACTACTTACTGTTGTGTTAAATGTATCTGCAATATCATAAGTTTTCTTCTAATTAAGCATGTGTGAGCTTTGATATGAAAAATTGTGTGAATAATTAAATACTAGTTTAAAAATAAAAATATAGAGAAGGATACCAGTATATGATGTGTGAAAGTCATCCATTGAGAGTAACTTCATTGTATCTAAGAAATATGGTGAGGTCACCCACTCAAATGGAAAAGGGCTACCTCCATACATGTGTGAAAGCTACTGTATTATTTAGCAAATTCACATTGAGACTAACTTTTGTGTGTGTAAGAAGCATGCTCAAGTTGATTACTCAATTGGATTAAGTGATGAAATAATTAAAAGAAAATAAAAGCTCTTGAATATGCTTTCTTAGAATGATTCATATGATGTTAAGATATTATTGTTATGTTATTTTTAACTGTGTTCTGTTACATTTTTCATAACATACGGTGCTCTTTGTGCTTATCCGAAATTTAATTTTCTTGTGTGTCCATGTGTCAAAAATGTCATGTCAGCATTATTGAATTGAGGGGGAGAAGTTTCAGTGGCGGGAATCCTGATTCTATTAGAATTTCTTATTCAAATTGGAATCAAATTTGAATTTTTGTCCATAAATGTCAGTTATGAAACAGTTTTAGAAATAGATTTGACATCAACTTTTGTTAAAAGCAAAATTGTTTTCAATATAGCCTAGTATATTACGAAATTGCTTAGGGCTTTTCTTGTTCATTCCATACTCCCACAACAGTTTCTTCCTCGTCCCACGTCTTGCTTCTCTCTTCCTGTTCTGGAAATTTTCTGCAGACCAGTAACGATAACCATGGCGACCTCCTCTGACACAGTTGAAGAGCAACCTGCTCCTGCAGCTTCTGAGCAGCCCACACCTACTACCACTAGGAAGAGATACAAAATGAAAGCTGGCAGATCCAAGAAACGTCCTGGCCGTTCCTCTTCCCCAAAGTTCAAAAGTCTCCCAGACTTCGTTAAGTGCTTTCGGTACTTGTGCTAAAATCAAGGGGGAGAAGGAGTTTTCTGATCTTGTTGAGATTTTTTTGTTATTTCTTATTTTTGTTATGTCTGATATAACTATGGTTACTTACTTCTACTTCTATTTTGTTTATATTTTTGTTGCTTGGGATGTAAGTAAGGAGTAAGGGGGAGTAAGAAGAACTTCTTATGCTTATGCTTGCTTTGTGTGTGCATTCGAATTATATTGACACTTTATTGTGTTTGTGTGTTTGTGTTATTTTAATTTGATATCTTGATTTGATGGATGTTTTGCTCAGATGTTTTGCTCTGATCATGATCTGATTACATTGATTGATATAATTGCTCTGATAATGAATTGATTAATGTGTGTTGCTTGATCAGTTTGACAAAGTCATTTTGATTGCAGGATATACTTATTATGTCAGTGTTCTGTTATGAGTTTTGTAACAGCTCACTGGTTAATTCTTTACACATGACAATTTTGTTTGCTATTTCATGATAACTTATTGTTAAGATTGACTTATCATGTGTGATGTTCTTTGATCAGAAACAGTTTGATGTTTTTATCACAAGTTTCCAAAAAGGGGGAGATTGTTGGTGTCAAAGTCTACTACATATGCATGTGCCATGCACATTATGAGTTTTGATCAACTTGTGATAAAACAAGAATATTATTTTTATTCCTATTTTTTAATGTTTCTAGAATTATATTTTAGGAAGTATTTGATTTGGAATAAATATCTCTTTAGATTAGGATATAATATCTTATATCCTAATTAGAATATGAGAATATTTATTCGTCCTAATTCTTTTTTGAGTTTGTTTATAACACTTCCTATTTTATTTCTCCTAATCCTATTATGATTTTGATTAGAATTTTTATAGGATTTCTAGGGGATCTCAGTCATACCTCTCATTATATATTTACAAGGCAATTCAGGTGGCTGATAACGTGGAGATTAAGAGATTTGCGGGTTAGCTGAATTGGGTGCGTTTTTGTGAGAGAGTCTATGTCTTGGCATTCCATGAATTCATAGAAGAGAGCTTCAACGTAAAAAGAATATCTTCTTTGATTTGATTCTTTGAGTCTTTTGATTCATGTATGAGTGGTAGAAATCGTACATTAGTTGTTATTGAGTCTGTGTGAGTTAGTAGACACTTGAGATAACTTGCAGGTTAAGTGTTTATGTAATTCAGTGTCATACGTCATTGTTATGTGTAACTTAACAGTGTGCTGTTAAGTTATCTGTGACAGAGAGTGGACAGTGTCACTAGAGTTTAAGATCTTGACGGGATTTTATTTGCCAAAGATTAGGTCAGTGTGTGAGAGTGAGTCATACGGTAAAAGGTCTTAAAGATTGTACAAACAAGAACTTAGTGAATTGCAGCTCTATAGCTGTCCGTGAACGTAGGTTTTTATAACCGAACCACGTAAAAATCATCCTGTGCCGATTTACATTACAGTTTACTGTTATATTTTTTATAACTGTATACCTCCAGAACTATCAGATATTATTATTTTAACATATAAAATTAAATATTTACATATATATTTATTAACTTGAATTATATATTTTTAATGGGAATATCAACTTATCACCTGTCATTAACCAAAAGAAAACCAATAATTCTCCTTATAAAACCCAAGTCGCTTTTTACTATAACCAGACTCCACCTGTTTTAAAATCGAATCCAATAAAATAAAAAATGCATCTCATTGTAATAACATATATAAAAGCTAGTGGGCACAATTGCACGACCTTTCACTTCAATCAATTTGAATTTTTATGGTCATTACACTCCTTAATATTAAATAATATTAGACCTATCACATCTATATAATATAAACTCAATAATATAATATAACAGTCTAAACGATGAAATCAGATATAACTTTTTTTATTCATTTTTGTTTTTTTCAGTGAATTCAATTTTCGTCGTATAAACTGTTACATCATGTTATAAAGTTTATATTCTATAAATTGTATGAGTCTATAACATTACTCAACGAATAATCTATAACATTACTCAACGAATAATATTAGATCTATAACTCATTTATAACCTAAATTTTATATAAACTAAGTTGACAAGATATTATTAAATAAATAATTATTTTATTTTTAAGTTTTATCTATTCAGTGATAGTTTGTGAATTCAAATTTTATAAAAAATATTATAAACTAATTATGAAAGTAGGATTACCCTTACTCTTACTCGACGCTCACGTGCATGACACTACTCGATATGAACATCCAAATTCATCAATCAACTAATGCTAACTTTACTTTTTCCTTGGTTGGTATTGGTAGAAACATCACATCTCCAGACTCCAAAATGTAACCCAATGTAATTAATATATGTAGCGTGCTGGTTTGCATCACTCTATTATATGGCTAGCGTGGCAAGCATCAACCATGACCAAATATTCACGACTCACATTATAGGGGTTGGTCCACAAAACAATGAAAGATATCAAACTAGTTAGTGGGGTTCGGTTAGGTTTAATTATTTGTGTTTTAAAACTGTGATAGCTAGACATTTATCACTTATTCATTATTTCTCATAATGTAAGATTTTATGTCAATAAACCCCTTTTGTTGTATGACATTTGATAAAGATACCTCCATATTGTATTGGTAATTAAAGTTGGTTTGTATTTTAACCAATTAGAATTTAGGGGGTAAGAGAAGTTAAAAAAATTGTAATCAATTTTTTTATATGCTTAGATATTTGCTTGATGTGAAAATGAAACCATCATATCTGTTGTTTTATGTTATGGAGGAGCCCAGGGAAAATGAAAATTGTTGACATATGAGCAAGTCTGCAAATAAAAAAAAGGGCATGTTTGCTCAATGAGGAATGTACAAGGCGTCAATATAGCTTTTCAACTTATTGGGTTGTTAAATGATCACATCATAGGCCCTTACACTTGAACCACATGATACAAATTTGTTCATTTATGAGCTTCTCTGCATCTGCTGTTGGCCTCACCTGGCATGTTTGTCTACTCTCCTTGTATTGTGTACCATTTCTCATCAATACACTGACCGACTCTTCAGAAATTGAGAGGCTGCTTTTAAATACAAATATGACTCCATTGTTGGTGACCACTAGGACTCCTTGAGGTTCTTTCAATCGTACTAGCCCAGCATGTGGAGTGTTTGTTATATAGAAAACGATTAATATATAAAAATGCTTTTCGGGTATTTCTATCACGACATTTGCTCCAATAATATACTTTCAAATATAGGTATACACTTGAATTAAAAATAAATTTTGAGCAATGAAGCATGCTTAATCATGCACTTCCATCTACATATTCTAATCTACTAACCATTTGCTTTGGAGTTTGGAGTATCAAATTATGAGGAACTCTTTAGTAACTACCACAACAAGACATGAAAGCTTTAATCATCAATATTCTTCTCATTATTGAAAATAAATCTCATTAAACCATCATAAATAGATTTATACATGATCGAATGTTCATAACAAATTATAGACAAAAAAAAAAAAAACTCCGTAACTAGTTCAGCAAAGACCAATATTATTGTTTGCTTTTTGTTGGGTGTAAATGGAATGGGCCCATAACATAATAAGGCCTGGTATTGCCTTCGGATAATTATGGGCTTCCAAGTACAGTACAGGAGAAATTTGGAAACAAACCTTTTTCTTTTTTTTTTTAATATGTAAATTACAGAGGAGATTCTAGATAAAGTTTGACAAAATTTGAGGAAAAGTGATTACTAAATCACAGAAATTTTACAAACTTAAAATTTTTTAACAAATTGTGAATAAAGAAATATAAATTATAATATTTGATATTGGCATGTGCGTAGAGGCCTTTAGAGGAAGAGGAAATCTACTCATCAAAGATGTCTGCTGTTGTCAAAGAAAGGAACGGTATCCTAAAGAGAAAAAATGAATGTAATAAATGATAACACACGTGTCAACAGTGTTCCCCAATGGTCACAGACTCACAGAAGCTAGCTGACTGCAAACCCTTGTTGTTTTTAAAAATTAAAAAAAAAAAATTATACGTGTCAGGAAAGCACCACAATCTCATGAAAAAGCAGAGAGCCCCGGTGGTGACAGTAGCAAACCGATCCGATAGTCCTAACCCTCCTTGTCTCTTTCTTATTCACGATCAGTTACTTGGACTCCTGGATTCGCCCAAATCTTTGAAAATAGATGCCATGGCTACCGTGGACGACAAACTCCACCCCTGTTCTCTCCCTTTAATTGATCTGCGCCTTCTCTCTCAATCTGAACTCCTCTCCCTATCTCTCTGCTCCTCCATCACCACCGTCACTATTACTGCTGCCGCTCAAAACGACGATGACGACGAGGTTTCTACTCCAAAAATTGACCGTTCCGTCTTCAACGAGTCCGCCGGCAGCCGCAAGCAAACCTTCTCGCGCCTCCGTCTCGCTCCTCGCAATTCCTCCCAAATTTCCCCACAATTTCCCGCCGCAGCTCCGCCCCAACCCCTCGATGAAGAGAATTCTCAAATTATCTCTGCGCTGAAGTCTCTTCTTAAGATTCAGTCTCACTCCTCGTACACTGTCGGTAACAATGGGCAGCTGGTTCCCGTCCAGGTTCAGTATAAGGATTGCTTGAATTATAATTCGCACGAGAACAAGGGATTGCAAAATGTCCCTGTCGATGTAGTTACTTTTAGTCTTAAGAAGAGGAAGAGGGGGCGGCCGAGGAAGGATGAGAACCGTCGTAGTGAGAATTGTTGGGTGATTGAGAGTGCCAGTAAGGCGAATGGCTGCAAAGGCGAAAGTAATGAGATCAAGATTCCTGTCAGTGTTGTCGATTGCGAGACTGTAAAGAGAAGACCAGGGCGGCCGAGGAAGGACGAGAATAGGAGTAGATATGAATATATGGTTATCGAGAGTGATAGTAAGGTGAATAAAAGCAAGGGTGAGAGCAATCAGATAAATGTGGCTGTAGTGAATGTGGAAAGCTCACAAAACATTCCTGTTGATGTTGTTACTTCTGAGAGTAGAAAGAGAAGACGTGGGCGGCCCAGGAAGGATGAGAATAGGAGTACAAATGAATTTAGGGTTATTGAGGGCGAGACTAAGGTGATTGAGAGCAAGGGTGAGAGTAATGTGATTAAGGTGCCTGTGGTTAGTGTTGACAGCTCACCGTACACTCCTGTTGCTGTTGTTGCTGGCGAGACTACAAAGAGAAGACGAGGGCGACCTAGGAAGGATGAGAGTAGGTTTGGAAATGAAAATCGGATAGTTGAGAGTGGGAATAAAGTAATCCAAAGGGAGGGTAAGAAGAAGGAGGAGATTCTGGTTGGTGGGAATAAGGAGAAGGAAATGGTAATAGAGAATAAGGATGGTGTGGTTGTGGATCTGGTTGCTTTGGGAAATGCGCGGGATCCTTTTGCAGCCGAGTTGACTAGGAGGACAGAGGGGATTGACAAGAAGGAAGAGTTGTTAGGGTATTTGGATGGGCTAAAGGGAGAGTGGGTGAGTAGAAGGCAGAAGAGGAAGATTGTTGATGCAAGTGAATTTGGAAATGCATTGCCAAGGGGGTGGAAGCTTATGCTTTGCATCAAGAAGAGAGGGGGACATTTGTGGTTAGCTTGTCGTCGATATATAAGGTTTTTCTATTATATTTTTGGCAATCATGTATTCTATCATTTGTTAATTAACTGCTGCATTGTTCCTATTAATTGTGTATTTGAATGCTGTTTATGTTACTTGCATATGGAATTAAGTTTCAACCAATGTTAGAGAAGTAGATTTTTGTTAGAGCTGCCAAATTTCTGTTGCCTTTATTGGTGGACAATAGAAGAAGGTTTTTTGTGAAAAAAATGAAACTATGATGTGTGATTTGTATTTACTAGAAATACCAAAAGAAAAAAGACAACAGGTTAAGATGTATGGTTGCCCGCAAATAGATTAGATGTCAAAAGAAAAAGAAAATAAATGCGTGTAGTTTGTACTAAAAACTGATAACATTTATGTTTTTGACATATGAAGATATAGTTTGTTCTTCAAATAAAGTTTGAATGTAAGCCATAATTGTATTAATACTTTTTGTGGCTTTATTAGACCAAATAATACAATCACAAGGAAAGTGCTACATCCATCTGACTATGACAAGTTTCTGGTCAGTGTTTTTTGTCCAGCAAGCACATGTTTCTATAATTTATTTGTTTTAATTACTCCTTCCTCTACTTTGAATAAAAATTCAAGTAGATGGTTCATGTGTAAAAGAAAATGATTACAAGCATTTTTAGATATAAAATGCTTTTGTGGACTTTGCTCCAAATCTTAAAATTTATTGTCGTATTATCCTTCTAAGCCCTCCAACTACCTCATAGATTGAATGCCAAAATTGTTGAGACACTGCGATCAGCATCATTCTATCAAAAATTTACTGCATGGTGTTCTCTCCGATTTGGGCCAAGCCCTATTTACTATGGAAGTGCTGAACTAATTAATATTATTCTACATCATTTTCTTTAGCTACATGCGCGTTGCGACAATTTTATGTGTGGGTTAAATATTTGAAGTTATGCCATTAGTGCATGTCCTAGCCATCAGGCATCTTAGCAATTATTTCACATTAGTAACAGTTTTAAAAGATGAGAGCATTATCTTACAAACTCAACCTCTTATTGAGAATATTATTTCTGTAAAAATTGCGGAAAACAAGGAACAGTATGAATTGTTAACAGCTGTTTTGATCACTGTACCATCTACCAAAAATAATGACCACCACGGCAATCTTCTTACATATTAACATTGCCATTTGGCATGTATTATTTTGTCTCTTTTTGGAGAAGAAGCAGTGAGCTTGTACAAAGTTAATGAATAATTCCTTTTGCACATGAGTTGTCTTGATCTTTAAAATTCACAGATATATGTTTCTGTCTGCTGAGCTTAGGATCAAAATAACTGCATTCTTTTAGAGGAAAAACAGAACTTTTTGAACAGTATACGATATTGCTTATTTTACAAAATTATGTTCTTTACATATGGTAACCTCTTGCAGCAATTATTCCACGATGATGGGATTGTATTTTTGCATTTCCAGCTCCACATTGTTCATTTAATGATGAGTTGTTGCTGCAAAGACATAGTTCTTAATTTTTATGATATTTTCTACTGTCGTATTTACTGTCGTGTGGTTCTTACACTATCTTACTTAATTCGGTATCATCCAGCCCTAATGGGCAGCAGTTTGCGTCTTGCAAGGGAGTTTCCTCATATTTGCTCTCCCTTTTCGGACTTCAAGATGCAAGTCAGTCAAATGCTGGCCACACCAGGGATGGTGTTAAGTTCAACGACAAAAAGACTTCTGAAAATGTAAGTCTGTAATTCTTATATTAATTTTACCAATTACAAGTTTGTAGTGTAATTTCTAATTAGAAGTTATGCTACAGGCTGCAGATCTTATGCTCAAGGATGGGAAGAATGGGGCTGAACTTGTTTCCTGTTCATCATTTCCTTGTACCCCTAAATCTACTGAGCATGAGCAAGCGGGCTTATTGAAGATAAAGAGTCCAGGGGAAGTTGAAAGACGGGAAATTTTAAAATGCCATAAATGTTCGATGGCTTTTCAAGAGCAGGATGATTTATTGCACCACCTATTATCATCTCACCAAGTGACGACAAAGAGGTCTAAATCTAGTACATCAATAAGTGAGGGGGTAATAATTAAAGATGGAAAATATGAATGCCAGCTCTGCCACAAGCTATTTGAAGAAAGACATCGTTACAATGGCCACCTTGGGGGCCACATCAAAAACTATGTGAAGCGACTAGGTGGAGTATTAACTACGCACAAGGGTAATGAACCTGTTTCTGTTGGAGTCCCTTCTGAGTTTGTGGAAACACAAGAAACAAGAGGAATTGCCTGGGATTCTTTTGCAGAAGGAACCGCCAATTGCAAAGCTAACAATGAAACAAGTTCTGAGTTACATGTTAGTAAACCAAAAGCTGATGGTATTGCTGAAAGTCATTCTGACAAATGTAGTCATGAATGCAATTTGTTGTCTCATGATGAACAGATTATGATGGCTAATAGAAATTCTCAAACTTTACCCCAGCAAAATTTCAATAAGCAGGATAGAGTTTCTTGCATAACTAATGACAGCGTGGATAAATCATGTTTATCCTCTGATGTCCCTGCTACTAAACGTGATGTTTGTTCGGATGTTGAGACAGTCCTGTCTACTCGTTATAGTAATAAATCATGTTTATTTTCTGATGAAAGAGATGTTCCCAAGAGTGCCATTGGTGGTATTGATAATTTCAATGGGCAGGGTCGAAGTCCTCAGAATTGGTCACTTGCTCTTGGAGGAAGTAGTCAACCATATCTTGTTGATTTCAGTGTGAAAGGTGGTCCCATTAGCTCCATGGAGAAACAGAAGCAAGTGATAGGTTCTGAAGGTGGTTTTTTTCCTTCCAATGGTATGGAGAAAATGTATGCTTGTGAAAGTCTTCAGGAAAGGCATTTTACAAGCACCATGGAAGATGGGGAAATTAACAGGGATAAATATGCAAGAGATAAGGCAATATCTACGTCTAGCTATGGGTGCGGTGGGTTGGAGAATGCGGCCGCTAATGTCAAGGAGCAAGGAAATTTTACAGGCTATTCACCTGTTCCCATAGAGCAAAGATGTGGTTCTGAGAATAATATGAATAGGGTTTCTACTAACATTTTGGCAGAGGGTCGGCAAGAAAGAACTTCTGCAAGCAGTTTTCCCTCTTCATCTGGAAACAAGCCTACATGTGTTGTCAGCAATTATTTGAATAGCTTTTCAACTAGCACATTAGATCAGCCAAAATATGATGATGTCAATAGATCTGAGAATAATGAACTAACATTTGGTTTTGGCAACAAACACACTGTGAATAAACCTGGGCAGGAAGGGGATTCTGAAGTTGGCTTGCTTAATTTATTTGGGAGTGAGAAAATCTTTGGCTATGATAACAATTTGACAAAGGTTTCTGCTGGGACAATGGAGGTCTCCAAGCTTAATGAAGCCAGGAACACCAATGAACAAGCACATGGTGTTGACAACAGTTATAGGGTTTACACAGGAACAGTGCAGCAGGAGTCCAGATTAGAAAATTCAGAAAATGCTAGAAATAATGATTTCATGACTGCTTTTGGCAATAATGGTCGATCTGGTGTTGATGTCATGGCTGAGCTTTTCTGGAGAACTGATGATGATAACATCCTGCTGAGTGGGTTAGCTGATACATCATCTCGACTGTTGCAATCATCGGGCTGTTTTCCTGCATTTGGTTCGATGTCAGATAAGGTATGTGGCATTTGCATTCTTTAGTTGCAGTGTGTTGACGTCAATAAGAATGACATTTTGTTTTGGATTATAAAGTAATGTGTAAATCTTACCTCTTCAGGCTGTTACACATGCTTAACTGATACTTTTGAACTTTATATTTAACTACTGCCATGCATTTGTGTTTTGTCGTCACATCTTTTATCTCATTTGTTTAGTTATGCAACTATAAAAAGGTTTAACTTAGATTTGCTGTAGCTAGTAGGGTTTGTGTTGTGTTTGCATTTTGAGTTGCAACTTGCAAGATATATTGCTTATTTGTGAAAGTTTTCGACTTTTTACTATTATTATTTAGATACAGAACTAGAATTCCTTTTTAGTGTGTGTTTTTTGAATAATCTCCCTTGTGTGAGCCTAAGTGCTATGATTGCACCTTCTGTATAACACAAAAAATATTCCATCAAATTTAGTTTATAACTAAATGTTGAAATTAGGTAACCATACTTTATTTTGTTGTATAGGGTGAAAATGAACTCTTTAGCATTGGTGAGAAGTATGACAGTATATCAGGTTTCGAAGGGCTGAGATCGGGCAGCATAGAACATATGGAATATGATTTTCTGACTACTCAAACAAGCTCTCAGTCTGAGGTCCCAAAGGTTTTGTCGTATGATGCAGAAATATCACGAGGGTTCGATTCATCTGTTTGGCTTGAGAAGGAAGCCCTGCCTTTGTTGCCAAAGATAGGTAGCAGGTATCAGGTTACTGTGTGTGCATGGTGCAGAAATGAGTTTAATCATGAGCCTGTAGACACTGGAGCAGAAACAGGGTCAGTGGGTTTTATGTGTCCCACCTGCAAGGCCAAATTCTCTGGCAATCAGAGTTCACTGTAAAACAGTCTATCTACAATGACTTAAGCTCCCGTGGGGAAATGCTTCCCGTGTGCTCAATTTTTGTAAAGGCAGATCTCAAATAGGTGATAGATTTGCACATCTGAACAAGACCATAGTTTGGCTATAAATGGCAGGGATCCACTTGGTAAATACTAAGTTCAAAATGACAGCCGGAATCTTAGAAGCTTGTCGTATTTTTCAGATGACGTACCTTTCGTTGCCAGCTGCTAATTGTTTTTAACATAATTAGATTAATGGGAATGCTGTCCCTCACATTAGGAAACAGAATGTGTACTAATTTGCGATATTTAATGAATTTCTGTGATCCTTTAATTTGTTTTTGTGTTAATGAAATTACTGCTGGTTGGTATTCTCTCTGTATCTTCTTAAGATGCTGTGAAAAAAACCGTCATTTTTCCAGATGTTCTATATTTGCTTGATGCATGGTCGTGTCTAGTTTGGTGTAGCACATGAATGTCAAGGTTGCCATTTGTAATCCATAAGAGTTAGGATGTTTTGTTAATTATATAATTTGTAATTAAAGTTGTCTTTTTATAGAAACCAAAAATGGCCGGTTAAAGGTTCTTCAACTTTTCTCATTTGTTGATTGGTACTTAGCAATTCTTCATGAAATTCCAACTTTATTTATTAAATTGTCTTTTTTTTTTTAATTTAATTCTGTGACAAGATGATATAGCGTAGTTTGCATTTTACAATGTATGCAACATATTTATAGAACATTGGAACAAAAAGAGCAACCATAACATTAACAAACAAAGCAACCAACTTTTTAAGCAGTTACCGCTTACCAACAAATACCAACTTTAATCTTGGTTTTAAGATCTCACAGATATTGTTTTTTCTTTTTAGCCTTCGCTTTCATTCCTGCCACTGACGGAGCTAAAGGCGGCATTTCTATTCTCTATTTGGCTTTGATCTTTTCAGTGGTAAATCACCAGCACCTCTAAAAACAGTAATCTTTTTCTTTTGGAAAAAAAAAAAGAAAAAGAAAAAAAGTCGTCTGTAGACCACCACGTGTGACATTATTTATTTATTATTTTCCATAATGGGCTTCGCAAATTGAGGTTTTAAGCAGTGACAGAGAGACAGCAAGCAAAGCATCCCACCCGCACCAACTCACCAAAGCATCCAACTCAAACCGAAACCAAAAACGACACCGTTACAAAGCCCCGTTTCCTTATCTTCACCCTCCTCTGCTCCCCTCCTTTTTCTCATGCTGCGGAAGGCGTTTCTTCCTCGCAAGAAGAATTTAAGCAATCCAGCTTTACTGACCACGTTTTAACCATTTGATCTCTCCTGAGATGCGACGCCCTCCTCCCCCTTCTCTCCTTTTCTTGTTCTGGTATTCTTGATTTTTTTGAAGATTGTTTTTTTTTAAATTTTTCTGTTGGGTCCCGATTTGGAAGCCGAATTGATCAGGATGAGAGTATGGGAAATGATGATCGTAGTTCTGGTGCTTTGGGGGAGGTTGAAGTTCGCCATCGGGACAGTTAGGTATCCGTTATGTCCGACGGAATCCGTTACTGATTCGATCTTAGGGTTTCGAGATTCCAACTGCTATGTTGATAGCCCTGCCGTGTCTCGTGATGCCATCGGCGTTATCGAGGTATGTCGACATGCCAATTTTATGTTGGTTGAATTTGTATTTATCGTTTTCTACTTTTCTTTCTGCCGTTTCAGGGTTCTAGATTATGTTGTTAAATTTTGGATTTTGAAATTTAAAACTGGAAATTGCGTAATTTCCTTTCAATTGTTGGCACAAACCATCTAAAAGTTGAAAATTGAAGAGGGATTGATTGAACGAGCCTTTAAAATTTAGAGTTATTTAAAGAAGCTTTACAGCTTTTCAGCAAAAACTTTGCCATTTTCTAACTATGTTTTCACTTGTCAAAAAAGCTATATTTTGTCTGGATTGTTGCAAATTTCTTGTTACTGATGATGGGGTGCAGTTAAAGAGGGAGATATGTTAGCAAAGTAATTGAGCGGGAAAAAATTTCTTTTTTGGGAGTAGAAATGTTCCTGATTATGATTCGTTTGCACGTGTGCTGATAGTGGTTTTTTTTTTTTTCAAATAATAATTCAGGACGCTTTTAGCTAGTGTACTTTTATGAAATTGGCTTATTTATTTATTTATTTATTTAAAGGGAGACGAGGTTTCATTGCAAAGGGCTCTGAATATGGTTCACAAGAATAGTCATCAATATGTAGCTGTTCTATTCTATGCTTCTTGGTGTCCTTTCTCTCGAACTTTTAGACCGCGTTTCTCTATCCTTTCTTCTTTATATCCCTCTGTGCCTCATTTTGCAATTGAAGAAACAGCCATCAGACCAAGGTATGTAAATGAAATTGTTCTATCTAGATTTATATATCTGAGAGTAAGTCTCATTTTTCAGTAAGAGTTACCTTTTCATTGGTTTTGGCAGCATTCTTTCGAAGTATGGAGTTCACGGGTTTCCTACACTTTTTCTTCTAAATTCATCAATGCGTGTGCGGTATCATGGCTCCCGCACTCTCACTTCCCTTGCTGCTTTCTACAGTGATGTCACTGGTAAAAGTTCTTTTATTCAGGGTCCTATAGTCCATAAAGTTCTTTTTCCTGATTTGTTGACGAGAGTTTTTGTCATTTGCAAATGAATTTCTGGTTCAATCTCTCTTAAATGATCTAGTATGAACTATTTATATAGATGAATGGATGCTTTGGTGTGTTTTAAAGTTTCCTTTCTCAACTTTTTATGTTAGGCCTGTTTACATGCACTTAATTAACAACTTTTCTGATTCATATTAATTTGAGAGAAGATTAAACTTGAAGGGTCTTTACCAACAAATATGGTTTGTATTTTGGTGGAGCGCAAATGTTATCCATCTTATGTATACTTCTGCTTCAGCATAAGTTGACCTTAACTTCGTTACTGGCAAACATATCCTTTTTTTCTGAAGAATATCCATTTGTTCTCTGTTGCATATCATATGATAGTTCAACAAATTTCTCATATGGGATCTAATAGCCTCCATCCTTTCATATATGTATAGGCATTAAGATCCCATCATCGGATAAAATATCCCTGGACAAACTTTGGAAGCCATTGAATCCCGAGAAGCACAACAATGTGGAGGAGGATAGCTGCCCATTCTCATGGGCAAGATCACCTGAGAATTTGCTTCGGCAGGAGACATATTTAGCTCTGGCCACAGCGTTTGTGCTCTTGAGATTGCTTTATCTGTTTTTTCCAACTCTACTTTTATTTGCTCAATATACTTGGAGAAGGCTAGTTCGAAATGTTAAATTAGGGAGCTTGTTGGAGCATCCTCAGGCCTATCTGAATCGAGCAATACAGTTATTTAGTTCTCTAAAGGAGCCTTGTAAGAGAAGCAACTTGCAGGAAGGAGCATTGAATGCCAAGGCATGGGCTTCCAAGTCCCTTGCCACAGTTTCAATTGGGGATGCAAACACCAGCCGTGGTGCATGTGTGAATGGCTGCCACTGAGCATTCGCTAATATTGGATAGATATTTTGACATACTCTCAAAGATTTGGCTGCCAAGTTTGTTATGCTAGATCTTTTCCTTTTTACCTTCAAAGGATTATCTTGACACTTTGGATTA
Source organism: Boswellia sacra (assembly GCA_013180625.2). Taxonomy (NCBI): domain Eukaryota; kingdom Viridiplantae; phylum Streptophyta; class Magnoliopsida; order Sapindales; family Burseraceae; genus Boswellia; species Boswellia sacra. The sequence continues at coordinate 2,243,190 of SNVD02006000.1, forward strand.
GGAGGGTCCAATGTTGTATGACAAAAGTAAAATTTGATTCTGTATCTTGACCTTGTAGTTATCCTTTTGCCATTTGTCAATACGGTTAAGAATTCAATTATTACATTTTTTAGGTCAATTGTTATTGACATTCGAGAAGCATGTAAGACTGCAGTTTGTAGATGCGTTACAAAATTTTACTCATTATTGCAAACTTTTATTACTTTGTGGCCTTGCTACAGTTTTTTTTTTTTTTTTTTTTTTTCAACAAAGAGAATGTGGATCAAACCGAATAAGATGGTATACATTGATAATAGAAGGTAGCTCCTACCATTCGTAATGCTCTCAAAGAAATCCTTGTGACTAAACATTTATGTAACAATTGCTATCATCATTGTGGTTAAACTGAATTGCAGTCCGTGTTATGTGCCAATGTCGCACCTGCCAAGAACCCTATACTACATTTGCATATCATTAGCAACCGGGAGATGAAAGAAAACATCCATCATTGTCATCATTGAAATTGAAATTGTACTGAAACCAACAAGTGGTCCTAATCCTTTTTTTTATAACGCAAAGTTCCAGATAAATAAATGAACAAAAAGAAAAAAGAAGGCAGGGAGAAACAGATTTCTGACATATCGAAGCTTTCAACCGTTATCACCAAATTCATAGGGTCAAGGTCGGCCCAATTTTCTCATGTCCCAAGAGTCAAATTAGACCATACAGATCGAAAAGCATCAACTTTAGTAGAGACCATTAATATACATACCTAATCTAGTTTGATTTACATTCTTCAGCCTATTATAAATATTACAAATATCAAGTCCAATGCAGCCATTTTAATCAGATTAAATCCTTCAGATGGCGCTTCTAAATTCAGCTGTTGCCTTCCCACTTTGCGCAGAACATTTATAAACCTGGAACTCCCTATATACTATTTACAGGTCTCCTAAGTGGAGTTTGGAACACGTCAAAATCTCCGGTCTGAAAAGTGAGAGTAAACCTCTGCTATAACCAAGTGAACATAGAAAACTAAAGGTCATCAGACTTCAACTTACAAAATATACCTTCACTGAGTTGGAAAATATTGGCAGTATACCCCTACTCAGCGTCTGGAGGGACAGAATTCCTTACATTCACAATCTGTAATTTGTAAACAGGATACTCTTTATTCATAAGAAACTATGAACTTTTGTATTAAAGAAAGAAGAATATGAAGAGATACATTTGTACACCATATGTCCACCTATAATATATACCTCCACCATCCAACCCCCAAAAAACCAAAACCATCCTCCTTCCCTCACCAGCCCCCCCGCCCCCGCCCCCCAAAAACCCAAAACAACCAAAAAAGAAAAAACATAATACATGAAAAGAGAGGGGGATGGGGGTGCTTTTGGTGGGGGGGGGGGGGGGGGGGGGGGGCCGGGTTTGTTGTTTGTGGCGCGGGGGGCGGCAGGCACATTAATGCAACTTGATATTATGAATGTCATGCAACATGTTCCTGCTTTATCTGATGCAATTTCATCAAACCAATTAAACATTACTATTGAAGAGATGAAATGCACTCAGTGGTTATCATATAGGTGCCTTATGATCCTAAAATAGCAGCTATGAATGTTCAATGTGCGTTATATCTTCTCTTCTATGATGACTCAATTGATTTAAAAATGCATCCAAATAATGTGTCAGTTTCATACTGTATATAAGTAGGCATGGTCCCTAAAACCTAGGGATTCAAAATTATGGATATGAGGTGGCAAGAGATCCAAAAGATATCTCCTTGAGCAGCTAAATCAATCCTAATAACCCTCAAGTATAGTTATTAGAGATTTTATGTTAATGAAATGGCAATGTCTTTTCATCAGAATGGGAGTAACATTGCTCAAAGATACTCTATTTGCTGATGCATGACAGTATAGAGGCATAAGCGTGACACTTAGAAAATACCTTTGGAGATCTTATATATAACCAATACCTGTGATATGTATTCTTTAATTCTCTCACTAACTGGTCCATCCAGAGCTCTCTCAGCAAGCTCATAAAACAAAGTACTACCCTCAGGGCCACTGACCTTGTCCTTCTGCAAATATCTACAAAAACAAAGAGCAGGGATGACTGCCTAGAAGCTGTCTGGAGCAAGTAATTGTGGTAGATAAGAGCATGACAAATATATATAGTTCATCCCATAAGGCAATTCTAACCTTTGCTGGACTAGTGTCTCCAGTGTGTGCTTGATATTTCCAAACACCGGATGACTTTCATCAGTTTCATCCAATCCCAAACGCTTTAAGTGATGCCACAGACTTTCTACACAACACAGTAGTATGAATTATGTTATTGTTACAGAATAAAAAGAAAACCTGACATGACACAGTTCCTCACAGTTTCTTGGTAAATTCAAATGCCAAAACCTCTTACAATGACAATAATCATTTTACGGAAATTCAAGCAACAATTTCACAAACTGATATATGGTGGAGAACATCACCAAACAAATAATAGACAATTTATAAATCAATATAAATCTTAACCAAGAAATTGTCTCAATAAAAGGTTACTTATTCTTCAAAATTTTTTACCATTAATATTATTGTAACGAAACAAAGAAACCATAAGACATACCTTCAGGTATTTTACCTCCAGCAAGATGCACAATACTAACTATAACAAATGTGAAACCGGTCAGATGTGCTGTATTTAGATCTTCAACATATTTCTTGTACACCTCAGCAGGTAGCTGACTTACGAGAATATAGGATTTTGCATCAGCAACACCTGAACCATGCATCATTAAAGCTACAGTTATAGCCATAAAAACAAAATTAAACCAATAAAAGGAGATGATATTGCTGTGGAGCTCTAGAGCCTGCCAAAAGTAAAGCCATCAAGACGCGTAAAGTGATTACGACAACTAAATTTAAAAAAAAAAAGGTTATTAATTCTCAAAAGCCTTCGATAACTTTGGAGTTTCACATGAAATTTCAGCAGATAAATCTAATTAGCGTGATAATTTAATCATAAAATTAAAAAGTGAGAAACTTCTCACTGCTTTGTTGAGAATTGCGGCCCTGATTCGTTGATGAAGTACGGGACCTCTGAAGTTCCCTCAATTCATAGCCGAAAACGCTGGAGAGCTTCTCTTTGGCAGCATTGATGATGTGAGCAGGAAGAGCGCGCTGGTTGTAGTTTTTGGTAACCAACTGAACGAGTTCCTCCCTCTTGATGGGACATCCCGAGTTCTGATGGGTTTTGAAAACGACATAGCGTACTACTTCCGCAACAAGCTTCTCAATTTCCTATAGAAACGACTCTAATCACTACACTACAATGTACAGTAACAGGCTTCTTCCTCTTCACTTCTCTTAAATTATTTGATATTAAAAATCGGGAGATCAAAGTTACCTCTTTCGATATATCAAATTGGGAGAAATCTTCGCCTCCGTTGGCCATCCTTCAACATAAAAATTAAAACAAACAATTTATTAGTAGACCAGTTGTTGGCGGTCAAATTCAATTCTGCTCTTTTGTGATAATGAAAACCCTAATTAGAACTCTGGCTGCTGACAACTTCAACTTTGGAGAAATAAGAGAGAGTGATAGCGTGGCGGGAAAATTTATTCCCGTATTATTGAGTAATGAATAATAATAATAATAATAATAATGGGTGGTCTTAAACCGATACGCTACAGCTGAGGGCGGCACGTACAAGAATTCGAATTTTGATGATTCAATTGTCTTTTATTTTGATCTTGTAAATGATTATTAAATATATTTTACTTAAAATAATAAATAATAAATATAGTCTTAATTGAAAAAATAAATCTCACGTATTTTCTTTTAAGATTGTTCAAATATCGGATAATCATTTAATGATTTAAAAAGTCTTACAAGCCTTTTTTTAATTATTTAAAGTATAATTATAGAATCGTAAATAATTAATCAATTAAATAAAATCTAATAAAATATGTTGATGTAGGAAAATTTTGTGAGGTTTATAAAAATAATTGAAAAAATTTCAACCATTAAAGTTACTATATAAAACTCTTGTAGATATAATTTAAAAAAATAAAAAAGAAAAAAGAAAAAGTAACTGGGTTGACGGATTGACCAAATACGTAATTGTATAAAAAAAAAGAAGGGGCAATAGCAAAGGAACCTGACAAAAGATAAGGGGTGGAAAATACTGTATCTGTATAACTACGAGTGTTCTTATCAAAACAGCCGTCAGTGGTCTTTCCAGTCAACATCATCTGCATGTGATCAGCCTCCATCCAACGGCCATACATTTCCCAATACCTTATAACTACGGCTGAGATTCGCCTTCAGTTAACGCATTAAAAGTGTCTCCTGACCCCAACACTCATTTATAACCGTCGATCCCACTCTGCAACCCTCATAAAGGCCAATCCAACGGCCCCTCCTTAAAGTAGCTCCCCCATATCAACCATTGCGGTTACCAACCAAAAGCCAAGCAAATTAAATCACAGAAGAAGAAGAAGAAGCTCAGACCCAGATAGCGCGTGAGACGATGGAGAAGGAGAGAGACCAGCTCGTTTACTTAGCTAGACTTGCCGAGCAAGCCGAAAGATATGATGGTAATCTTTCTAATATATATAAATATATATTCATTTTTTTGAGCTTGAAATTTTAAATTTCTGGAATTTTATTTCGTATGATCTGTGGAATGATACTGGTAATTGCTGTCGTTATGTTACTTTATTTGTTATAATGAGTTAATTTATTGTCTGATTTACGTAATTGATCCGTTTTACCTTACTAGTATGAGACTATAGAGTGTCAGCTACTTCGGATTTCCAGTTTTTTTTTTTTATTTTTTACTGATGTTTTGCTGCGAAGAGTTGACTGTGATGATTGTTGTATTAGAATATCGATATGTTCTGATTGAGTTGTTTTTATTTATTTATTTCTTTAACAAAAGCATGGGACTAAACAGTGATGTTTCTTAGATTTTTTACATTGTACCAAAAGGGTCGTGAATAAAATGTGAGTTTTCTAATGAGATATGAGGTCATATTAGAAAACCACTATTAAGATGGAATGGTTTTGTTTGGTGATTTAATTGCAATCTCATTAAGTAGCTAATGTGCTGCATCTTTTGTGTAAATGTCAATATCTTGGCTCATGTGTTGAAGGTTTCAAATTGTTGTTTCGACTTTATGTGGTGCCACATCTGTTGCAAACTTAGTAACCGTTTCTCTTTTTTAAGGATGGATATTAACTTGTTTTAATATGATATCTGAAGGAGTCAGTATATCCCCTTCTCAAGCTCAAGGAACGATTTAGCTATTTTTTCTACTCTAGTTTAATTTGTAATGGTAGCTTATTCTATGTGAAATCTTATTATTTCAGAGATGGTCGACGCCATGAAGAAAGTTGCCAAATTGGATGTGGAACTGTCAGTTGAGGAGAGGAATTTGGTTTCTGTGGGATATAAGAATGTGATTGGCGCTAGAAGGGCATCGTGGCGGATTTTATCTTCCATTGAACAGAAGGAGGAGGCCAAGGGAAACGAGCAAAATGTCAAGAGGATTAAGGAGTACAGGCAGAGGGTTGAGGATGAGCTTGCTAAGATCTGTAATGACATTTTGTCAGTTATTGATAAGCACCTCATTCCATCATCAACAACCGGAGAATCAACTGTTTTTTACTATAAGATGTGAGGATTGTCACATTGCCTTCACTACTTAATAGTGTTGATTTTTCAATTTAGAAGACTGAAAAACTTTCAAGAATAAACTTCCTATAACCATAGGTTTAGATCAAATTGGATGGTATTCTGTAAACCGTTCAGCCAAAATCTCGCTGCTGGAAATAAACAGGGAATGTGATTCCTTTTTTTCTTTATAGTGTGGGATTTTAATTGCTTAGATTCCTTATAGTTATTCTATCTAATTGGGTTCTTCTGTCTATTGTTCATCGTATTCTTAGTTATTCTGGTGTATGATGGGTACTTTTTTCTGTGCGCTCTTCAACCAGAGATTCTTCAATTCATCAACTTCCTGTTGTTGGTTAAATATGGTGCAGTGCCTTTGGATACTTATTATTCAATTATGTGACAGGAAAGGAGATTATTATCGTTACTTAGCTGAGTTCAAATCTGGTGATGATCGTAAAGAAGCAGCAGATCAGTCACTTAAGGCTTACGAGGTCTGTTCAATTTGTCTCTTCCTCCCTCCCTACCCCTTTCCATATGATTAATCTGCTCTGGAAAATAAAATTAGAGTGTTGCTTTTGCTTCTTTATGTAGGCTGCCACATCTACAGCAAGCACAGACTTGCCCCCTACGCATCCCATCAGACTTGGCCTGGCTCTAAACTTTTCTGTTTTCTACTATGAGATTTTGAACTCACCTGAGAGGTTAGCACACATCTCATTCTCTCTCTCTCTCTCTCCCTCCCTCCCTTTCCCCACAATTCAATATTCTATTTGAAGAGTTAGTTTTTGATGATGATGGTGCTAGATTTATTCTTTTATTTTTTTATTCTTGTTTCAAATAAAGCGTCCATTCTTCATATATTCTTAGATCAACAAGGTGCTATTTGACACCATAGCGAACTGCTAAATTATTCCAGCTTTGTTCCTGTTGTGCAGGGCTTGCCACCTCGCAAAACAAGCATTTGATGAGGCTATTGCAGAACTTGATAGCCTCAATGAAGAATCCTACAAAGACAGCACCCTTATTATGCAGCTTCTTAGGGATAATCTCACTTTATGGACCTCAGATCTGCCAGATGAGGGAGGTAAATGCCATAACCCTCCTCTTTCCCCCCTTCCAAGATATTAAATAGAAAAAAAAAGGAAGCTTTGTGCAATAATGAGAATATTTATCAGATTTGCTATGCACTGCACTCATATTCGTTACTTGAACTTGCCATTGGCATAAAGTATTTTCTTACTGTGTTTTCTTTTCATTTTTAAAATTTGTGTTTTGCTTGTAATATGTACAATTCCTTGATACCAAAATTAATTTAGATTTGAACCATAGTTCTGACTTCTATGCACAACAGCCACTGATTCCTTCTTTTTTATTTTTGTTGTTGATTTGTCAGGCGAGCAATCAAAAGGTGATGAAGTTCAAGCTGAGGTGAGATGATAAGTCTCAAGTATTTTTCATTGATTGATAAGTTTGGACGTGTGTGGTTGGCACTGATTTATAAGAAGTCATATCCATCCTGTGCATTAAAGAAAAAGACAATTTCCTTGCCACTACCTTCCAATATTTTAAAAAGGAAAGTACCATTGATTGTATGTCCTAATGAAAACGAGACTTGTTGATATATTCCAGTCGGTGACATTGCTTCATATTTGATCAATATGTTTAATTGAGCTTTATATTTTTCATTTTAAATTTTAATTTATATTACAGAGGCCTTCGTAATCGCTAAATTTGGCCTTAATGTTGGCTATAAATACAATGTAACGGCTGTAATATTTGTAATTACCGTTTAAGAAAACATTTGGATTGAGGCTCAAAGTTTACCTTTGATAGCATGATACATTACATCTGTCTCGTTACTTCAGTTTGGGTGTTTCTGTAAATGTGCTTCTGGCATTTGTTAAATTATGTTTCTTGTCAACTAATGAGTATTAAATTTTGCAGAGTTAGCGGCGATGAAGCATCATGGGAGTGAAATTGTGCTAGGGTGGGAGACATCCGTTCTAGTAGTAGCATTAGTATAGGGATTTGATTTAGACCAAATGCTTGTAACTATCTGTTCACAGAAGTTCACAGACCAGTGTGATGTGTTATTTTCTGTTGAAACATATTTTAAGTTTGCTACTTTCATGTTCTACTCTGATCTGAGGTTTAGTGTCCAAGTTGTGAACTTAATTTATGTGGCACATTGCATTTACTCATAAAATAGATGTCTCTGTTGTCAATTTTTTATTTAATGAATGGTTTGCGATTTCAGAAGCTTCTTGTAGATGGTTACAAGTGTTGAATTTGGGTTGTAAATTTGAATAATCTGATGTGATGTTTGTTGGGGGTTGTATCTATTCATGTCTATTCTATAAATAATAAGAAAGTAAAATTTGTTGAGGGAACAAAGTAACATTAATGCTTGTCAAATTCAATTAAACAGTAAAAGCGAAATGCATTAGAATTTAAAGTCAGCGACCTTGGTTTGGTAAATGACACCAGCAGCTATTCTTGATGGAGGGAGCAGGGAAGGAAAGTTGACTCTAGGCCCTGTTTTCTGTCTTCCAGGTGCATCAGTTTCTTCTCTCAATGCTCTAGCACATGATTGCAATGCAGTTCCTACTTTTTCTCTTAAAGCATATTTGAGCGATGCATAGAACGACATCTTTTGCCCATGCAATCAAACCGACCTTCACTTGTTTTTTATACTTCTGCCGAGTACGAGAACCCAAATTGACTCTTCCAAACCCTGCTAAGGACATGTCTAACTCTTGGCAGAACTTACAGTACGCTTCTTCTTCACTTCTTCCGTGAAGCAATAGATGAGGAGGTACCCGATTGATTGATTCATCATATTTTATACCACATTCATTGTAGTCTAAACCAGCCATTGCCAGTGCTTCAATGGCCATTTTCGGCTTTGACTACTACTTCAGCCGCCAATCCAAGTACATCGACCGATCGAGGCCTGACACAGAAAGAAAGAAAGCAGAGAGTGAGAAATAGATAAGAAAGAAAGCAGAGAGTGAGAAATAGATATGTAGCAGGTTTTAAAGGAGAGACCAGATTGTTCAATCTAACAACTACACTGTTAAGTAGTCATATAGGAAACTAAGTCCTAAACGGACTCCAATTACTAATAACTGTGTTATCACACTCTTGTACTTCTAAGTGCAACTGGTCTAAGCTCAATGGTCTCTTTTAGACTTTTGGTTTGAGGGTTTACCATTCTTCCACTCGATAAATCTTATACATGATTGACAATTTTTCTGAAATTAAAAGAAATAAATAAATGAACGAGGCTCCATAACATGGTGAAATTCCTATATGTGCTAAATAATAATAATAATAATAATAATAATAATAATAAATTATCCCTGATTAGGGGATGTATACATATTCTCTTGAAGTTAATCTTCTAAACAATGAGATCGATTAACAAATAATCGAAAAAATCCTATTGTAAATTCTGGTAGATGTCAAATTTGGATATAGTTTAAATGGGATAAAAAGATAACTTAGAATCTTTTAAATTCTGATCTTTTATCAAAGTGGTCAACAGTAATTCAAAAAGCCGTAAAGCACACTCAATCTGTCCAGTTGAATTTTAGGACGGTACCATTTAAGATTCAAAACTTATAAGTGTGAAACGAATCCTCTCTGCTTTCCCAAGTACAAGTGAAATGTCGGCCTCAATTGAAGCTTTGGCAATGGCAGGTGCTGATTACCTAGAGTGCAACGTAGAGTTTAAAGAGTATTGGGACCCTCCGTTACATTTATTGGCTGGCAAGTTCATCAGGGAAGATATGCTCTGCAATCGTTGCAAAATGTGTGAAAATATATACCCAGAAGTTGTTTTTGATGAAGATGCTGATGCAGTCCCCGGACGGACTAAATTAGGTTTTTGTAAGAGGAAGATAATTAGAGGGTTAAGGTGGATTAAAAGGGCAATCATGAGAGTGATTAGAAGCTTTCCTAAAGCTTTCAAGCCTGCCAATAATAACAGGTAAAGTATTAATTTACCAGCGTGTTAGAAATTAAGGAGAAACTAACATTAAGTTGCTAAAAATGTGCAATGCTTTTGTAGAAGGAAATAGGCGTTAGTTTCTATAAACTTTTCCTTTTGTTTTCTAATAATGGCTTCGTGTTAATTTTCTGTATGTATTTGCTGTTGTTTCTCTTATATTTCTATCTAATTCTGATTTCTTTGCAATTTCAATACTCATATAGTGCCACTAGTGCTTCACTGAGAGATTTCATGTTTTTTTTTTTCTATTCCATGTTGAAAATTTTGCTTCCCGTGGCATAGACACTGATGTCAATGAATCAATTGATTAATTCGGAACTGTCGGATTAAGGATTGATTTGGGTTTATTTTGCATCGATAAAGTCCAATATATATTAACATATATACATATGAACAAGACGATTAATTAATTTTATCAAGTGCGTAGATTTTTTATATATCAGTCGAGTAAGCTTACATTAATTAATGCAAACAGATCAAAATCAATGCTAAAAAAAGGTCATGATATTAAAATCAACCCATTACAGTTAAGTACACTCAGTAAAGAAACCTTAAAATACATTTTAAGATACACAAATTTAATGCTAATCAACAGAATAAGTTTTTGTTTAATACATATATATTATAAACGACAAAAGCAGCATCATGGACTGGTTACACAAGCAAATGCCTAATCACTCAGTCCAAGGGCAGCAAGAGATATTAATGTTGCGATGAGATCGATCAGAAGATCCAAGAGGCCCACCTAAGCATGGGATTGCTGCATATTTAAATGCTTCCCACGTCACATGCAACAATCCATTCCTTTAATTGACCAGCAGCAGCATTGTTTGCCACTTCATTTCGTCATCTGGATTGATAACTAAACATGTGTTTTACTCCCACTGTGCTCATTGTTTACGCTATTAATTACAACCTATACGATTCGGATTCACAACATTGTAACAATATAATCATTGAATGTTTAATTTAACATTCAATATTATAATAAATGTTATAATCTCCTCCACATAAATCCATAATCATAGCTACCACACCAATCCCCGGATATAATAGCAGACATTGCAATTGCACTACCAGTGGTGACCAGCCCGTTGCCCATCAAGCTAACAGCTAAGCGATAAACGTGTGTACGGTGTCTAGAGGTGACGAGGTAACAATTCCTGTCATACACATCGATCTATTTAATTATTTATATCAAGATATAAAATACGAATTCAATCGATACTATTATTAAATATGTCATCCACATATTATAATCGTATTATATATAATTTATATAATTTATTTAATTATTTAATCTAATTATACATAATATATCATTTCTTATATATTTATATCAATTAAAATAATTTTTAGAATATAAATAATTATAATATAAAAATTATTAAAATTATTATAATTTACTACGATATAAATTAATTTATTTATAATATAAAAATTTTAGTTTTATAATATATATATATTGTAAGTAAGTAATTTATATTATTAAATAAGTTTGTATATTAAAAATTGATAAAATATATTTAATTATTTATAATATTAAATAAATTAATGTATTAAATAATTTTAACATAAATTTTATTCGTATATCATATTTGTTCCGAATTTTTATTTTATTAACGTGTCATGTAAAAAATTATCGCAGAAAAATTGTCAACCCCAACGGTGTCCACTGTCTAACTAGGCTGTCCATCCATGATCCATCTCAGCCCATCCCTATCCTATGAGACAAGACGAGACAAGACGAGCATCTTAAAAAAATAATAATAATAATTTCCTGATTAGTATAATTAATATCTTCCACTCCAATCTAAATTTCAACCTAAATTGTTTTCCATCCTTTGAAATTAATATCCTGTAGCTGGTTTAGGTTAACCATTCATGAATTCACTCCATTTACTCCACCGAACGGTCAGCAGCTCCATAAATAACCAGAAGTAAACATGCAACTACTCATCCAGTCTGCAGAGCTTATAGTAAATGAAACAAATCCAAAAGTTACTCATCATGTCATGAAAATTCGACACTCGCTTTCATTTAATAAATAGATATTAAAGAAAGAGAGTTGCTCATCATGTCATCATACACCATGTGATTATATTTGGTATGGTCAGCATCTCGTGTCATCGTAGTTTCTTTCTTAGCTGGCTTCCTTTGAGTTTAATTAGACTCTTCTCTATTTACCATCTGCTTCATTGTCAAAGTAGTTGCAAAGAATTGTACTACTTCTTCTTGATTGGTTCTCTTACACAATCCTTCTCCAAATTTTATCCCGCAACTGCAAAGAATATATATTCTTTTTTTTTTCTGCATAAATTTTTGTCCACAGACACAAAAACCATATCCGGATCCAGTGGCCTTCAACCCCACAAATACTTATGCTACATTTTTTCATAGCCGTAGACAAAACCCATCACGTCACATACAAAAAAGTGACCAAAAACGTTTCTAATACCTTGTTTAACTACCTTAAATCATTTTTACTTACTGTTCCCAGGCTTCTGGTCACTTCTAAATGTCAAAGTGCTTTAGCTTTACTGAAGCCTGGAACTGGTGTTTAAGGAAGAGTTTCACCAAATCAGGCCTCCGATCCACAGTCACTGACCTGAAAGATGGTACTGTCATGCACTGCTGGGTCCCCAAGACCCGAAATGACTCAAAACCGGATCTTCTCTTGATCCATGGACTCGTTGCTAACGCACTATGGCAGTGGGCTGATGTAATCCCTCACATGATCCCCTACTTCAATGTGTATGTACCGGACTTGGTCTTTTTTGGTGAGTCGTACACAACTCGGCCTGAACGTACCGAGGCGTTTCAAGCTGAGTGTATGATGAAGGTCATGGAAGCTAACTCGGTGAAGAACCTGAGTGTGGTGGGGCTGAGTTATGGTGGGTTTGTTGGATACAGTATGGCCGTGAAGTTTAAAGAGAAAGTAGAGAGAGTGGTGATATGTTCCTCAGGGGTCTGCTTGGAAGAGAGAGATTTGAGAGATGGGATGTTTAAGGTTTCGGATTTGGAGGAGGCTACAAGGATCTTAGTGCCGCAAGCGCCGGAAAAGCTTAGAGAGTTGATGGGTTATAGTTTCTCTAAGCCGCCACCAGTGTGGTTGATGCCTTCTTGCCTGCTTGCCGATTTCATTGATGTAAGAGCTCTAGCATATCAGCATTAAGCTATCTACTCATAACTTACAAATTGCAAATGGGTTCCGAGTTCTTTGTTTTGCCTACCAAGAATGCACTTAGCAAATCAAGATACTTCTGTCGGTGAATTTTGCTTGTGCGGATCATGCATCATTGCTTTCCTCTATCATATGTTTTGGTAAATATTTGGTCACATGGGCAGGTAATGTGTACAGATTATATAGAAGAGAAGAGGGAATTGGTCCGAGCCATACCCAAGGACCGAAAAATCTCGACCATTCCCAAGATTACTCAGGTAGATTCAATCACTCTCTTATAACTTGCATTAGCGTGCTATTCCTTCCTAAGCAAAAGCTTTCACTTGAATGCAGCCCACTTTGATACTCTGGGGAGAAAAGGATCAAATATTCCCATTAGAATTAGGCCGCAGACTGAAAAGGTTGAGCTCTTACTACCAAATGTGCATTCGAATCAATTATTTCCTCTGAGTTTATGTTGATGAATGTTGAAATGCAGCCACTTGGGGGATAATGCTGAGCTAGTTGTCATCAAGAATGCTGGGCATGCTATCAACGCAGAGTCGACCAAGGAGTACATCAAGCACTTAAAATCCTTCTTATTAGACTGGAAGCATACTTCAACTTCAATGTGCCTAACTTCGCAGCAACTAAACTGCAAATAAATGTTCTACTTCAAACCCAGAATGACAGAAACTTCCAATAGCTCCAGTTAAAAAGGGCAGCAGACGTCAAGACCATAGAATAGATTTTATTTTTTGATGAACCTCTTGTTGAGACCACATATTCATATTTTGGCAGATTTTAGCATCTACCACTTCGTTTGTGATTGTGAGTCGGACCAGAAAGATAGAACTTTTGAGTCCGCCATATGAATAAGATAACCATTTGCATTTGTTGTTCTACTACTATGTAATTAATTTTTTCATAGTTTATGTTAGTTAATTGTAAGCTTAAAGTTAGAATCTGTTTATGTGATCATGCCGATACCTGGTTATGAGGAAGCGTAACCAGCAGAAGACAACTTAGTCTTAAGATGTTCATGTATCATATATCCGGTTCCCAGAATAAACAGAAACAAAGCATATATCGGATATCACTACACTTGCAGTTCTCTGCCCTCCATCTCCATCTCCATCTAACAAAAACCTTTCTTTACACGTTATTGCCAGACAGAACAATCAGAATGACACATTATATATCAATACTAGAGAACCATGTAAATATTTTGTTAAGCAAAAAAAAAAAAAATTACTAAAATCTTCCTAAGAAATGCAGAAAGACAATTAGATTACGAACTCACCCCTTTAATATGGGGGGGAAAATTTTGCTCTGGTAATAAAAAGCAGTTGGGATTAAACTTTAATTGTCAAAGCAAGGCCGCAATGTCGCTTCACGGCCATTAAACTGCAACTGACAGACTATATATATAAGAAAAGAAGAAACAAAAATGTACCAAAGAAAGGGGAACCAGAGAAGCACAACTGCAAATAATCTGGTTAAGAAAGATCCCCTTAAGCATCTGGAGAAGGTTCAATATATGCCTCCAGAACAAAGCCGTCAAGAAACCGATCCGAAGATCTCAACCCTTGCAGCCGAAAGGAGAGGCAATTCTCAAAGACTCAAATACCATTACCATTGCCACTAAACAAAAACTATGCTACAGAACGCAAACCACCCCACAACTGATCCGGTCGTAACTGAAACACTATTTTTATAGGCGAAAATAGCTAGTTCTAAACCCTAAAACTCAACTAAGCTTTCCCATTTGGGCTTATGTCTGGGCCTGAACCTGGGTTGGGCCGCGGTTCTGGACCTGAGTCTGAGAATGGGCCTGGTTTGAGGTTTTCGCATGTACCATGGCGTAGTTGGTTGAAACTAGAGCGCCTGCATGTAATTCTATATACAAAAACAAGATAAAATTCAAATCAATACCAATCTTCTTATCATAAATTTTAGGTTACAGTTATGAAAATCTGAATCCAAGAATCAGTCATCTAGGGCACGTTTATTTTGACTTCTCTACTGGTTAAAAGAGTTTCTTTAATGCTAAAAACTTTTCTAAAATTTTTTTAAGTTGTTTAGTTGTCATCTAGAAAGAGTTTATGAGTGATTAAAAAAATTGTTTTATGTCTTTTAAAAGAAACTCAAAATTGAGACTTTTGAAAAAAAGCTCTTTTTAAGCTTTTTTTTAAGTTATAAAATATCAAATATATCCTTATCATATTTTAAAAGATTTATCTTATCTATCCTTTCTAAAAAATTAATTTTAGTAATTTCACATCGATGAGTACTTGTATATTTATCTAACTAAACAACCATCAACTTTCTTATAAAAGCTCTCTTTTTACAAGTTCTACTCTAATAAGATCTACTACAATAAGCTCTGCTTGGAGAAGTCAAAAGAATCAGACTCTTATTGATGCTATTTTGGGGCTTCTTTTTATTTTTATGCTTTTGTTTTTATTTTTTTTTCCGAGCATTACTAATTCTGACATGAGGTCCATCCTCTGTTTAAGTTAACCGGAGGTTTCCATGCTACTGTAGGTAGACTAGGTTGATACAAATTAATGTAGTATGAAGTCACATGCTAACCAAATAAAAAAGGTCTTAAATAGTTTCAAAACTACATATCTATTTTTTTTATTTATTTTCAATAATAAAGGAGTCCAGCTCTCTGCATAAGTTGACAATTGTCCGATAAATTAGTTTGTCTACTACCAGCTTAATTCAGATGTAAACCAAATAAATACTAGTAGGGATGTCAAAATTACCCGTGCAAGACCGGATACCCGGATCTCCGGATCCCTGACCTGGTCTTGCCCGGATTTATTTAGATATTGGCCCGGAATAAATATAAATATGTATTTTATTTAATTTATGTAAAGTCCAACTCATTTACCATTATCTATTAACCCATTCAAATATTTATATGAGTCCAACCTAACTTAACCCATTCAAATATAAAAAAGAAGCAAAGGAAACCAGGCCACTCAAACCTTGGACGTGAGATACCCCAAGACAAGACCAATGTACCACCAAACTGCACCACCAAACATTGTTAAAGATGACGCAAATTTATATATAAAGTAGATAAATCACTTGGCAAAATAAATGAAGCAAACCAAGTGATTTGAACTTGGTAACACATACATGTTGCAAGAGTACTACACTACTAGGCTACGCCTACCGAATCAATAAAAGTTCGCAAAAAAAAAAATATAAGTACAGATTTTTTAAAATAAAAAACAGAATAAAAAAATCTAGGGAGTCTGCCGAAGAATTAATGTACCCGAACCAGGAACGAAATTACTTAGCTCGGCCCCGACCTCGGAATTTCCGAGAAATATTCTGAAACCAGGTAATTAAATGACATGTCATGGCCGGGGATTGAGATCCCTTGCCCGGCCCCGGGATTTTGAGATCCCTAAATGCTACTCTGGTTGATACGTCGTAACAATGAATCAGTTGAAAGTTTAAAAAAGTCTTGTTGTCAACAATTGAGTCGTTGAATATGCCAACTTTCTCATGTTCAGACACTAATTTCAACTTTGATGGCTCAACAAGTTAGACTTGGACTCATTTGTTTGACTTTCTAGGACAACTAATCAAATCCATAGTTGAGATGTGAAAAGCCACCATGCAGTTCCAACAAATACGGCAACATAAATGAGAGGAAAATACTCTCACTTTGTTGCAATGCAATTCATGTAGTAAAATGGGCATATGATTAAAATTGGACAAACTTAACGGGAACAGCAGTATGCTTATTTGCTCAATTCTTAATCAGTCAAATCAGGATTTACAGTAATAAGTTTGGCTAAAGCTTCATCCGGACTTTGGTCACCTGGTAAATGTCTTCCATGTGATGTGTAGATCAAGTAACTGATCTCTGTATAATCTCACTTTAAGGATTCTGGTAATGAATCTGATCATCTGAATGAACTGATGGGAGCAACCATGATCAACCTGACTTCACAACAAAAAGCACATAGAGGGCTGCCCTTAATGGTAACTAAGCTCAACTACACCATCAAAGGTTGCTCCAATTACAATCAAAACCACATTTTTCATCTACGCACAGACGCATTCATCATTTGTGCAAATTGATAGATAATATACATCAGATTCCTAATTCACTCGCAAAGAAATCAAACAATATGAAACACCAGAACCTAATCAATAAAATAAATTTACAAAGGGGAAACCTTTTTCCCCCCAGTTCCTCCGGCAAATTCCGAACTTCTGCAGATCTCTGAGGACTATCCCAACTAATTATGTCTATATTTTCCCCCTTTTTGGTGGGTCCTACTCACAAAGTGGCATCCCGTGTAAAGAAACTTTTATTTCAGGTATATACTGCACCTGGCAGGAATGCGATTCAAAGATTTTATCCTCTAAATCTAACAACCACACAAGATATATCATCTTTACTTTCTCTTTTCAATGCTTCAGCTGTTAATTGTTTGGCTGCCCTCTGAGGGTCTTTGAACTTTCTTGCAATATCAACAGCCTCTTGATTACTCATAACCTGGATTATTCACATAAAAAATAGGAAAAACTATTTCTTAAAATTTTTGTTCATAGGTGCCAGCATCATGTCAACAATAGTTTGCATGCATGAGTCTGCTGTGGTAACGCTGATATGAGAAGAGGGAAAAAAAGTAGAGACAAAATGATTTACCTTCCAAAGACCATCACTTGCAAGGATTAGAATTTCAGTGCGGATGTCAATGGTGACATCTTGTATGTCAGGATCTGATCGCAAATGTGATTTAAGGCTCTTGTCTCCAAAAGCACGAGATACTGCTAGCTGCCCATTAACTCTAGGGACATCTCCTGATTAAGATATGGGGCAAAAAGCAGAGTTAACACCCAGCACGGTTATCAACTTCATTTGATCGATGCAAAAACACCAAAAAAGAACTTAGGGATCAAAACGAAATAGCAACTTATTTTACTATCAAAATATATGGAAATTCTGACAGAGAGGAAAGCTAAAAGATAAGTGAAAAAAGTAACTGCACAAAAGTAAAGGCCCAGTAAAAATTACTTGATCTTTTAAGACACTGCAGTGAACTCAATCGGTATACATTCTATGCACCAATATATACATAAAAGATTACACAAATATTTATCAGTGAAGGCTCCCACAATTGTAATGGGCATATCCATGATCCACATGATAAATTTTTTGTTCCATCATCCATGTAAAAAACACAATCATCAATCCAATTTTTTTGAAGACCTCATTCATTTTTTTTTTTTTAAATTCAAGTCTTGTAAGACAGTACTGAAGAACAAGTGCATATCACAAATTTAGGGAAAATCCTTGCCAGAAGTAAAATATTGTACCACTGATTTAGACATATAGAAACCTAAAAAGCTAACAAATAATGGTACTCATCAGGCCTGCAAATTAAAGACTGTCAAAAAGTTAAAGAGGCAAGTGGGAAAAATAGAGATAGCAATATATTAATGTCACGAAAAAGATAGTCATTTAACTTGATTCACTTCATGCCATGCCAAGCTAAAAATATTTCTGCGCTACCCCATCCAAGAGGCCTCCAAATAGCTGATGGAAAAAAAAAACTACCCAATTTCACATTTATCCTGGCTTTATTAGAGCTAACTGGCCAGGAAAACATTAACTTAAAAAAGCTCAAGGTCCCCTAATGATTAAAGTCACAGGAGGGAATGCATACCATCAATTTTTAACATGAGCTATTCTAATGCTTCGAAGATATAAAAGGTTTTGGTTAAATGCATTTCTGAGAAATTTTCATTAGAACCTTCTGCTGATTCTAGTGACACTCAAATGTCAACCAAATTACTCCTTGCATGCTGCAGAGGCAATACTTCGACAGACCTCTGCACATATAAGCTTCTCAGATTTTTTTCTTTTTCTTTTCTTTTCTTTTTCTTTTTTAATCATTGTCATATTTTAATGATAAGTAAAAGAGAAAAAGAGGAAGAAAATGCAGGTATGTCAACTGCTCTGTTCAAATGTAATATGTATGCCTTTAATACTCAGATATTGAAGCCCTAACAACATCAAGCAAATAAAAGAATGCATGAAAAAATTTTCTCATTATCATAAAGGACTTCAAAAATATCCTAATGCTAACAAGGATTGAAAAAGTTGTTCCTAAAGACAGAATTTCATTTGGACAGTGCAGATCACATGTCAAATTTTCCTCATATTTCTTTAAATTTCCTAGATATCTTACAAAATGATCAAGAAAAGTTTGTAGGCACAAGGGCGATTTTGTCTGTGGATACCCCACATAATAAATTCCAATATGTAGAGTTCCATATTAAAATTAATGAAGCTGAAATCCGTGTTAAATCTCCAAATGTTAAACAACACTGGGCAACCTTCAAGGAAATTAGCCCCTGAAGCACCAGATTCACCATGACTTGTGAGTAAGAGAATCCAGAATTGAAGGTTGAACATCACAAAACTGATTCTCAACATAGGAGCTCGAAGCCATGAGTCGTCTATCAAAATAAAGCAAAATTATCGCTCCAAACCACAAGTACTAACCAACAAACTTAAAAGATTCAACACTTGATAAGTTTCAAAACAAAACATGTTTTCTTTTTCATCTTCTAAAGACAATATTGTAAGTTCTATCAAGTTCAATGGACAGCTACCAATAACTGATGAACTACTCCAGTCCGAATGCCACATTGATTCTTGGTAAGCAGAAAACTCATTGAGGTTAAGAAAGACCTCCAGGAAAATGGAAAATAGCGTATACCAAATTCGGAATTAGCCTAAGTGCAGGTAACTTTTACCAATACAAAACGTCTCATAAAGTAGCAAGTTAGTCAAGTAATAAGAGGCTACAAGTAAACTGATGATTGGCAAATATGAAGAACAAACAATATTCAGAACATCCATTTTTTTATGTATTAGATATAAGATGAATATATTCTTCATTTTTATTTTATTCCAGAAAGATAGATAAACATTCAGCTAATGAACTTTCTAGAAATGGCAACGGCTAAAAACCTGGCATGTTTGAGACAAAGCCGCCTTTGTCCTCAATGCTGCCTCTTTCAGTGTTTGGCTCATGGTCTGTAGTCATCTGTACGGCCTGGCCTCCTTTTGATAGAACAGCTCGAGAATCTCCAACATTGGCAACCCATAACCTTTGACCATTTATTAAAATTGCAGTTACGGCAGTGGATCCACCCCGCCCCAAGTCAGAACTGTGTGAGAGAATTGCTTGGTCTGTCTTCTCATAGGCTTTAAAGATAGATCTACGGGGGTCAGCCCAAAACTCGTCCTAGAATGTTGAAATGAGAAAATTCAGAAGAAGCCATTTCAAAATCAATGTGCAACTAAAACCGGACTAAAATGTATAGTTGTCCATTATAATTCAAAGCAAGATCCCACCTCTTTTAAAATATTGGAAAAAAGATGTTTCTGTAAGTAGGCAGGCACACTTTCACCCAAATGGCCATCATAAATGGCAAACAGCCCTAACTCATGTCCTTCACTCTCCATGAACTTTGCAACATGATAATCCTCCATGGGATGATTAGCTTTCCCTTTTACTAGGCTAAAACCAAACTTGATTAAACCCTCATGGTTTCTTCCCTTACCGGTAGACGATGAGCGTCCTCCCACAAGCTACATGGCAAAAAAGCGAATAAGATCTTACATAGTGTAGAGGCAGATATATAAACAGAAAAAAGCAATAAGTAGATCCAACTCCACAAACCATTTGCTTGACACAGTACCCATAACATTATACACAAGGGGGAAAAGCATAAAATACAACATCCTAAGCACATGGAATGTTGGATTTTACTCTCTCCCTCTCTCTCTCTCTCTCTCTCTCTGTTTTTTACACATGACTACGTGACCACTATTTTAGAAGGACAGAGAGTTAGACACTGGTTTCCAAGAGGTTCAAGTGGAGAACTTAAGTTTGTGAATTTATGAAAGATTGTTGGTTTGCTTAACACACTACATTAAGACCAACAGATGACGATTACTAGTTAGAAAAATGCTGCTGGTTTTTATAAAATTGACGAAGGGTTCTGTTAAATAATTATTATGATATAAAACTACTAAATCATGTGCTAACTATGAAAAACCTGAAAGCAATCAAATCCATCAAATAAACCCTAAGTATCATCGTCAAAAAAATCAACAAAGAATCACTCAACCCCAACCCCCACCCCCGAAAAAAAACCAACACCCAACACACACTTCATATTGATGATGATCAAATTCCCTCAAAAAAGCAAAAGAGGCAACCAAATTCAATTTTACTTCAATCCAATAACAGAATTCAAAACTAACCCGAAGTATGCAAAACCCTACTTAATTGAGCAACAAAAACTCAAAACTCCCCAGCAGAATAACAAAAGCAACCCAATAATCAATTAAACATCATTTTCATTCGACAATTACTTAAGCAAGATTTAATAAAACAGGACATAAGCATAAAAGCCATAAAATGTCACAAAAATTAAAAAAAAAAAGAAAAGAAATAGTAAAATATACATCTTCACCTTAGTGTAGGAAGCATTAAAACAGCAGAACCGCTCCATAAAATAAAAATTCCGAGCAGACTCCAAAATTGAAGTAACTAAAATTTCAACATCCAAACCCAGCCCCAAGAATTCACAATCTGCACCATCAAGACCAGAATTAGATCACCAACAACAACCCTTTCAAACAAAACCCAAAACCCCATAAAAAAACAAGAGGAAAAATTACATCTTGTTGATCAAGTAAATGAACTAAAAGCTTGTTGTTTGTAGGTGTAGTTTGGTGGGGGTTTTTTTGCGGGTTTGTTCTTTTTATTGCGCTTATTAGTAGTTTGTGCAAGCAATTGAATAAAGAAATGATGATAAAGAGAGAAGAAAGGAAAGGAGAGAGGAGAAGAAGGAGAACATTTGGAAACTTTTCTAAAGGAGAAAAAAATTATATTTATAAAGAAGAAACTATGAGAGAGAGAAACAAGGAATCGATGATGATGAATTGTATAACCGTTTTGGAGTCTTCGCAGTAAGAAAAGAAAAATAATAATAATAATTAATACTAAAACAAACAAAAGGCTGCCACATGACTTCCTTCCTTCCTGTTGACTTTGCTCAAATTTTTAGCCTGTTTCAATAATCACTCCATTTCTGCAAACTTTTACTTCAGTCAATTTGTAAAAATGAAAACTTGAATTTACCCTATTGAAGTTCATGGCCTATTGTTGACAAGCAGTGGAAGAAAGAGTGGGCACCAACCAAAATGTAAATGTTTTTGTTTTAGAAAATCAAAAGTTGCAAAAAGGGATAGTTTTCAATGGGACCAGAGCTTGCTTATGAAAAGGGCAACTTTGCTTTGCCAACTGCAAACCTGTGACAGAATAACTTCATTGGAGAATGACCCGACCCTGCTCAACCTCAACCTCAACCTGTTCTCTTCTCTTCTTTTCTCTTTTGTGTCGTGTTGTGTCTCCAATCCCATAAATTTACATCACATTACCAACGAAGCAAAGCAATGTAGAAATTTGTTATAAATATCCAATCCAACAAGCAAGGTTAGATTTTTTAGCATTTGATGCGTCATCTCTATTTTGACCACGACCCAACAAACTCCATTGACTCTTCTGCCTGCCCTTCCCCCCCCTCCCCGCCCAATATTTCACGCCACGAACATTGCTCTCTCTTCTCTCTACCTAAATGTCTAAATACATATTTCTTGTATTTTGTTTTCACATAACAAAAGAAAAGAAAATGGTATTTCACATTTTGTAAAAATAAAAACTGGAAATATAAGAAACGAGTTCTCTCCTTCAAGATATATTTGGGTGGCAATTAATTTTCTTTAGCTTTTTCGGTTTAATTTTTTAATTTCGGGCAGTTTAGTCGGTTGCTTCACAAGTTGCCGTACTCACTCTGCTTATTTTATCATCATCCCACCGACTAATTAATTTTGGGATTGGGAAGTTGTTCAAGTCAAGTAAGGAAGAAATTCAAGCAGAAGAAGAAATGAATTAAAATCATTTCCCTTATTTGATTGTAAATAATTAATCGCAAGGAAGTTGATATAGATCAAATTTTCCTTCAAATGGGTAGCACTAAAGAAGAAAATTGATTAAAGAGAGAATCGTTTTCGATTTTCTAAGATTATCTTACATTTTTATACATTGATAAATTTATTCAGTTTCAATATTAAACGTTGAGAATCAATTTCCTTTGTTTCTTCTTTCTACTTTCCTAGTCATTCCCTCTTACCAAACACAATTATTCAACCAAGGAATCCCACTAATAATTTTCTTGGCTCTTTTTCGGGTCAAAGAATTTATGCCTAGGTTCCATTTGGTGGGCACAAGAACTCCTAGCTAGCGTTGGCAAATTATTGTTATTAGTTAAATCATGTTTGACATATCTACCTTTTGAAATAATCAAAATTATTCAGTCAGTCTTACATATTTATAAGTTTGTTAATGCACATGTCATTTATGTAGTCGGACACTAGTTGACGCAAGTTGAATCGGTCCTACTTCAAGATTGCCAGGATGATCCTTGCCGTTTTTGTCTCAGCAACAACCACACGTATCACACCATTAGACATTCAATGAAGTATACAACTAGAGCAAATATTGTTATCTTGGTTTTTATTATGTTATATATATTAGCGGCCAATCGGATAGTTCATTGATTTTCTTCCAATTACTTTACGGGATTTTTGAATGATGATGATAAGAAGGAAAATTGTTTGAGATTGAGTCAGTTTGATAAGGTTATTGGTTAGAACACCTAAAAAATATATCTTGTTTATCTCCTCGAATCTTTTATTGTTACATTTAAGCATCATATGTGAATTGGGTATCCAAAGGGATGATAGTAATCTCTGTTGTATGCAATCTGTTAGCTCGACCAACACACAGAACTTTCAATAATGTTCCACTTGAATTGGTCTCTTGCATACAGATGGAAATGGCAATTGCTTGCTTTTTTTTAATCATCTTTTAAGTCAAAAAAAAAAAAAAAAAAAACAAAACAAAAACAAAAGATGGGCTCCCCTTGCCACATGGGTTGTTCTGTAAGTTTGCTTATTGGAGGTGCGACCTAACCTGCACATATGCATATATATTGACTTTTGTGACAACTGATAAATAAAAATGCTAAAGCTATTCTTCCAAGACACTCTTTTGATTTAGTTTCAAGTTGCTACGCTTCTGCCTGTTGTTATATCAAACTTGACCCTGAAGGAGGAGGAAGTTAAAAGTTAAGGTTGCACTATTGATACATTGATGCACTTGTAGATGTTAGACAAGCTTTTTCCGGTTTCTGTCATTCGATAATGGTCAATGTGTAATCCATGTTTGTGAGAATGAACGTTTAGTGGCACACATCATCTACTTAATTTATTAGATTATCTTGTGTTTTCAATAGCAAAAGTATCACAGAAATCTTTTTCCTTTACCTTAGTGACCTTTTTTCTTAACCACTAGCTATCTTTTGCTCCAAATTAAGGTGAAGCTATGTTGCTGCTTTCGTCCCAATCCTAAATCAGTGCATTTTTATGGTGTTCATCAAATCATTTTGACTGTTTTAACAGATTATGATCTCTTTCTGAGGAATATAGAAGAAAGTGTTGACTTACAAAGTGGTTCCCAAATCGAATCCAGTGCTTTTCTCTTAATAAAATTGCAGTAACTTTGATGCTTTTCTGTACAAGAAAAATACTAAACGTAAATGGCCAATAACTAAATCAATTATGAGAATAGGCTTTATGGCCTATAAAGGGAGGTACGATTTCTAGTCTCAACAATCCGTGATTCTCATTCTCCTGCTTCTTAGTATGGCACCAAAAAAAGATCACTAAAAGATTTTCAGATTGTCGATCAAAGATTTGAAATTGATCACCATTGTCTGATGTCTCCTCTCCCCACTAAAAACTAAAAGAAATGATACAAGGTTACAGGAACTTGATGGTGCACATAAGGTGTCTTGTAATGATTTGTTATTATTCATCCTATAAGCACTGCTTCGACCAGTGCTTATAGTCCTGTCATCATTATTTCTTTTTTCCTCATTATCATGATTTCAGATGAATCTGACTTGCAATATCTTCTATCCCGATAATGCTCCGCAAGGACGTTGAAAAAGAACTGGGAAGCAGCTGCCATTATCAGGGCCACGCCACAAGGTCATTCACTTATTTTCAATATTCCATCAATCACTATTTTTTCAACTCCAGAATACTTTTTCTTCTTGGATTCGTGATTGTAAAAACAGTTACCAAGTTTCTGTAAAATTATGCAAATGGTTTTAATAACGACTTTTAATGGGTCATACATCAGAGTTAAAGAAAATAGATTTTCAACTAATTGAGCAACATTTTCTAAGAAAGCAGGAGCATATATTTTCAGTAAAAGTAAAGAACATTTCTCGTGATTAATAAAGCTCTATACAAGTGGGTACGAGAGAATCCTAATTTCTTGGAATTATAGAAGGGGTGAGCACTTAGAGAGTCAAATGCTTAAAAAGATTATTTTTTATAACAATTTAAAGCACCACACGAGTCCTTAAAAAAATTCAAAACAATCCTGTTCACATCACAGGATTAATTTATTTAATGAAACCCTCTGAAAAGACTTCGATGATTACTCTCTTTTAAAGGCTTAAATGGCAAAAAAAAAAAAAAATGGCGCTATTACTTGGACAGCATAAAAAATCTGCAACTTGAACAACCCAATATTACTAAACTAAATTAATGCAAAATAGGTTCTTTTGATACATAAACAGATCGAGATTTAAAGTGTTGTTCTGTGATTTATGAAGCATGCATATTTATCACCTATCTTAAATGCTAAATTGGTGCAATATCTTGAATGGAGGATATTCCGTTCAGCTTAAGATTTAGGTTGATTGGTTCTTATCATTTGTCGTCCGTGCCCTGCTTGGGCTGCAGTTCACCAAGCAATGAGATACCTCGACAGTCAGGATTATTATGTCTTGTTCTCTGAACTCTAGGACAGATCAGCTTAAGATTTTGGTAGACTGGTTCAGTTACGATTTGCAGACCAAGAAACACATTATAAACAACTGATCGTCGCATCCTCTTTTCTAAATTATAGAAGTCATTTTCCTTCAATTCTCTACGTGGACGAGGCCTTAATGACTGGATTTATTCTTCAATGTCTAATTTGCTGAGTAAGAATGTAATAATTCGTGGTTCATTTTATATAAGACAATTGTCAATCCCTGTCATTCAAATAACAATAAATTACTTAGACAAAAACAAAGGGACATTGTACTCAGAAGCCGTCAGATACCATAATAAAATTGGCGGATATTACCTGCAGTTTGCGTCCAAATTTGTGCACTTGATAATTTAATAAGTCCGGCTATCAATAAATTATGTATACGTAGACAGTTACTTACAGAATAAAGTTAAATATATCCTTCAATAACAATGGTAAAGAATATCTTGGTGACATATGCCACAAACTGGAACTTGTGAAGTGAAAACTAAATATAAAGAATACCTGCAAAAGGATATAAAGAATACCCGCAAAAGGTGACTATCCACCAGCCACAGAAGTCCAGTTTCTAATCGCAGTAATGGCTAATACACCTGAAATTAATGCAGATGTCTCCTCTAAATATTCATTGCCCACCAAACACTCATTCATGGAAGAGGCAAAGGCTTATCCTTCTCGCAAGTGGGAAGTCAGTGATAACACTTCTCCATCTCATTTCCAAAAGGTAACCTCAGTACATGAATGTAACATTGACAGGCATGGATTGGAAAGTATTGTTATCTGCTTAAAAGCTCTAATCAAGGAATATTGTTCTTTTGCTTTTCGTATATTGTGTTAACAGATTGTTGCTGAGCTGATTGGCACCTATATTCTTATATTTGTTGGTTGTGCGGCTGCCCTGGTTAACAAAATTCAAACCCTTACCATTGTGGGAATCGGACTAGTCTGGGGTCTAGTATTGATGGCAATGATATATGCAGTTGGACATGTCTCTGGGGCCCATTTTAATCCTGCTGTTACCATTGCATTTGCAGCTTCTCGTAAACTTTCATGGAAACAAGTGAGCCTTCACTTAGATTTTAGATTTCTGATCATGAAATTTAAATTACCACCACCAACTAATGATACTGACAATTGATTGGAAATACTATTTAGGTGCCTACATATGTCTTGGCTCAGCTGCTGGGAGCAACCCTTGCCTGTCTGACTCTCAGAGTTTTATTTAATGACCAAGACCACATTCAGGCAACGACGACTCAATATTCGGGTGAAACCAGTGATCTTGAAGCTATCACATGGGAATTCATTGTCACTTTCATATTGATGTTCACCATCTGTGGTGCTGCTACCGATCACAGAGCGGTATGAGAATCTAATGCACGTTAGTTGCTTTCAGTCAGCAGATGGCTTGGAATCGTGTTTCATTTATTTATTATTTTAGAAAAATAGAATCATTCACTCTGAATTTCGAATGATCCAACAGAACAAAGATTTTGCTGGAGTTGCTATAGGAGTTACCCTGTTGTTTAACGTCATCATCTCCGGGTAAAAATCATTTACTTCTGCCACCATTAGTCACCAGTATTTGAGGGTGCTCATTTACGTGCAATTCAATACATCTCATATATTGGTTGAATTTTGCAGACCAATCACGGGAGCCTCAATGAACCCTGCGAGGAGTTTAGGTCCCGCCGTGGTTTCTGGTGTTTACAAGAATCTCTGGGTCTACATGGTAGCCCCTATCATTGGAGCCATGGCTGCAGCCTTGGTGTACGGTGCACTCAGAGTGCCTAAGCCGGAAAAACCTGAGGAGACCAAAAGCATATACAATCAACTTTATCTACATGCTGACCCGTAGATATACTCCCACAGACAGGAATTTCATCAGGGACTCTTCCCTGGACAATAGCCTTGCTTATGCTGGTGTCTGTCAACAAACCATTCTCGCATGTTTCTATATTTGTTAATTCTACTAGATATCTTATCAAACTCAATGTATTCATTCAATCATGGTTAGCACATGCATCTCTTTACTCAACATCAAATCCATATGTAATGTAACTTTCTTTTTATTTCTAGAATAAACTTGCAAAACTAGAAAATAAATACAAAATAACATGTGGCAGCAATTTCAAAATAAGAAAACACTTCGTAGCTTTTTGAACCTGTCATACTGCATAAAATTTACTTCTTTACACCTACTAGCAGTCAGCAATGTAGAAAAGGAGAGAAAATTAAGATAATATGAACATGAACTACAAACATATTTGCCTACAATTAACCGAGAAAGCAAAAACCTGGGTTTATTAGAGGACTACACATCAACTGAACATAACAACAAATACTAAACCGAGAAAGCAAAAACCTGGGTTTATTAGAGGACTACACATCCCTACCATGACTCATCTCTCCCTTATGAGAACAACAAATACTATACAGCAGAGCAATGTACATGGTACAAGAAGGATAAAGGATAGCAGATCAGCTGCCCGTACTAGTGTGGAGTTTCATGCACAAAGGAAGTGACTGCTTATCAGTTTAGAGAAGAAAAGTGGGTGGTTAAGATAAATGTATGATACTGATTTATCATCCCTTTGGCCCAAAAGATTGGGGCATCATTTCATCCTCCACCTTCCCAGCTTCCAGTCTGTGTCATATACATATGTTTTACCTATGAACAGAAAAAAGACTGATGGTCATGAATAATCAGAATCCACTCTAACCAAGAGATAAACATAAATAAGCTCTCAATAGCAGTTGTTCCAATTAATAATCTGAGATATTGAAATGAATTAAGGAATTTAAAGAGGCATCAGTAACTGCTATAAGAGAGCAGCTGGGCAATCGTGAGTATGCTTGGGACATTATGCAATTTCAGACCAGGATTTTTCAATCTGAAGGCAAAAAGAAGTGAATAAAAAGTTGTATGATGAAGAAATCCAACCAAGAGCTGTTAATGAAGTCCCAAATTATTTTATCTTGCCAAATGCTCCAGAGAGTTCTTACCCAGTTTGAGAAAGCCGCCTCCAATTGATTATTTGGTGAGACTGCGGATGCCTTTGCAAGTATGATGAACTTGTTCCAATGCCATTTTCATCACCTACTAACTGCTCTGAGTAACTAGAAGCTGGAGGAGACCAAACTGGAACCACCCCCCCATCCCTCTCTCTTCTACTGGTGCTTGAAGATTCAGCTGTGGAGTCCTCAGCATTTGCCAGTCCAATTGTAATATTTAATTGTGGCATAATGCCATTATCATGAACGTGCAGAACCCCTTGGTTTAATGTGTCTCTTGAAGGTTCTTGATTTACATTTAAATTAACATTTCTTGGCACTTCTGCTCTGCTATCTTCAGCCAAATTTCGAAGATCCAAGGAAGACTCTTCCTCTTCAACTCTTACCAAAGAAGAAGTCATGCTTGGGACCATCTGATCCTCATAACACCGAGCTGTGGTAGGAGGGTTGTTCCTAGCAGGTTCATGGTTTTCCTCCATGAGAATGTCTTGAGGAAAGGCAATTGGGGCTGCTTCAGAGGAGTCTCCAAGACCTTCCTCAATTCCATTCTCAATTGCAGCTCTCGAAGCAGCTTCTTGCTGCCACATTTCTGAAAGTGCTTCTTCCAACCTGGCTTTTGCAGCATCTATGCTTACAATGGGTAGAGGATAATTGGATCCGAGCTCAATGCCAGCAGCTTGAAGTACAGACTCTGGTGCATTCCATGGGTGGTGTATCCATTCAGTTGGCAGCCGAGCAAGCTCAGGAAGCCACCGTCGTACATATTCTCCATTGGGATCAAACTTGTAACCCTCAAACTGTCAAAAAGTAAAAATTAACAAGAGCATTCTTTGTCCAAAGACCTTCATCTAAGAAGTAGCTGATAATGCATCAACTAGATTTTGAATTTTTATTACTAAATTTCAGAAGTTTGCCAACTGTTTTCTAATGTGCTTCTAAGAAACAGAAACATGCTTTAATAAAGGGTTGAAAAGACTGAGAAGAGTGATGTCCTGATACATAGGAAAACTTTTGATACAGTAATATTATAGTTCAGGAAGTTCAGCACCCAAGCTCCAGTTTTGTTTCAAAACTGATTTTAGATTTATTCATCTGATTAGCCCAAGAATGGAGAAAGATATTGACATTCAATTATCAGAGAACTGCAATGGACCAGGGGAGGTTAAGAAAAATGCAACATGAAACTTGGCAAGAATCCTACGATAAAAGTTTACTATAGTTGAAAACTAACAAAATCAATGAGAAAAACACTGCTAAAATATATTTTAAACAAAAGCCTACAGCTAATATAAGCTTCAGAAAGAAGGATTAAATTTGCTGCTAAAAATCCTCAACATCAGACATAGGGATTTCCACTAAATACTGTATCTAAACACTAAAAGGCCAGTAAAGGAAGAAAAAGGTATTGAATTATAAGTGCAAGACACATGATTTCCATTGTTCTAATCAAGATGAATGTATTTTAATGTGCACATGTCTAATAGTGCAATTAAGAGAACAGCACTGCACTGGATTATTAAAATTATCATTAACACCTCTGGATTGTCGATCCTGTCAAACTCACGGCCATCAGGGAGAGTGCCTGATATATACTGCCAACCAAGAGCATCACTCTCTAAATCTGCATCCAATAGGGTGTCCCAGAAATACTTCATTCCCCATCTCCATGGAAGTTGTAGAACTTTTACAAAGAAACTAGAAACTACAACTCGTATCCGATCATGAAGCCAACCAGTGGCCCATAACTCTCTCATGCCAGCATCAACTAATGGATAGCCAGTTCTACCTTGTCTCCACGCCTTAAAATAGCCCTCATCCACAACCCAAGGGAAGAATTTAAGGTGACCAAGAAGAGGCCTTTCATGACTGTATGGATGGTTAAAACTCATATATCTTGAATATTCCCGAAGGCCAATTGACTTAAGAAACAAGTTCACACTTTCGTCACCAGCCTTGTCTCCTTCATTGGCCCAGGAAACCTGCTTGATGCGGACAAGATGGAAGACTTTTCTCACACTCACTTCCCCAAAATGCAGGTGTGGAGAAAGAAAAGAGGTTGTGGCACTATCAGCCTTCCTCCGATTCTTAGAGTACTCAATTAAAGGCCCATTAATAAATGTGGTCAGCGCCTTATCAGCATTGCTCCACCCAGGGGACCATGCTCGGGCAAGAAGTGCATTGCTTCCTTTCTCTGATTCATCTTCAAATACTAATGGATCTGAAGGGCACCTAGATATGTCACCTGAAGGAGAGCAAGTATATGGTCAAATGAAAATTAGATTCACCAGCAGAACAAGAAAATATAAAAGATCAATCTTTGCTTCACAATTCTTAGAAATATATTAATCCAGCAAAAACATAATGGATACCTAAATCCTTTACAATGAAAAAAAAATAATGTCGTCATTGAAAACATTCTAATGTTTCCGAAAATAATAGATTTTTTTGCGAGACTGCTGGGTTTTAAGTACCCATGGAAGCAAAGAAGAATGTATTTACAGAGAAAATATTTTATAGCTCATGCGTTTGGCATGCTAAAACAATAACAATAATAATAATCTGAAAAGATAATCTCCTTTTATAATGTCTTGTAAAATGATAGACAAACTTGACGTACCTACATCGTTACACTATAAATGATAATATAAAAGTTGTGTATACATTATATCTCCCAAAGTACTACTCATTGGTTTTGATGATTTTTTCAAAGTATTTTCCACATTGGAATTACTGCATATGTGAAATTTCATTTCTTTAGGAGCTCAAGATTTTGTAAACAATGTTCAGTCCCTTAGTTGTCTGCGGAAGATCAAATTCGTGCACCAAAATCAAAATGGAGCAATGTGGCCACAAGCCATACAAACCTGAAATTATCCTCTTAGGTGGGAGAAGTGGAGAATCAGGATCATAAGGCATGCTAAGACATCTCTCCCAGAAAGCAGCAAAGGTCGAAAAAGGACAGCCTTGGGCATCATTTACCTCCCATGGTTCATACAGCAGATCTGCATTAAAGGAGCGCACAGCTATGCCCTGAGCAGTTAAAACCTCCTTTGCTCGGTGATCCCTTACCAGCGACAAGGGGTCTGAAAAAAGTGAATTGACACCAAATTTTGAATGCAAATTATTATTGTACTTCTAAACCGATGGCTAAGAGCTTGCAAGAAGCTGGGAAGTGACTGGTCATACTACAACATAATGGACTTGACATATTTCAACCCATTCAATCCCATCAAAAAGCACATACTGAAATTCGGCTGCATAGTAAGCCCAGATCATAATAGAAATTAATCATTTCAAATAGGATTTATCAAGGTGATAACCTCCAGATAGACTGAAGACAACAAGATTAAACTAGAATTTCACAATTATGCTGAATTACAAGCAATTACGGAATAATCCAACAACCACTTATAGAAAACTTGATCAAATCTATCACGTGATAGCTGATTCTATTTACATCATCAGCATCAGTAATGGAATTATTTATCATATAAGCAAGCCACCCCAAAATAAAATATAATAAAATTAATACTATCAACATGATCCAGAAATCGAAAGCAAAAGCATTAAAAAAAAAGAATAAAACTTTCGACTTTAGTATTGAGGAAGACAAGAAAAAAAACAAAAACAAAAACTTTGCAGAGAAGATAGATAAAACTGACCATATAAGTGGTTGAAGAACAGCTGAGTAGCCCCAGTTGCTTTGACAACCTCGAGAAGAGAAGAAACAGAGTCAGTGGATCTCTTGGTGATGAGACAAGTACCAAGGCTCCTCAAAGAAGAGTCAAGATGAGCCAAACTGTGCTTCAGCCACCACCTTGACACCCTCCCTGGATAATAGGGACCCTCTTCTTCAGGTGACCATACAAACACTGCAACAACAGCACCAGCTCTCACGCCTGCAGCTAATGCTGGATTATCTTCAACTCTTAGATCTCTCCGGAACCAAACAATGCTACACCCACCACCTGACATCTCCACAACAAACTCACCCAAAAAATAGAAACTCCAAAATTTCCACTTTTTAATTTCTCAGTTATGTACCATTTTCTTTGTTTTCCTTCCTGGATGCCAAAACCAAGCAAACTGTACAATTAATCTTATCTGTTATTGCCTTTTTTTCTCCTATGACTTGTGAGTCTACTTTACTTTTCTGTATTATGGGAAGGAGATTTTCGACGATACGCAACAATCTATCTCTTAACTTTGTACCTTGTGTTACTTCCCCTTGTTAATTATTTACTTTTTTTTTCTTTTTTTCTATTTTTGTTGGTAGATTTATATGGCAATGACTGCAGTTATTTTAGTCTTCTATGGACCATCTGCTACACAAACGCAGTAAGAAAGAGAGAGAATGACTGGAGAGTTGAGCGAATAGGATTGGTTAATGGAGTGGGGATGCAACAAATTGATAGGCAATTTGCAGCCACAACTTTTGTTTTCTAGATTTTTATTTATTTTCTCTTATCCTATGCAAGAAAACAAAACACTACCCACCTCTCTAGTTCCTTCGCCAATCCTTTCTCTCTGACAGGGTGGAAAGTATAATGAAATGTAAATTCTCAATTTTCGAGAATATTATATTATTTTTGGGCTCATAATTTTGTGAGTGGAGCAACTCCATGTTGAAAAGACTACAATCATGATACTCAATTTGTATTTGCACGTACCTAATGTAGAAAAGGGCATACGATGGCGTTTTCACATATGGGTATATGATTATTATTATTTTTTTTTTGGCCTTTTTGGGTGGGAAGAGGACAGGCCTTGAATCTTATTCTTGAGTATTTCTTTTTGCTACTTGGGATTATAATTATGATATTATTATGTCAACTTGGGATTGCATTGGAAGCTTGGATATTGGAGGCGGACGGCAAGGCATGAAGGGATATGTATGCTGACAACTTGGATTCGGCTTTTTCTCTTCAAGTGGGCCTCTGCTTCAGTTTTCGGGGCTCTCCATAAACCACAGA
The DNA here is from genome assembly GCA_013180625.2 of Boswellia sacra. Taxonomy (NCBI): domain Eukaryota; kingdom Viridiplantae; phylum Streptophyta; class Magnoliopsida; order Sapindales; family Burseraceae; genus Boswellia; species Boswellia sacra. The sequence goes on from SNVD02006000.1 coordinate 2,277,028, forward strand.
TTCCATTTAAGCGTCACTGTTAAAAGTGATTATGATGCGTTGTTTTCACTCCCTCTATAGGTCACTATTTAAAATAAACGTGTCTCTCTCTGGTCACACTCAGACTATACTTACCATCTGTGTTATATTTCATATGTACAGAAGCAATTATTCTCCAGAAGAAAAGCAGTCTATTTTGCAACATTAAAGAGGAAAAGATTATAAATGGCCAAAACCATTCTATTATATATATATAGAGGGAAATAAACTAAGCATTAACAATTTACACCCTTTATGGTGCTTTAACTGTCTTTTGCCTTTAATCTTGAGACGTGACTCATTAATAATGATCAAAGTTGGTGCGTGGTTTTTTAGCCATAAATAGACATTGGAAGGAGAGGGGCGCCGAGGTGGTGGGGGTTGGGGCATCTCATAAATCTGAAAAGTCTAGCCACCTTTTCATTTGCCTGAAAACAGAAAAGCATTTTGCAGACAAGATCAGGGTTGAGACTCAGATACAGGACTTTGCATGAATATGATGATGGGTAAGATATTGCAGATCCCATGCGGGTGTGATTGTCTCGTTTGTTTGTATTAAATTAAGCTGCCATTGCCACTGGATGCCGAACGGTTCCCTCCCATTTCTCCTATCCGCTATCAACACGCCAAAGAATAATCTGTCACTCCTGCAACTAGCAACCATTAATTAAATTATATGTAACACATCCTCACCTCATCACAATTTAATCTCAATCTCCACGCATAATTAAACATTCTCGTTACATACGAGTAATATCCAAAATATTAATGTTATCGGATCAACAACCTAATATCTTTACTATATATGGAATATACTGTCTTTTTTCTTACCAATAATGCATCTAACATTAATGTTGTCAATTGAGAGTTATTCTGCATTTGGGGTTTTAGGATTTTGCTTTAGAAATTCTGTCAGTAATGTTACGCAGTTGTTGGTTGTCACTGGAGGTGATTTTTTTTTTTTTTCTGGGGAAGAAAAAGAAATTTCTGAAGCTAATCATTTGGTGGTATGGGCCACCAACATAGACGCAAGCAAATTTCATTTATTGCATGTTCTCAATCTGTTGGCTGCAGATCAACTTAATCACCATTAATTGAGTACAGTAACGGGGAAAAACTCAAAGAGTCTTTTCATACTCATATTAGTGTTTAAGATTCTTTTGATGAAGATAAATTTATCGAAGATACTATTTAAATCAATATGTAAAATATGTTTTCATATGTTCATGTAGATAAGTATAAAAGGTGTGACAAATGTGTAAGTTACTTTTAAGTTTATTTTGTTGTAATCTTATCTTATGATTTACTACAAGAATCAAGTGACAAGTTTGATTTTATAGTTAAATACACTGATCCAGATCATCAGATAATTCCAATACCTTCTGGATGGAATAGTTGATTACCCATTTGATGGGTATTAACTTTTGAGTTTTTCCCAAGTAATATATTTAGGAACAAAAGTACAGTTAGGAACTTGATTTGATTCTACATTATAATGACTAAATAGATAAGCAAAAGTGATGCTATAGATATTTTCGAATAATTTTAAATGATATTAGTGTTATTTATTAATATTGTTCTATTCTTTATCAAATTATCCCATGATACAAACTTCATTCATGAGATATACCATTTAACACACACATATATATCTGATAAATAAATATTATTTATACTATTTTTTTAAGTAAATTTTTAAGACATACACAAATTTATGATCATTTATACATTATGATTTATAAGTCAAATACTGTAAATTTATTGAATTTACCTTCTTAACGCTCCTGCAACGCTGAGAACTTGAACTATAGTAAATGAAAAATTGTCAATCGTTTAAATTAAAATTTTAATCAACATTTTATTTTAATTTTTTTAAAATGAAGATATATATGTTCAGGCCCTGTCCGAGTTTTGTTGTAAAATATTGGAGCCAGCAATGACAATTTTTTGTTTGTTGAGCCCATGCCTTGCTATGACTAGGCCCAGCCCAAATCCTTCCCATTCCGAGCTATTTTAAGAAACAGCATTTCCCTCGAAAATAACATAGAACGGAAAATAAAATCTCATATCAATTAACATGGCTATCCCCGTAGGGGTGGCAATTTATCCTGCCGGGTCCGGAGCCCCGGTTTGCCTCGGACAAATGGGGCGGGGCAAGACCCGCCCCAAAACTGTTTTGAGGCGGGTCTGGGGTAAAAGAAATCTGCCCTGGTAGGGGCGGGTTAGGGTTCGGGTCTAACATTTAGCCCCGTTCGATCCGCCCCGCCCTGCACAGTATAAGGATATATATGATAAAAAATAAACTATTAGGACTTAAATGATATTATTAGGGGTGATTGTAACACGTTTGAATATATTATAGGGTTGACAGTAAGTAAAATAATATGATAAAAATTAGAGGTTGTAAATGTTATAGGGGGTTGATTACAAAAAATATAAATATTATAGGGGGTTAATTGTAAAAATATAAATATTTATGGGCGGGGTGGGGCGGGTCCAATTTGTTCAAATTTTTTTTGCCCCGCCCCGGGGCAATGGGGCGGGGCGGGGCAAAAAAAATTTGAACGGGGCGGGGCTGGGTACCGGCCGCCCCGAACCCACCCCGCCCCATTGCCATCCCTATATCCCCGTAGTTTAAGAGATGTACTATTCTCTCCGCAATATTTGATAAAATAACATAAAAATTTCTATTTTTCAAATTATGTTAGTCAATAAGAGCACATCTGTCCCTGCAATTATTTATTTTATTCAATAAATAAATGAGAGGTAGGTGGCAGGACTCAAACTCATGTTATAAAAAAAAATGAGAGAGTTAAAACCACCAAGTTAAATCTGTAACGATGAAAAGTTTGGACTTAATATATTAAATATCATTAAAACTTGTAACAACACATGTCATGTTTAAGAAATAATAAATAATAGTAATTAAAAATTGTATTATCATTTTTAAAGAAAAATTATTTATTATAATCTTTAAATTTTTTTTTTAGAAAATAGAATAGTGATTTAAATGGTTTTTTAATTTGAAAAGTTTAAACTACCATTGTCTCCTTAAACTATTTAATTTTCAAATTAAAAAGTTCAAAAAGAAATTGTACTTATTTTATCAAAATAAAATTAAAAAAATTAAAATACAATTTTTTAGTGGAATTTTTATTTTTAAAGGTTATGCTAAATAATTTTTTTTAGAAATGGTATTACAATTTTTAATTATTGTTGTTTATTATTTCTAAAATATGACATGTATTATTGCAATTTTTAATGATATTTAAGATATTAGGCCAAAACTATTCATTGTTAAAGGTTTAGTCGCGTGGTTTTTACTCTCTCCCTTCTTATGTGTATCCCAAGTTCAAGAGAGAGAGATAATTGTCTGACTACCGCAAAATTTGAAAAATGGGAGTCTTTATGTTATTTCGTCGAAGGTTGCGTGGGAGTCTTTATATTATTTCGTCAAAGATAATCTTAGTTACTTTAAATTTTAAAGATGGATGTTGAAATTAATATCTCTTCTCTTCTCTTGTACTAAACACGATACATATAATATCTCTAATTTTATTAGAAAAATCATTATTAATCATAATGGTATCACAAAATCAAAAAAGTTCTCTGTACATAAATGTGTGTATGTATTTCCTCCTTTAGAGATAGCTACAAGCTCCCACATTTCAAACTGCAAACTGGCAAAGGAATACTTGGCCAACCGCGTGCCACAAAGGTAAGTAATAAATAATTACACAAATTAAACAAAAACAAATAAGAAGAGAAACAAATTATAAAACAAGCCCTCTCATTATCATTATTTAGAATCTCCATTGCACAACTACTCCTTTCATATATATATTTAAGCATAATATAATACATAACACAATAAGAAATTGATTTGCCTATGATTAGAGTATCTGCACCACAAAAGAAAACATCCATTTCTTGATGTTGCCACTGACAGCCATTGTCAAGATTTCCTGCAATTGAATCCTGATCACTACTACAAGATGCTTAAATAAAATAATTAGTTTTCAAAAATATGCTTTTAAAACATAATTTTATATGAAGCAGTGACATAAGAAACTGAGTAATATATGTAACAGATGGGGTAGGATTAGGTGGTGAAAATGGCCATTATCTTTTATATAGGATATGGGAGAGGGCAGAAACCTAACCAAACTTCGTGTATTTTTATATTTTGCTTTGACAAGAACGACCAACTTGACTTTAATCAAACAATTTGTGAAAAAACAGCCAGCTGAGTGGAGCTTACTCAAAATGATACAGATATCGATCGATAGTAGATTTTCAAGTCCATTGGGTTATTGACATTTGTAATACGTTATTAGCTTCATTATAAAGACTCGTTAATTAATGATTTGAAGATGCAATGTCAATACCTTCATAGAAAAGAAATCAAAGTTTAACTACTATCATAGAAATATGTTCCTCTTGGTCTTGTATTTTCATTTCCTATAATCCTTGGTTAAAGTGCCTGCCGACGTTAATTTGCTAAACATATCAATTTTCTAATTAATTGAGATTGTCATTATTGTTGTCGTTAATTTGTTATCATATGATCAATATTATTCTCACTGTCGACCACTCTTATCTTGCAGATGTGCATATTGTTAAACACAGAGTCTTGCCCACCTCCAAACACAAGCAATTTAAAAATCATATATTGTTCGAGTGTCCAATAAGTAGGATTTGGACACATGCGGACCTCTCCAATTTAACAAAGATTTAGCACCATGACAAGCAACTGCGACCTATTAATACCTTAATTATAAGCACTTAAATTCAATTAATTAGAAGTGTTTAGTATAATACTTACATCTCTATTAATTGTATAGCAATATGAAATCACAACCTTGAATAAAGGGTTATTCAACAATCTATGATACTTCCACTGCCAGTGGTGTATATACACACATAAGATTGATTTTAGAATTTTCAATATTGAATCTACTACACTGTTCAGACTCTAGCGGTTATCTGTTTGATATCCAAGTTATAAGCAGCGGGCCTTTTCAAGGCTATTCATTACCACCACTAGACCACAAAATTGCAATGTATCTTGTGGCCTTCAGCTTCGGCTTGTGCACAAGCCCCATAATGCTCAAGCTAATAATTAACGATTAACGATATATCCCCTGTAGAGTAGGGCTCGACAATCAAAATCTTGGCTATTATTAATTTGGGGTAGTTCTAATTTGCCCTTTGAGGTTAGGCTTAAAAATAATAGATGACCTCATTTTTCTAAAATCTAAGATTGCCCCCTGAGGTTACTGTAGCACCGTTAGATTTAACGGAAAATGCATTAAACCGTTAGATTTAATGGAAAATACTACTGTTTATTAGCGTTAAGTTACTATTTAATACATTTTCCGTTAAATCTAACGGTGATACAGTAACCTTAGGGGGCAATATTAGATTTCAGAAAATTGAGGTCCTCAATTTCTTTAAGCCTAATCTCAGGAGGTAAATTAGAATTATCCCTATTAATTTCCAAACTTTAGATGTATTTAGAAAAAGCGATCATCATACTTATATGTGTTTTTGTGTTTACATAAGATAGTATACAGTATACTCATTATATATATATCCTGATGATTGTATTGGTTTCTGGTTTCCCTATTAAAATAAGACTTAACAGTACAGAGTTAAAAACAAGAAACCTATAATTTAATATATAATTAGTAGGGTTTCTTTGCTGTTACTTTACTTTCCCAATTACCTTTTTTTTTTTTTTTTTGCATGTAGATAATTCATTGCACATATGGGCATGTATCGGCAGTTGAGCTACATATATATTTATTGTCTTCGACGTATAGATTCTGGGAGATGCAAATAATTGAATTACCTGCTTTACTTTTAAGGATACGAAGAATATTGGGAAACGACGAATATTATCTGCAATATGTAGCTACGTCTGAGGTGATCTTTTTGTATGTATATTCTCTCTGCTCTCAATTTTAATAGTCCAATTCTTGTAATATATCAAAACCACCAATTTATTTTTTTTATCTTCCGACGAAAAATAGTCATAAGCCAGCTATAACATAGCAAACGGAAGACAAAATCAAACAAAAAGTATATTAAAAAAAAAAAAAAGTCCATCATGGATGACAAACTACTTATACATAGTCCACTTTTCAATCGGGTGGAAACACAACAACTGTCTTATATTGATGAAACAAAACAAAACAAAACAAAACAAAAAAAAAAAACCCTCAAAGTAGGGATGGCTGATAAATCACAAGATCGATCATGTACATGTGAATGTGATGGCTAGGTATGCACACGTATATCTCCCGAGTCCTTTGTACCTGTATATATAAACGTACTCATATGTATGTACGAGAGCGAGAGGGTTATGGGGTGCTTGTACATTTACATACCTAAAATGAAATACACAAATATATAGCCAATGACAGAAAACTTAAGAAGCATGCATAATGCAACAAGTTAACTCCAAACCTCAAACATTAATTAATTAAACTAAGAAATTTCTTGCATAATGGGATCTTCGAAGTAAAACTCAGGCCAATATGAAGAAGTTATTCCTCCTCCATAGCTGGAAGTGCTGCTTGCATCTCCGGGATTGCTTATCGATGTCTCAGTTACAGATGGATAAGGGTGGGGAGAAGGAAACCATGACGAGTGATCAGGTGGGTTAGTACCACCTTGGCTAACCATTGTTAAGTCATTTGGACATTGGGCCGTCTCAGTATTCAACGATGTTTGAAAGCTGAAAGGGACTTGTGGTTGTGGGTCTGGTAAGTGAGATAATGGACCTGGATAGTGGAGTGGTTGAGAGGTTGCGACTCCTAGCTGAGAAAATGAGCTCGGATTCTCTATTTGTGATTCATTTAAAACTGGGTTGTCTTTAACAGGAGGAATCGAATTCAATAAATTAAGAGCGTCAATGTCTGTAATGTCGTTTTGGCCGTAAGGGGTAGTTGAGATTGAAGAAGCAGATTGGAAAAGTTGCTGCAAGTATTGAAACTTAGCCAACTGAACCGCTTCTGCTTGTAATCTCAGAGCTTGTTCATCTATTTGGTGATGCTCTATGAGCTCTTTCAGGTTAACTAGTGCTATTAGCTGAGGCAAGTTGGCAAATAGGTCCGTTCTGGGCTGGTGAGTCATTGGATCAATTCCCATCTGAATCAACTTCTTCTTCAGATGGGTGTTCCAGAAATTCTTGATTTCATTATCCGTCCGGCCTGGTAGGTGCGTTGCAATTGCGGACCATCTTGAAAACGCAAAAGCATATATTTATCAGAAAAATTGTAGTAATCAAACAAATAGAATTTGCAAAAGCAAATTAATTAATGTACGAGAATTAATTACTTGTTTCCGAGGATGGAATGTAGATGTAGAATTGTCTGCTCTTCATCTTGAGAAAATTTGCCTCTCTTGATATCGGGCCTCAGGTAATTCGTCCATCTTAACCTACAGCTCTTGCCACATCTGTTAAGACCTGCAAAGAGAAACAAGAATTAATGATTAGGAACACAATTAATTTAATTTCTCCACAGAGAAGAGCGAGAAGTTTGTAAGCGACTAAGACCTGCAAGCTTGGGAAGAGCTCTCCAGCTTCCATGGCCATGCTTTTCAATGTATTGGACAAGTTTCTGATCTTCTTCAGGAGTCCATGGACCTTTCTTGAGGCCATTTTCATCACAACAAGGAGACCTCCCCATATTTGCTTTTCTTAACTATTTCTCTCAGTCGCCACCAAACCTAAGGCTTGCTTGTTATTTATATGCGATTTTGAGCCTTGCAATCCTGTCCCAGATCATTCGAATAAAAAAATATTTTGCACTTGTTGTTTGGCTTATCAAGATTGGGACACTTCCTGCCATCTGGTTAAAATACCGGATATGCCATTATCTTTTATGCAAAATGCAGTTTATTTTTATATATGTTAGTCCTCCGACTTTACAGCTTCCACATGAGATTACCAAAAGTATGGGTACTGTATTTTTTTATTTATAAAAATGAGAAGGTACACTTCGACCAATCAAACATAATTGACTCTACTCATCTATAATCAAATTGCTATATATAATATATAAATCGACTTTCTAATTGCTTGGAAAATAGATGGTAAAGTGATGCAGAAAAATGATGAAAGAATCATACATAAAAATTTCTAATAATAATTTATTAATGTGCTTTGATCGCTTATAAAATATATGTGAAGAAACCGGTGACTTGAAGTCTCCAACGATTGAAAAGTTGTGTAAATAAATACTCTTGGTCACACCGAATCATGCTACGAAATAAATTATAATCAAGCTTAATTTTCAGTGAGCCATAACCCTTGATTCTTCCAAGGATAATTCGGAGACAGAAATGGTAATTTAAGAAAAGACAAGTCTGTATCGTCATTGTAGTACCTCAAATTCGAGGATGAAAATGCTAATCACTAATATCACTAAATCAGATTACGTACTACGTGGCAGGTAATTGTTGGTCAAAGAAAATCATTCCATGCACGCAAGAAGAGGGTCTTTCGTCATTGTTTGCATGGCTTCAAACCACTGACGTTTGGTCTTTGGATGATATAAGACTTTGGAATCCACGTACCGGGAATTATATTAAGGATTAATCATTCCAAGCCATCTTGGACTCCTATAAAATACCCATGCACTAACCTTAATGTGTTCCAAATTCCAATAATTGTGTCAGTCAGAGTTAGTAGTTACATATATTGTTTAAATAATTTTAATTTCTTTTTCAATCGAGAATAATCAACTTGATGATCCGCATCAGCAAATTAATTCATGAAAACCTCTAATTGAATTCTGAGTAATTAATTATCGAGTTATCCCTAGAGAGTTATATAGTGCCTTAGCTCACAGTAACTATAGATTGATCAACCGATCGTTAACTTGAATTTAGAGTACCGTAAAGAAATCATAAACTTATTTTGAGTCATATATATATGTATAGTGTCTCTAATGAATACTGACAATAAACAAAAACAGGAAAATGAAAAACAAAGATAATATTTGAAGGCTCTCCCCTCTGACTATTGAAAGTCCAATTGCGAAGTATATATGAGTGTTTGTGCAAGCTGCAAATATTATATCCATTTTCCCGCAAAAATAAAGGGATATGTTTATGTAAGAAAAAACAAACGTATGTGACCAAACAAGGACCCAACTAATTCTTGTGCATTAATATTTAATAAAGACTCGATGCTTCCCGTATCTCATTGCATGCAGTTTAAAAAACAATTGTTAGGCACATGTTCCACCAATGCGATTAAATGATTAATTGAAAAGAAATAAGTAAAATAAATTTAATGTGATAGTCGATTAAATATAATTAAAATTGAAGAATAATTTAGTGATCAGTAATGGGAACCCGGAAAATAAAAATTGTTAAGAGAAGAAAACTGAATAGGATATGATCGGATTGACCTTGAGGCGGCCAGTTAACAGTACTCCTTAGTTGAAGGGAAGTTGGTGCAGCAAACACCCCAAATCTACCAATTATTTTGTAACCCATAAGACATTAATTCTTTACACGCTTGAAAGAATACACTCTTGCACTTCTTCAATTGCATTCGTAATTTTTTGTCCTCATTCTTCTTGTTCTATTACGAAATTTTCTTTATCTTGGTATCCCTTTTGTTTAATTATAAAGAACTAGTAAAGTAGAAGGTTATCCTGTAGCACAAGGCAAACATTTTTAAAGTTTGACCAAACCAACCCATCTAGTTTAATTATTTATGATAATATTTAGAAATTCCAAGTCTTGGAACATCATGGATGACCTAAATGTAAATCTTTTAATTATTGGAACCCGTTGGTTTAATTAAAGAAGTTATATGTGAGTGTGATAAAAATAGTTAATTATAATATTAATTAGTCAATTTCCTTAATAGTGGTTTGTTGAGTTGAGCTATCAATTTATGTGTGCATAAATTAATAACTTGGAGTTATCATTAATTATAGTTGAGAAAAGAGTTGTATTAATAAATAATATCCGTACGTAGACATTTAGTATATCAAAAGGTATTTCATAAATATTATGTGAATGTGAATGCATTAAACTCTATTTGAAGCTTTTATTAAATTTGTAACAGGAGTGGTGTATGTTTTACTTACTTCATAAGCTAAACAGTTTTCAAACCTAAAATTCGTACTGTTATTAATCAATTTGTCAACTTAATTTAGTGTCAATATCAATTACCAACAGCCAGAGAATGAGATAGAGGCCATTTCCCCTTTATTATATACTTGCTTTGTCTCGATTATATGCTGTCGAAAACCCATTTCCTATCACCCTCCTCCGATTAATTAGTTAATAAACGGTTCATGTATAGTCAGAGAGGGAGAGAGAGAGAGGGAGAGAGTGTTTTCAACTGAGGTTCCTTGTCGAGTGGACCAAAGTATGGTTTTGAAAAAAACCGTGAAATGATGTCAGCTAAAGTTTAGATTATTTCATTTTAATATGTGGATCAAAATTGTTTCAAGGGTCAGCTAAACAAACTGATTTGCTTGTTTTAATGGGTTACTAACCAATACATCTAAATCTTCACTTCTTGACCATCTACTTACTTGACCTCAATGGCCACGATTAACAATCGTACGCGTATTTGTCTTTCTATAAGAATGCACACATTTCACCCAAAAGATTTGCTCCTGTCAGCAGCTGCCTCGTAAAACAAATTTAATTTCTTACTGTTCAACTCAACTCATCAGTAGTATTGATTTTTTTTTTTTTAAGTTAAAACCTTTAATTTTCCCTTGGTCTTATTCATTAATACACACATTAGGATTATTTATTATGTTCAGGAGGTTGAATCATTCTCACCAAGCTATTGAAAATATGGCTTTACAATCAAGCTTGTCCCAAAGAAAGTGTGGAGACAGTTAGAAGCTGTTTCAGAAGCTAATAACTTGTTTGATGAAGTCTCTCATGGGTAACCTAATTAAGACTATGAAAGATAGAGATTTCACAAGAAAACCTAGTTGACTTTCACTTACCCTAGGTTTTGCCTCTCTGGGGTCTAACCCTATTTAATCATATGCTTCATCTGTTTCTTCCAGAAGGGTGTAAGCTACACGTAGGACCCAGTGAGACCTAACCCATCTCTAAGGTCCGAACACCAGATGATCAGGAATTGATTCATAAAATATATATATATATTAATGTATACGATTCTCGGTATAAACGTAAATATTATATAAGTACATGTATATATACATTTAATAAGTGAATTACTCGGTTTCTACTCCTGATGGATGGGACTTAGCTTTAAACTTATTAATATATATTTGATCTCTAAAGTATATAATGTCAAATTGTTGATCTTTGTCATTCAATTTGCATATGACTGACTATAAATTAAGCTGAGGTTAGCTTTGAATTTTCTTCTTTCAGCTGAAAAAACACAGAAAATTAAATAGCTCTTTATATAATATTTTGTCAGGCACGATCAAATAATTAATGTCAAACCGATCGACTGGAGACCGCACACAATGAAATAAACAACTAGCAATGTCTATCAAAGGCACATGAGTCCTACCTGAAGTACAGTACATCAAACAGAAGAGGAAAGCCCGTTTCTCCAATTTAGACTGCCCTAATGCAATTTTATGAAAAGATAAATGATAGTATTTTAAGTATATTAATTTAGTTTTTAGGTTCGTAAGAATCCCTGCAAATGTTAAAAGTTTTTTATTTGTTCAGTCAGATCATTTGGTGCCGTGGTTGAGTACTGTAGAGACGTCAACATTTAATTTATACAACATGTTCAAATTGGTATGTAACATTTTTTATTTTAACTTTTTATCCGTGGAACAAGGACCTCTAAATTGGATATCTTGTACCTAAATTGTCTATGCATGATATGGTTTGGTTTGGTGACCCATTTTCAAAATATCCCTGAGATTTTGCGATCATTTAAAAGTATATATTTTTATTTCTCGGTTTTACTCAAAGGTCCATTTAACGTGTGCCGACATGCCCCAACGTTTAAAAATGTAGATATCAGTTGAATGCTATTAGCTAGTCGTGTTCTTCCATCCATATATATCCTTACGGCTCTTACGTTTTGTTCGATTTCTGTTGCCATTGACATCACAGATATGGCTCAGCAGGCCAGCGAAAGAGAACCAGCTGAAATGTGAAAATGATAGTTCATTAAAAATTCTCAAGCAAACATTTATGTTTGTATTCGAGATTCAACTCCAACAAAATATAAATGTACTATACATGCAACAATCTATTCTTATAGTTGTCAGTCAAATTTTATTTTAAATTACTTCTAATAAGAAACAAGATTTGAGATCACCAAACATGTTACCAACTTTTGATAAATAAGTGTGGCATGTCACAAATTGTAATATATATCCTATATATAAACAGAAGTATACAATATAATTATATATGAAGTAATTGGAAGACAGTTGTTGAGATATTTATATTTAACAAATATTTGTGGTTTTGGCTCTTTTGGTTTACATTTACGTTCAACATAAATATTTTATAGTAAATTAATTTTTTTTGTTTTGCAACAGTTCATCGATATCTCTACTTCGCAAATTCAAAGCAGATATAGTAAATTTGCACGATGATCATCTGCTTATAAATTGAAGTTTCCTCACCTCAACTCAACCGAATATGAACTTATTAACTAGACATCCTATTCATTTATGATCAGTGCATCTCTTATAATGTTATCAACATGATCAAATTAACAAACTTTTTTTATATGCTATATATAATTTTCTAAATTATGATTCACATACAGAAATATAACAATTTTTTTTTCAACACTATATATGGTTTTTGATGAGGCAATTGATTGAAATTTATATTTCCACTTGTGTGATTGATTGAGACGCACCTAACGAGATAATTGCTATATGCATCTAGTTCTAGACCAGCTTCGTATTGCATATATGAACAAACATTAGCATTTATACCACTGAGTAGATGGTTTTAGGTGCAGATATATATATTAGCTTATTTTAAGTTTTGGTTGGATTAATTGTATTCTAGAATTATATTTAATTCTCTTTTATTTTTATCCTTTTAAATTAACGAATAGGAAGATCTTTAAACCATGTTACTTGAGTATATTTCTACATATATTAGCTATTCCAATGCAACATTGCTTAAGACAAAGTCTTTGTGCTTTCAGCGACAGTATAGTTAGTGTTTTAGTGTTTTGGTGTTAAGCATATCCACATCTCTTTATTTTATCTTATTCATATAATAATTAACTGTATGTACCGTAAAACTGATGGGTTATTATTTATTTATTGTTACTTCATTTATCATCATCAACTCATCTCACATCAAATTTGTCTTTGAATTAAAGTTTATATATAAAAAATTTGTATGTTGAGTATTTTATATATCTTAAACCCTTGTGTCATGGTTTTAGCAAATATATTTGACTTGCAAATCGAACATTCTCAGATTTTATTGTCGAATTCATGTCTCGAAATTCAAATCAAAGAAACACAATTATTAACCGTAATGAAATACAAAGTAGAATATGTGCAAGAAAAACATAAATTACCAGAAAACAAAGTGTGGACCCCAATACCCTCTTAACCTACTTTTAAGACAAGGGTTAAGGCCCAAAGTAGAAGCCCATACTGTCCTAACAGCCTGGCCCGACCCGACCACATTTACGGAGATGAAGCCCCTGGGAGCAAATTATAGCATAGAATCTTCTAAGAACAACACACGAAATCCAGTTCTTGAAGCGCATATCAATCTGCATAATTTGGTTTACTTGGAAACCACAAAATTGCTTAGTAATATTAAGGGCAGTCTATATCTAGAGAACATCTGTCTTGTATCCATTGCGCATCCAATGAACCATCCAAATGCATGTGTGAGTCACATGTGCACTGATGCCGTATACCCTAATTAGCCCACTACATATTCAATGAATGAAAAATTTGACGTATTTGTATCATCTAGGTTTAATTCACTGATTCTCTCTACATTTTTATAAACAAAAAAGCTAACCTTAAGGACTGAAATAATACAAATACGAAACTATATTTCTTGGTGATATTATGTGAAACTTTATGGGTAACGTATGATATTATCCTAATCATTTTATACAATTATAACACATACAATTTGAGGTTTCATGACCTCATCAAATGAGTCGTTACCTTCAAATTTTTATTTTTCCTCACTCAATAATATTATATCATGTCGCAGGCGTATATTGTTGTATATGTTCTATTATTTTTGTAAATTTACATACTTCTTATCTAATTTGAAGGGATTTGATTTGACTATAGCTAAATTAATATTTTGAGATTATGCCCTAAGGTAGAGTTTCATACAAATTTAAATTGTTCTGTGTGAATAAATAATCAATTTGTTAATAATAAGTCTTATAAACGAACTTTATAAAACAAAGTAATGTGACATTATTTATGTTGGGCCACATTACTCATCGATATTTAATTTTTGAATTTTCATAGATTCACTTATCACTCATTTGATAATACATCTCTTTGTATATTAAAATTTGCATGTGTAATACTGTACTGTTCATAAAGAAAATAATAATAATAATAATAATATTGTGGTACATGCCCACTTCTTTCAATTTATTGGTTTGATGAATTTCTTTAATTAAGTATTGATTTATTATTAATGATATAAAAACTCAATTGAGAGAATGGGTTTGAAAAAGTTTGAAGGTAGGAACAAGTCAAAATTCAATATTGAATACGATAATAAAATAAAATTTTATTGTTACATACAAATTCATAATCAAATACAAGCGATTAAATTCACGGTGCATCTCATGGCCACGTTGCGTTGCACATGAGCGTTTCGCCAATTTTTAAGCGACAGGTCCCAAGCTAACAAGTCTGATTTGCAGCCTAATTTCTTCCTCCATGGACCATTTTCGTGCTAGATGGTAGCTGAAGCATCACATTAATGATTAATCGCATCCTCGCCTGCCTGCAATCGTTTGGCATAATCCTAATCACTTCAACACAGGTGGATCGCAATGAGCCCATCCCAAACACGTGCCAAGTCAAACATGCTACGTGTAACACCTCCTTTTATGTGCAAAAAAATCAATAATGAACGAAGATGACGTAAATTGAAAGAAGCAATTAAGAGGCCGTTGGGAGTCACATTCAAAGCTTAAGTTTCCTAACCACTTTTGCGCTGTCCCCACAAACTCCTTCCAATAGCCACTGCTGCTAGATTCACAAATCACAATCTTTCTATGCTGTGACGTCTACTGGCTTTATTATTTTGGACTAACAAGTAGCTTCATGCACAAATAATAATACTGTTAGCACGTACTGTTAGCTAGTGATGGCACAAGCAAAAGCAAATGATGGTGCTCTAAGGTCTTCCTTGATTTGGTTGGCCTTAGTTATGGTGATGGTTGGGTTGTATACACACAGTTTGAAGAAGATAATGCTTACTTATGTGGTCGGTGTTCTAGGGATTGCTGGACTGCTATTGCCTGACTGGGATTTCTTCGACCGCGACTTCTCTAGGTGGTGCTATCCGGTTACTGTTGAAGAGAGGGCCTTTTCTATTGCTCAAAGACAAAGATCTATATGGAGAAGGTCTGTTTTTTGTTTTTGAGTTCTGTTGTTACTATATATACATATATTTTCAGCGGAATTGAAAACTTTTATTTGATTATTTGTTTGTGATCACGTAGTGTTGGAACTTGGTAATTTTTGTAAAGCGTAATTATAAGTTGTAGGCAATAGGTATATTGAGAGAGTGAAGCGAGGTATGATTGTTTAGTCGTGATTCCTTGCGTTAGATTACCTTTTTTATCGCAAGATACTGAACCCTGAGGAGATTCAAGAGCTTCGTGTTTGGTTGAATAAAGGTATGTTTTGTGGATCCTAGCTTATTGATATAGCACACAGGTTCTTCGATTCGAATCCCTTGCAACTGATTTCTGTTTATATTGAACTACTTTTTGACTAAATTTTGCTGCAAATTGGAACTCCTCTTAAGCATCACTCAACAAGCTTTCTTTTCTGGGAGCAAAGTTTTTATCACTGATCATATTTTGGTTAATTGAATCTTACGTGAGATTGCGTTGACGATATCACAAAAGGATAGAATAGTAATTTTATATTTTAGTAATTCTGCTGGTTAGTAATTCTGTTACATTCAGTTACACACGGTTAATCAGTTAGAAAATAGTTAGCTAACTGTAGTTAGTTATAAAGTCAAGCACAAGTTGCTACGTATGGGTACTATGTAAATATTCCGTTGTAGTTATAATCAATCAAAATGATTTTTCTTCTCAATTTCTAATTTCTAGTATTTACTTAGTTCAAAACTATTTGATCTAACGGTTTATGATTTGAATATCTCATAATACAATTTAAAAGAAAGTATATTAGTCTGCTTGTAAGACTTAAAAACAGGTTTGTGAGATCTGTTCAATATAAAAGAAAATATGAGGCTCTTGCATATGACATGAGAGGATATGTTGAAGAATAAAACCAATATTGAGTTCGCATTTATTAGTTTTAAACTTTTAAGATGTCACTTCATATATTGAAACTGAATGGATTGAAGAAAGTGACAAATTAGCTTGAATCGTTTATACTCTGGTGTTGTTGGATAATTGACAACTAAATGTTGGTGTCTTGTGATCTATATTTTTGAAACGTCCCAAACCATTGCTTCACTATTTAGACTGTAAATTGGATGAATGTGCATGCCTTTTCGCTAGCTGTAGTCAACCGGGTGACTCTATAATTTAAGCTCATTTGAATATTAAACTTGTACTATAATTGGCAGAATAATACTATGGCAAATATATAACGGGGTGAACAAAGACAGTTCTTGTGGATGAGGGTTGGGTAATGCTTAAGCTTGTTCTAAAATTCTCCTTCCGTGCAGGTATCGGATCTATCCTCTCAGGGCCGTGGCTTACACCATTGTTTATGGGCTTGCACTGTACAAGTGGTGGGTGTTCATATCAAATTGACAGGCTTGTGCAGATGATTTGTTAAGTTATTCAATTGTGTTTTTAGAATGTAGTGCGTGTTTGAATGATTCCATACACAAAGTAAGTGACTATTACACGTACAGATTAAACTCAATGTTCTTGATTGCTGCCACGCCATATATTGCTTCAGATATTGAGACTCAAATACAGCACTTACTATATATGTACATAGTTTTTCTTGTCTTTGTATTTAGTTCATCAGTCTTTCGACTATTGTGTAGAAGATAGATGTTTAATTTGTATTCAAAGAAGAAATTTCATTTTTGCTTGCCAAAATGGGACTCCGATAAGAAAAGCAGCAAGTCGTGGAAAGACGCTTTGAACAAAATTTGGCAGCATCGATCCTTGAGGGCTTGGCATAGCGGAACCCATATTCTCAAGCAATTCATCCCAATGGTCAATCATGTTGGTGAATAATGCTAGTCTTTATCAACTTTATATATAAATTTTATCAATTTTATGTATAAATTTTCCTAGAAAATGATGTTACAAATATGAATATACAAAATCAATTCATTTAATAAAAAATAGATATACGAATATAAATAGATAAAATTTAATGATGCGTTGATAACTATAAATAGATAAAATTTAATGATGCGTTTATAAATAGATAATATTACATCAATTTACATATAAATTTTATTTTCATTGTTTTGTCCCTCTCAAAACTAATTTACCTTAGTTTATAAGCTGATAATTTATATTACAAAAATTTATTAATTTAATAGATAATATGTTATTTAAAATATGTCTTGACCTTGAATATGGATTATACGGAGGTTAGGTTTATTTGCTAACGCAAACCTAATATTTAAACTTTCTTAATTATAATTATAAGAAATATTTTTATTTAATTTGAATATAATTTTTCTTTTTGAAAAAATGCATGAGAAACAAAAGAATTTTATCTCATAAATTAAAAAACAATTATCACTTAAATGTTGTTTAACATGAGGCTTAGTTAGGGTTAGGTCATATTTAATGGGCGGCCCACCGACAATACAAGCCCACTTTTGCAATTTCAGAACTATGCAACTGCTATGCTGTGGAGGCTAGACAAACGAGCGCCTCTCCACCTTGCCGTCTAGTACTCTGTTACCAGCGTAGTTCCGAGTTAGAGACAGAGAGAGGAAAAAAGATGAGGCTTTTAACTCACAACATGCTTGCATCGACCATCAAGGGAGTGACGAACGGCTTCCCTCTCAGAATCGAGGTGGAGAAAGTGATCGAGAAACAGGTGGATTTCAACCCCGATTTCCTCAAGAACATGTTCCCGAAGATTGAGTGGAAGGCGCTTGTTGAGGCGTCACGAACATTGGGTTACAACGAGCTGCCGGAGGAGTCACCAGAGTCGTCGATGCTTGAGTCGGATGAGTTTTTGACGAAATTTCACCACGCGCTATTGGAGCTGGATCTGGAAGAGGGTGCTCTGGTTTGTCCAGAAACTGGCAGAAAGTTTCCAGTTAACAAGGGGATTCCTAATATGTTGCTTCATGAGGATGAGGTGTGACTTGACTTTATTTTGTAGCTATGCCTATGATGATAGGGGTTTTGTGTGGGGAGGTTAGGGATTGCTCTTTGTTTGGTAAAAGAAGTATTTTATTATGAAATGTAATGAGGATCTTGTTGAGAAGATGAATGGAATGTTTGGGTTTTTGATGTTACTGCTATTATCTTCTTCTTTACTTGGACTTGGAGTTGATGATACAGTAGTTTTCTTGTATGTTACTTGAGTGAGTGTGCGTCAATAGATAAAACAGTTTGCTCTCTTTTGTTGAGAACTTTTCATGTCTTCTCATACTAAAGTGGTCTTCCTTGATGACCATTGTCAGAACATATCTATCATAAAATTTCTTAATTTTAGCTGCACTGAAATTGTCGGATTTACATTGTAGATGATAAGATTAAGCTTCTGAACTCAAAATCTATAAAATTTTTAACGTTACGTCGAGCGAATGCCATTGGCTGAGGAATGAACTTCGAAAGCATTGTAAACAAAAAAATCTCATTGGCTGGAGTGACCGTATCTACTACAAAGAAGGCTAGAGTACTAAAATCTATCTAGCAAAATGTTGTGATGGCTTCTTTCATGCGTCACCAATCACCCAACATCGATCAGATATGCCCTTCACCATTCCGAGCAAAAGGCATGCTAACAGTTTCTCTGCATTTAATTTGGAAGAACATAATAATCTCTCCTCTACGCATTCTTTTGACTATTTTTACTGCAGCTAGGAGTTTCACAAGGGGGAGGGGGCACACCAAACACCCAGTCGAGAACATTTAAGTATTTGGATCTAAAAACTTCCCTCTCCTGTGCGTAGCAGTGCATAATGATGGCTGTCGATATGCTGAAAATCACAACATCAGCTCTTTTCAACTTCTTCGACTGGGGCAAATATCCAATATCAACCATGCATGAAAAGAAGCTCTCAATGGCTCGTGCAAGGCAGTAAAGAGAGATCTCAATCCGCCTGCTTTTTTTCTCAATAGCCAAGCTCAGGCCAGCCGGGAACTGCAGGACAACGTAACTTTCAGAACAATAAATCATAGATTTGTAAACAACATAAACAAAAAGGAGAGTGAAGGTATTTACTGTTCCAGTCACCACCATTGGAACGTTACATCTCCTGAAAATCCTAAAAAGCAGGCATGTCCACATCCTGATGAACAAAAGTAAAAGGTTACATAAACAAATGATTCCATGCACAGAGAGATAGAATGCAGTCAGCCAGTCAATAATATGGTAATGGATAAAAAATTAATTCATTAGATGGAAATTGGTAGAAAAAGTTCAATGTCGTCAAAACAAAGTGTGCTACAATATAAAATGATGAATTGCTTACCAAGCAGACGTGCAATATACGGACAAAAATAAGCTTGATCTTGCAGTACCGAGAAGACCTTTCCCCAATATAGAGTTAGGCCTATACAAAGCCATATGGATATCAGACATAACCATCATGAAGAACATGACCAAGACAACAGTATCAATTTGCATCTCAATATCCAAAAATATTGCAATAAGGATTCAAAACAAGACAGTTTTATGGATATATAGCAATAGTCATTACAGAAAAGCAGACAGAGGGTAGAGACAAGCAATGTTATTTATGAACTGAATTTCAGATATTGAGCCTTGGAACAAGACATCAGCTTCTAATTCAATGACTAATGTAAATAAGGCTATGTGAGTAAGAAAAGGAGAAGACAAGTAAAAAGAACTGTGCATGTTTTGAGGTTAGACCACTCAATCAATGAGCCAATTACAAATTCGATTGAAAGGCTTGTATCAGAATAAAGAAGAATCAGATCATGGGGGCTCCAAAGTAAAGTGGCCTTTCAATTATTGCTTCAACATATAATTCCCAGTCCTACAATGATCTTATAAAATATTTTTGAAAGCAATTTCAAACCGTAGATAACACATTAGAACGTGTCTTCATCAACCTTAAGAACTAAAAATTAATTCCCTTTAGGACAGAAAAGCCTATAAATGTTACCTTTTCAAAAGTCCTTGGCGATGAACTATCAGTGCAGGAATTAAATAAACTGGAAGGTACACAGGTAATGCTCTTTTGTAAGCTTGAATAAGAAAAGAACCAACATGTTCAATGCAAGCCTGATTTCCATGTATGATCTGCATGAAGATCGAGTTTAACTATGATCACAAAAAGTAGAAGAGAGTTGCATCTCTATCAAAGACGATGCACATCATCACTGCTGGCTAGAAGAACATTAAGATAGAAACAATAACCATACTGAGCAAGGGACTTTCATTCCCGGATCAAGTTTGATGTCAACACCGGTGGTCTTGTAATATTTCTCTATTGCCTCCAAATTTGAGAAAGGCAAGCCAGATGCAATTTCTTTTACGCCTTGTAGAATGACGGCATCTTTTCCACCATGTTTATTCAGAAAGGACTTGTAAGATGGAGGCAAACTCTCTTGCTTCAATATGTAAGCAGACCTGGAAGAAAGAATTACTTGATTTAAAAAAAGGCTAAGAAGTGATATATTTGGGGGTCTCTTTGAGAATATAAATTGGGGGAAATTTTCCACAGTCAGCTTCTCTGGATGCCATGATATCTAAAATTCTAGGCAGTCATGGGGTTGATTTGTTGCAATGACAGAAGCATAAAACAAAAGACAATGAAAGACTGTCTGGTCCTCGCAGAGTGAGCTAAAAATAATATTTTTCCCTCCTTTCATTTCACAGCACTACTATGATGCAATTAAGCTTTCACTTAATTATTAAATCAACCCACAAAATACTCACTAATGCAATTTGGTGCCTTACAGTTTTTTACCTTTATAGATACAGATTTAGAAATCTGTCAATTTCTATATGCTTGTGGTTCATTGAAGCTGTAAAAATTGGCAAGTTTGGAACTCAATTGGATTGGATGACCTAGACCTATGTCTAGCAAATAGCCCAAATACGATTACCATCTAGGCAACATGATGAGTTGTATTAAAGCTTTCGGTAAGTGAAACCCAAATGATGATTCAAATTCCCTTAGGGCTGCTTACCTAAAATTACATCCTATGGACTTTTCAACTTCTATAGCATGTAGAACCCAGTCACAAAGGAACATCTCAATATCAAAAAAAATAAATAAGCAAAACAAAAAAATAAGCTTTTACTCAAGTAATTTGGCCCCATTGCAAGTATACTTTCAACATGCGATAGGGGTAAAAGGTCTTCAAATTCAATATGTTTCCACATAGAAATATACCTTCAAAACGAATTGCCATATTTCGCTTCAACAAGTAACTTCCTAAAAACTGACTGTTGAAGATCAACACCTTAAGACCTCTATAAAAGATTTCCAGATTTGAAACTGAAATAATCTTAAACCACTAACCAATCCATCTACAAGTAATCAGAAACTTACAAAATTTGTGAAGAAGAGAGGCACATAAGGAAGATGTCACCATGCTTCCAAGTAAGAGGTTTACAAATTTTCCCAAATCTCTCACTCTTTATTCCACAACGTGATGCCAACACTGCAGCACGCATCAGTATGTATATTGCCAAGCTCGTATGCTGCGTGTTTGGTCCGGTCAGCAGCATCGAAGGGCCTGCTATCAATCCTGCAAGCAGAGCTCTCCATCTTGCCGTCCTAAATTATGAGGGAATACTTAAAAAATCAAACTTAAGTTGAAAACTAATAAATAAAATAAAATAAATTAGAGCATTGCCTGCGATGACCTCCCAAAGCTCCGATAATTTCATCCACAGAAACAAATGTGCCAGCAAATGTTCCAAGGAACAGCCCGTATCTAAGCGTCTCTTTTATAGCCATTGCAATTGCTTCCTTATTTGAAAACATCTCAATTTTCCTATGTCAGTAACAGAAATGAAATTAATCAGAAAAATCGGAAACAGAATCTAAAATTTAAAAATAAATTTGTGCAAAAAGATATATAATTTTTAATTTACTTCTTAGAGGATGATAATCGGCTGCGTCTAAGCCGAGCAAGAATTGAGAAGAGAGCCAACCCGCCTTTGAGTCCAGCTCCGATTGAGAAACCTTTAGCCGAAGCAGTGATGATTCTGCGAATCTTCTCGGAGTCCTTGAATGGAAGAAAGTCAAGCCAGAGCGAAGAGCAGGAGTAACAAGAGGATGAAGAGGAAGGATCCGATCCTTTACAATGCATGCAGCCTTGGTCGCCGGATCCGCTGATTTCGGTATCGTGAGAATCACCATTCTCGACGGAGAAGCAGGAGCAGAAGCCAGAGGGTGTGCCGGCTCCGTCTCCGGACGACCGCATGGTGTTGGAAATTGTGATGGATTAGGGTTTTGGTGCCAAGCGTTGGAGGAGGTGAAGAGAAATTGTATTCGTGGCAGAAAGGCCTGGTGGGAATTTGTTTCTTCGTTTTGAAAAAAGAACGAGCGTGAGAGAAAGCGACGGAGTGAACGAGAATCAGAGTTATACTAATGCGCTTATCTAACGCCCACTGCTTGACTCACACGTAGCCTTTAGGTAGTACTTTTCTGTTCCTCAGTTTTGAACAATGACGTGGATTTCAATTTCTTTTACGAAATTCCATTCAAGGTCCACCACTCGAGCTTTGCTTTGAGACTAAAACAACCCCATCCGTTCACTGTCAAGTGAAATTGGATTAGTATTGGTTTTATTTTCCAATCCACTTTTGAGAGACAAAAACTATAATTTTGTAGTAACACAATTTTATTTTATTTGAATTACTTTACCTTAATCATATCCCGCTATTGACATATCCTTGTATAAACTTGACATTGAAGCATGCTTGTTCCAAAGGGATACGGTACTGTATTTATAGCAAAACAAGTGAATAGGTGGTCCAACTTTTTGTAGGATAGCACAAGGCTTGTGGCTAGGGGTGGGAATTTTTGACACGACCTACGAACACGACACGAACACGACACGAACACGCTACACGATTAATAAATGGGTCGGGTTAGTGTTGAAGGTGTTCAACACGCCAACCCGTTTAATGACACGAATAGTTAAATATATTTTGTATATCTTTAATATGTAAATTCATTCAATAATATAAATTATTACCTACTTACAATATATATATTATAAAACTGAAATTTTTATACTATAAAATAAATTAATTTATAAAATAATAAATTATGATGATTTTAATAATATTTTATACTAACAATAGTTTATATTCTAAAAATAATTTTAATTGATTTAAATATAAAGAATATAATATATTATGTATAACTAAGTTAAACAATTAAGTAAATTATACGAATTAAATATGACACGATTACGATACGTGGGTAACACGTTTAATAATCGGCTGAGTTTGGGTTTTATATTTTGACACGAATAATTAAATGAGTCGACACGACACGACACGAATCCCACCCCTACTTATGACAATTCAGATGGCAGGAGGTCAAAATCCATACTGTGGGCCAGGGGGAGGAGCTCCACTTCGGCTTAAAAGGTCGTTATATGGAATTTTCGGGCAATGACATTTCATTGGGCCCAACAAGATTGGCCTAACTCCCAACGCCCATGAGCAAAAGTAATCATCACATGTACTTGAATTAATATGGGAAATTTCCATTTTACCTCCTGAGGTTTGCTCACAAAAATTTACTCCTGAGAGAGATTAGAAATTGTATTACCCCCTAAAATCTGATTTCCGCGGTTAACTTAAACGGGTTAAGGGTATAATCGAAGACAATGGCAAAACGGTGGTGGAGTTAGAAAAAATAACATAAATAAATAATTTTAATTTAATATAAATTAAATTAATTATTTAAAATAATATAATTATATTTAAAACGGGATAAAATCAAAGTCAAAATCAAATCCCTCTTCTGTTTTGAGTTCCCTCAATTTCTCGCGGACGAAATCGATTGAGGCCGTTCGGCCGCTTCGATGGTTTCATCGGAACGACGGCGTGGAGCCATCGGAGAGAGAAGGGGACCTCGGACGCGGTCCAGTTCGAGTAGAGTACGGCCTCCAAACCCTAAGAACCCGAATCGTCTTCTTCGAATGAGGATTTTACAGCTTCCATTGGGGAGGATTTGTTGAGGGCTTCCGCGGTTTTCGGCAAAGGAAGTGTGAGGATGAGCAGATTGTGATGGAGGATGGTGATGTGGTTGTGATTTTTTTCCCTATTTGCTGGTACGAAAGTTTGCTGGATGGGAAGTGGAAGGTGCTGGTTGCTTGTTGGTGGCGGCTATGGTGTTGTTTTGTTCTGTTCTGGGAAGTTATGTGTTTTTTTTAATAAATATTTTTGTGTTTTGTGAAATTGAAGCATCTAGCAGTGGAGAATAACAAAGTTAAATTGCATCTAGAGATTGCGAATTTAACAGAAGAGAACCCCGTAATTGCTTCTGTCATTATCAGAGTGGTATGCACTGTTGGAGATCGCAAGTCCTTGGCTTGTCCAAGGAATAATTTGATTAATTTGATAAGTCTTGTTTGGTACTTTTCCTGGAAAGTGAAGACTTGTTTTCCTAATTTCGTATCTCTTAATTAACACATTAGCTGTGAACTATTACTAATAAAGAGGTTTAAAGAACAGAGTTGATGAATAGTTATTGTTATTTGTTGATAAACTGGGAAGACATTATAGAATTTTTGAGGTATTTTCAATGTTTTGCATGGTGGTATGTTCTTTGATGTGAAAGGTTTCAAATTTTCAATGATGTTGTTGGTGAAGAAGGGTAGGAGGTGCTAGGGGTGGTATTGGCAAAGGAATCGGTGGTGGGGCAGCTGTGGGGTTTGGTTTAGGTAATAATAGTAGTTGAGTTTGCTTGTGTGGTATTTAGAGCAAATTAGTTAAAAAAAAAAAAAAGGAGTTTTGGTCAAATAACGTATCTTATATTCTCTTTCTTATTTTACCGTTTAAAAATTGACGGCAGAAATCGGATTTTAGGAGGCAATTTGTAATTACTAATATCTCAAAGGGAAATTTTTTTAAGCGAAATTTTTCTAATAATTTTCCTAATAATAGCTATTTAAAATTTTTTAATTGTTATTAATAATTAACTTAATGATTCAAAAAGTCGTTAACCGTAATTAACTCAAATATACATGGTAACTGTGTCCCTCCTTGACTTTTTACAATTATTCAGACCAGACCTTTCTATTTTCACTCTTCAGTGTCTATAGTCATGCCTTATCTTATCAGACCTTTCGTATCATCGATCAGTCCAAACGCTCACAATGAAACGCTCTTCTCTCTTTCTTCCTCCTACACAGCATAACAACTAAAAACAGCAGAAAAAAGGACAATAGCTGAGCAGGAAGTGATGGAAGGTGATATTTTTGTAGTCACAGGTTATGGGCAGGGCCATCTTCATCCATGCATGGAGCTCTGCAAGCACCTTGCTTCTCGAAATTACATTACAACCCTCGTGTTTCCTTCTTCTTTCGCTTCTGCCATCCCCTCCTCTTTCCCGCATAATCCCCGCACCAAAACAGCCCAAATCACCTCGCCGGGTCGATCCATGCCCGGATCGGATCCGCTCCGTCATCAGTCTGCCCAAGACCTCGAGGCCCATCTTGTAAGCCGCTCTGAGAAACCTGACTTGCCCACGCCTCTATGTGCTATCGTTGATTTCCAAATGGGCTGGACCAAACGGCTTTTTTGGAAATTCAATATTCCGGTAATAAGTCTTTTCACTTTCGGCGCGAGTGCTGCCGCCATGGAGTGGGGCGCTTGGAAGGTCCAAGCTTCCGATATCAAACCCGGTGAACTCCGTCTCATTCCCGCGTTACTGGAAGAAATGGCATTAACTTACTGGGATCTTAAACGGAAATCTTCTGGACCGCCAGGTGGTGGGAAAGGGGGTCCGCCTAAACCGGGTGATCGGCCACCGTGGGTTCCAGAAATTGAAGGCTCTATTGCATTGATGTTCAACACGTGTGACGATTTGGATGGCCCTTTTATTAAGTACATGGCTGATCAGATGGGTGTGCCAGCTTGGGGTGTGGGACCGCTGTTGCCGGAACGGTATTGGAAATCCTCCGACTCGTTCATGCGTGACGGAGAGA
The DNA here is from genome assembly GCA_013180625.2 of Boswellia sacra. NCBI lineage: Eukaryota > Viridiplantae > Streptophyta > Magnoliopsida > Sapindales > Burseraceae > Boswellia > Boswellia sacra. The sequence goes on from SNVD02006000.1 coordinate 2,303,573, forward strand.
TTAGAGAACAAAAGCGCCAATCCAATTTCACAGAAGCGGAGGTGATCCAATGGCTGGATTCAAAGCCACGTGGATCGGTTTTATACGTTGCTTTTGGCAGTGAAGTAGGTCCAACCACGGAGGAATATCCTCAACTAGCCGGTGCATTAGAAGAGTCGACCCGACAGTTCATTTGGGTCGTACAACTTGGGTCCGAAGCTCACGTTCCTCACGGGTTAGATAACAGAGTCGGTGACAGAGGTTTGATTATCTACGGATGGGCACCACAATTATTGATTCTGAGTCATAAATCAACGGGTGGTTTTTTATCACATTGCGGGTGGAATTCTACCATGGAGGCAATCGGGCGTGGGATCCCCTTATTGGCTTGGCCCGTTAGGGGTGACCAATACTTTAATGCCAAGTTGGTAGTGTGTCATCTTAAGGTAGGGTATAGGGTGACAGACGATTTATCAGAGATGGTTAAGAAGGATGATATAGTTAATGGAATCGAGAGGCTAATGGGTGATCAAGAGATGAAAAATCGTACCGAGATGTTTCGCAACAAGTTTGAGCGTGGATTTCCAGCGACCTCAGTTGCTGCTTTGGATGCTTTTAGTAATTTTATTAGCCAAAAAGTAACTTAAAGCATCATTTATAATTGAATGCGTGAAAGAATTTGAGTTCTCTTGATTCCCATTTGTAGTTAGAAAAATGTATTGCACCAGTGGTTACTTGATAAGCCTATCCTGTTTTGTGATTGATAAAATATTAAAGTCCACATAACCAATCATATCAGGAGATTTGAATGTGACAAGAACTGAAGAATATTAAGCCATGCAATCCATAAATTGAAAGGAAAACGAAATAAGTTAGGCGTAAAAAGGAGAAAAAAAAACATTGAAAGATCATAATTTGACATATTTATGAAAAGCTTAGATTAAAAGATTGTGAACCACTGAACTGGCAGGTAAACAAAATTCAGGAAGATATGTACACTGATTCAAATATATCAAAACACCAAAACTGCAGTAACATTTTGTTGGCATGAAATCAACCGCATTTGCAAGGAATCCTACTTGTTGTCTTGATAGTACATAACAGAAAAATAAAAAATAATCAGACTTCGGTAGTTATAAAGAAGTGCAAATAATTTTGAAAATTACTCTTCTTTCTTTCTGCGAGCCATTCTTTGCCATCAATTTCCCGCAATCCCTCAATTAAAATGGAAATAAATATTCAAAATTTTTCCGTACAAGATTTGCGAGAGAACTGAGAGAACAGCTTGCAAAGATAAACATGCCAAGACTGCCTCCTGTATAATTGTTAGATGTTCTAGAAGCATATAGCCTAAAGACTTATAAAGAGAATCAGAAGAACAGATTCCTATTATTTTTAAAAGACACTCACATTTTTTACATCAAAACCCACATCATCATAGATTACCCCAAATGCAATGCTCCACCAAGCATCTTCAGATTTGAAATTGAAAATCATAACCAAAATCAAGTATCTAAAGTATGAAAGTCAGATTTCAGTCAAGACTAAAGGATCAGATATGGGAATGAGAATCTAGAGCAGGAATTAACAAAAAGGCGGCTAAATTGTTGAAGAACTTCATTTCTTCATTTCATGGTAAAAATATATTTGTAATACTAATGGTAACTGCTGAATGCAAATGGTAAATCAACTAATTCTTACTACTATGAATCTATATCCTGTGGTTTTAAAATGAACTCCTACCAGTTGTTTCTCCAAAGGATCCACTGTCTCTGTTCATTCCACTCTGAGGACTATCTTCATACATTCATAGACAAAGTAACTTATTGAAGCCGAAGGAAGCACCTGCAGAGAAAGAGCATGAAGATACAGAGCAAGATAGTAAAACCTTAAACCCAAAATTCAAAAAACCATAGAACGCCTATCTGAGTAAAATTATAATTGAATAAAACATCCAAAAAATTATGATCTAAATGTAACATCTTGTTTTGCACAGAGGGCTGGTACACAAGGAACATTGGACGAGAAGAAAGACCACCCAAAGGAGCAAATCTAGCTACAGCCACCATAATTATTTTTCAATTCATGTATTGTATTTGATCATATATGAAGTATATTTTGCATCTAATATGGAAATTGTACTGCCATCATTTAAGAAAGCATAAAAGTCTATGGGAGATGAACAATTATGCCATCAAAAAAGAAGAGCTAAGAAATCTTCTGTTCGAGGAATGATCCATTTGGAGAATCTACATGCAATAGCAAACAAGATTTAAAAGTGTAATTTGTGACTTGGGTCAACATTTTATATTATTTTGTCGAAAAAGGGATAAAAAACATAGTTTTGTTTCTTTATTCGATAATTCATAAGAAGTTATACATGCAGAACTCCTAACCCAGGTCTCTACATAATAAATATGCTGTTAGTTCAGGACGTATCATTGGGACAAATTCATCAAAGATTTCAAAGGTGAATAATGAATCTAGCAGCACAACTTCCTTATTAGTAATCAATCAGTATTTCTTCTACTCAGAAGCACCAAAATAATATGAAGTTCCCGCAAGCAATTCACAACTGAGTTGGTTATATTTTGAACTTAATGTTAATACCTGCAGTAAGCTGGGTATAAGTCCTGCATAGAGCGCTGGAAATCCTCCTTGCTTCACTATCTTGACAAAGGTTGCCATTGCACTCAATTTGGTTGCCTGAACTTGCAACTGAAGCTGTCTCCTCACCACTTCAAAGGGATACGTAGCAGCTTCAGCACAAGCACCAGCAATAGCGCCATATATTAATGTCCTGATAGGCCCCAACTCCAGCTGATCAAAAGCGGTCAACTCGTGCTCCAGCTGACTCATTTTCTGAATTCTTTTCCTACCTTCCGGTGTATGCAAATAAGCAGATTTCAGGATATCATACACACCATAGAAAACTGCACCGGAAGGTGCCATGCTGATGATAGAGGGTACTAAGCCCTTATATAGTGAAAAGAACCCTTCAGTTTGGATCATGTAGCGAAAGGCACCAATTACACCACCCAAGGCTTCTCCACCAGGCGCAACTATCTTCGTACGGATCTGAAAGATATAACAATTTAAGTAAACTCAATTTCAGTGTAAAACCAATAGGGTTACGAAATCAGCTATATATATGCTTTAAGTCTGAATCCATTTAAGAATCAATCTGACAGAAGCAAACGAGCATCTACCATGAGAAAGTTGCATTTTTTACCACCAACCATAAATACAAGTCATGTAACCCAAATGCAGGAAGAAATTGGCAGAGTAAAGCAATTATTAAGAGGAACGAAACTCAGGAATTCTGACGTACAGTGTCAAGTGGCAAACAGAGTACAGTAGCAGTAATGCCAGCAGCAGCACCAGCAATAAACCTCTCAAAATTTGTAGTTTCCTGATTCCCAGAAAATTTGAGCAGTTGCTTTCTATAGGTATCATAAGCGCAGAAGTTGACAGCTTTAAATGGAGCCGTCCGAAGAATGTTAACTAAATTCCCCTTCCAAAAGCCTTTCAATCCTTGAGTAACCGCAATTGTTCTAATCAGCTCAGACAGATTCTTCTGCTCACCACGAACTATATATTCCAGCTTTAATCTCTCAAGCGGCGCAACAAAAGTTCTAACACCCAATAATCATTCACACACACAAATAAGTTAGCAATGTAGTATGAGCCCCAAGAAAATATATATAGGATAGCCTTAACATGTGACTTAATACCTCGAAGAATGTAATTCTTATCGGGGATTGTATTTAATAATTGAAAATTTATAGAAAGAAGTAATATATGTATTAAAATCATTTTATAATAAAGGCATCAAATGGAACAGCCCTCAAAGTGTACCTTGAAACCATGGCTGCAATGGCTCCAGCCCACAGATGCTTAGTGGTGTTCATTGCAACACGTCCACGTACTCTAACCTTCCTCTTCTTTTCATGGGCTTCAATAACAACATTCTCCGTCACAATCTTCCCCGCCTCTTCGGGACTTTTATCTTCATTTTGAACCAAACATACTTTTGGTCTCTCAACGAGTTCATCATTCCTCAAACTAACCGACAAAAACAAATCACTATTCGTAGACGTGACACGATTCTCCCGCCTCGAAATCCCAAAAGCCTCGTGCTTGTAAGAACCGGAAATGCTAATTGAAAAAGCTTTCGATGAAATTAAATGAAGAAACGAAGAAGAGACGGTGGGTTCGAGAAATAAGCCACCGGTGACGAAGAAACTGGAATTGCAGTATAATGAAGGTTGATGTTGGTCGTTAGTGAGTGAATTATTGAACCAGAGGTCAAATCCTGGCATTGTAAGGATCAGTAGTGAAATTGAATTAAGTGTGGTTTGGGCGTTTTTTAAGAGATTGAATTACGAGAGGCCTGGTAGTGAATAAAGGAATGAACTGGCGGATATGGCTTTGGTTTGCTCGGCTTTGGCTTTGCTTCCATCACAGCAGATACGAGAAGTCCCCACCTCCAGAGCAGAGTCCTCTGAGTTGGTTTTTGCGGATTTTGTTTTATTTTTCTTTGCTACTGGTTCCTCTTCATCGTTTTTGGAGTTCTTGCATACACGCGCCTGTTGTATTCTTTTTCACCGTGTTGCCCACAGCCACGTATCGATATTTTGGATGCATAAAAATAATCGAAACCTACTTTCTCTGTCTTCTATTTTACGTATTCCAAATATCTACTGATAAAGAATTCTATTAAAATTAAAAATTAAAAAAATTATCCTACAAACTTGAACCCGAATAATCAGATTATTAATATTATTAAATATATTATCTATGTCAAATCAACGGCCACATTAATCAAATTTTCTAATGAGATACAGGAGTTAAAATGGGCAAAATAATAAGATAATGTCACTTACTGAATGATAACTTTGTACTAATATTATGCTACACTGCTTTATATTATAAGCCAGTACCATCTAATTGCACAACTACATATATTCTCACAATCTAACTGATTGAGTCTCTAATTTTATATTCTCACAATCTAACTGATTGAGTCTCTAATTTTATCATAATTTCTGCTATATTCACATTGCTTAAGAGGTTGTATCATCTAAATATTGCACAATTAATCTACATTTTAGTAAAGATGATATGATAAAATAAAAAATGTATACAATGTTGTATGTTTCAAATTTTTGTTTTCAAATTATGTATTCTAAATGAAATGACATTAATCTTAATTTAAGGTTACTCCATAATTTATTATATTATCACACAATCTATTTAACAAATTGTAATAAGGTCCACATAATTTAATCGATCCGATACAAATTTGAAATAAATATCATTATCTAAACCTATTTTAAATAATTTAATATAATTTATGGATAGTTTATATTAGAGTTACATACACTATATAATATATATCATACACATTTTTCTTCTTCATAATACATTTTATTGATTTTCTTGAAAAGTAAATATAATAAACTACCAGGATGAAATTAATCCTGGTAAGGAATAATTTAATCTAAAAAGTACATGCACTCTTATGTAACTTGCTTTATCGATCTTTAATACATTGAATGTTTAATTGATTTAGGACATGTATTATATATTTTGCATTATGACAATAAACATGTAAGCGTTAATGAATAATTTAATTTTAGTTTCGAATATATATTTTTCAATATTTTTAGCCAATCAAATATTTATCTATTGAGCTTGAGTTCTATATAACTATTGCTTCCAAGCGCTTACAAATGACTGAGAGTAATTTATTAAACAAATAAAAGGATTTAAATTCACGTTTCCAATTAAGAAGACTTTGTAAGAGTGACTTAAACGCTTATCGAATAGTAATTTCATAATTGCGCATTATATTTAGGACATGTTTGGCAGCCTGCACTGTACTATATAAAAACTCTACACTGTATTAATTTATACAATATTTGTGTTTGGCATAAACTCTGTATTGTATTAAATAATACACTGCATAAATTAATGTAACATGTATTAGATTATCTAATGCAGAGAAAAACAACCGCATTACCTTACACTACACAAAATTAATACAATTTTTTAAATTTTTTCGAATCCCATCCGATCTCCTCCTCTCCTCTAATACGCGTCTCTTTCATCTCCACCTACGGTTCCCTCTCATCTCCACCTCCGACGCTCTCTCATCTCCATCACTGTCGTCGTCGCTGTCACCATCTCCGTCACCATCGCTGTCTCCATTTTCGTCATCGTCTCAGTCTTTCTCTCTCATCTCCATCTTCCTCTGACGTCTTCAGGTACCTTCACCTCCCTCTCTCTGTAAATTTCTCAAATTATTATCTTTACACTCATCTCCTACTCTTGGATTTCGAATTTGATTATTTTCTAATTTGGGTATATGTTGATTATTTTGTCTCTGTAATCTTTGTTTCAATTTTATATGATTATGTTAATTTTTTATTTCTGTTGATTTTTTTAATTTTTTGATTCTGTTAATTTAATTTATTGTGTGTGTATATATATGTTGATTCTTTCGTTTTTTATGTTGGTGTGGATTTGCTTTTGTTTCATCAAAAGCCTTGACCTCTTTAACACGATCATATTCGTGATACATCCTTACTCTTATTTTGGAATTTTGTCGAACATCTGGTACACGAACTCCAAAACATGTATATTGTGCTTAAATGGGATCGACTAACACAACCAGAGACAGATTATCTGGTTTCTCATAATCTGTGCCAGCCAATGCTGCTTCTGTTTCCTTCTACCAAGATGAAGCAGAGATAGAGCAGTATTGAGGCACGCTGGAGAGAGACAGAGAGAGAAGAATGGTATCTTTGAGAGATTGAGAGACTAATTACATGAAAATTGCATTTATGTGATCATTGTTTGGAAATGCCCATGTGGGGTGATATTAAAGATGAGGTTAGCTTAGCTAACCATTATCATTAACCTTATGCCTTGCATTTTTGATGCAATAACAATTGCCCTGCATTGTAATAATCTTGCTCTGACTTGATGATACCAAAAAAAAAAAAAAAAACTCTTGTCTCTCTAGCTCAACTATTTTTCACAATTAGAACTTTCTTAGTTATGTTTAGAACTCATTGTAATTTAATTATGCTACCTTAGCAAAGGGTCATGTTTTCATTTCATAAACCAAATCCTCTCTATCGGAGTGGTTTTAAATGGTGGTTATAAATACCACCAAGTTGTCACTGAGTTGTATTCATCTTACCCTTTTTTACTATTTAAATAGATAGGGGACCTCTTCTCTGCTTTTGTTTTTTTTTTTTTCTATTATTTGTGCATGTTCTAAAGTTATTGTTAAAAATTTTGATTTGGTTTAAACAATTTAGCTATGTGAATTCTTGGAAAGGTGTATATAATATATGATTGAAAAGGGGGAAAAAAGTCAACAGCACATGCCGTATTGGTCCAGTGTCTATACTTTAGCCATTTCCTAAATGCAGGCAAGAGAAATGAGGCAGGTGATTTGTTGCATGTGATAATAATCAATAATGCATGTAATACAAGCATTAGAGAATACAAAAAGGGACGCATAGGGCATTAATATAGGAACCTAAAAGTTCACACTTAAAGAAGAAGGGTAAAATAAGAATTTTATAGGAATGATTTCGAATCAATCCCCACTCTTCAATTTGAATGAAGATCCTAAAAATAATTTCAACAACAATGGACATGAACCTGGTAGCCGCTAGCACTTCCAACCCAACAGTGAAAATACACAACCAACTAGCTAGATACCATCGGTGTGGAATCCCAAATATATATAAATATATATGTGTGTGTGTATATATATATATATATATATATATTATAAATTTTAGAAAATATGACTAGGGGTATTTGAGTAATTTTATAAGAATTGGGTTGGATTATAGTTGTGGGCTTGTGTTAGAAATTAGTAGGGGTGAATTGAGCTTGAATTTGAAATTAGTGGACCTAAGCCCATAAACCAAGGCCTTGTATATAAATAAGGGGGGGATTTTTCTGGAAAAGGGGGAGATATTTTTCTTTTATTTTGGGGATAGAAGAGAAGGGAGTGGACGGCAAAAGAAAGAGAAGAAGAAGAAGAAGAAGAAGAAGAAGAAGAGAAGGAAGAAAGAGAGGAAAATTTCAAAGAAGTTTAGCTTGGAAAACAGGTAGGAGATTCTAACACTCTACTTAATTCATGTTATGTGTTTTGTTATTGAATTGATATTGTTGTTATGTATGTGTCATGTTTTGACTTGATTTCTTGGTTGCTTGGATGATGAAATATAAGTGAAGTTACTTATTACAAGTTGTTTGTTGTGATTGCATGAAGAATTATGTGTGAATTGAAGTGTTGATGAAGTGGAGTAGAGATGATTTTGTGAGAAGTGCAGTTCATGTGACTGTCTTGTGTTGATTGAGTTGATGCGTTTTTCTGGATTGAGAATTGTATGATTTCTCAATTGTTTTGGAAAATAGACGTATTAAGCTTTAATTAACGGTTGATTTCTTTGAATTTGGAGTTAAAACGGATTTTTGGTGAATTTTTGAAGTTGAGAGTTGAATTCTGGAAATGGGACGTTTTAAACCAATTCTGGAATTCGATTCTGGTGTTTCGCTCGACAGTGAACAGTGTTCGAGTGAATAGTATTCGAGTGTTCGAGCGAATAATGTCGAGTGAACAGTGTCGCGTGTTCGAGTGAACAGTGTCGAGAAACAGTGCTCGAGTGAACATTGTCGAGTGTTTTAGTGAACAGTGTTCGAGTGTTCGAGTGAACAATGTCGAGTGTTCGAGTAAACAGTGTCGAGAAACAGTGTCGAGTGAATATTGTCGAGTGTTTCAGTGAACAGTGTTCGAGTGTTCGAGTTCGAGTGTTCGAGTGAACAGTGTCGAGTGAACAATGCTCGTGTGAATATTGTCGAGTGTTTTAGTGAACAGTGTTCGAGTAAATAGTGTCGAGTGTTCGAGTGAACAGTGTCGAGAAACAGTGTCGTGTGAACAGTATTCTCGAATGAACAGTGTTTCGAGTGAACACTATCGAGAAACAGTGTCGAGTGAACAGTGTCAAGTGTCGAGCAAAATTTCAGAACCACCCCAAATTGACTGTATACTTCCCAAAAGTCCTGTATTTTGCATAAAAATCATGTTTTCTTAAGATTTATCATAGTAATGACATTGAAAGGCTATTATTGTATGCATTGGACCTTGGATGAGCCGTTTTGTATGCGGATCCAAGGAGAATGCAGATAAAATGATATGAAATGTTGGACCTTGGGTGGACCGTTTTGTACACGGACCTAAGGGGAACACGAGTATAATGATATGAGGTGTTGGACCTTGGGTGGACCGTTCTGTATACGGACTCAAGGGGAACGCGAATATAATGACATAAGGTGTTGGACCTTGGGTGACCGTTCTATATACGGACCAAAGGGGAACATGAGTATAATGATATGAGGTGTTGGACCTTGGGTGGACCGTTCTGTACACGGACCCAAGGGGAACACGAATATAATGATATGAAGTGTTGGACCTTAGGTGGACCGTTCTGTATACGGACCTAAGGGGAACACGAGTATAATGATATGAGGTGTTGGACCTTGGGCGGACCGTTTTGTACACGGACCCAAGGGGAACACAAATATAATGATATGAGGTATTGGACCTTGGTGGACCGTTCTATATACAGACCCAAGGGGAACGTGAATATTTTGATATGATGTGTTAGACCTTGGATGGGTCGTTCTATATATGGATTCAAGGGGAATGCGAATAGAGATTTCATATGCGAACGAACATAATAGTTTGATATATTATTATTGGATGTCTAATCCTGTGATTGAATATTTATGGAATGTGAATAATTTCGTATAATGTTAGAACTTTCTTACTGTGGATGCTCATCCTAGAGATATTCCAGAGCTTTCTTAGGGAGTTTGGAGTCTGCATGCTTATAAAGATTTTGTATCGGATTGTCTTGATTCTCCTATATGTAATGGGAGATTTTGTTAGGTGACTATTAATTGATGTATTGATTTTAGTCCCCAGTGTATGTAAAATTAATTTTTGAATAAATAGTCATAAGTTGTAATGACTTCTTGTGATATATAAAAAAAAAAGTTTTATGAGATATGGATGACGTAATTTTTATAAATTCTTATTCAATCACCTCTAACATCTCTAAATAAGAGATGTTAGGATGTGACAGAGTGGTATCAGAGCTTAGGCTTTTCTGTGGACCTGTGTAGAAAATGTAGATGGTCTGGGAGGGGTAAAGTCATGTTTGTGTGCTTGCATGCATCTTGCATAACTGATTGATGTGATTCTGTTCCATATATTATGGAATTTTGCCACTTGTGTTTTGCCATTGATAAAATTTGATAATGAGTTCTCTTATGCACAAGTGCTTCAAGTTCTAACCCACCTGAGGATGGTGAGAGGTCAGAATTTTATAGGGCCATGAGGGATGTGGCCAATACATTGGCCGAAACAGTGGCAAACACGGTTAGGGAGACTCTTCGTGCTAACCCACCACCACCACCGCCTCAACCGGTGTTAGAGACGGGTGTTGATAATGGAATGAAGGGTGCAATTAGAGAATTCCAACACCATAATCCACCTATTTTCAATCGAGAGCCCGATCTGAATGTTGCAGAAGATTGGCTTATACGAGTTGAGTACCTCTTTAGTTTTTTTTTGCAAGTTGAAGAGGATTTACGGGTTAGGGTGGCAACTCATCTGTTGTTAGGAGAGACATTATAGTGGTGGACATCTGTTGAACGTATTAGAAGAGAAAACATCCTTTCATGGAGGGACTTCTCTACTGATTTTATAGATAAATATTTTCCTACGATAGTGCAATAGTATGAGGCACGGTTTACTACCTTATCTCGTTTTGTACCTGGATTGGTGGCAGATGAGGCTAGTAAAGCTCGAAGATTTCAAAAGGGGTTGAGAGATGACATCAGACCCTCAATTGTAGTGTGTAGACTAACTACATATTCTAATGTAGTGGACACCGCCTTAGTTGTAGAACATGAACTATCCCACTTCCGGAGTCATAGAGTGTGAGGCATTGGCATGTCAAGTGAGTCCTCACAGAGTTAGAGAGTTTATTATGGGTGTGGAAAACTAGGTCACTTGCGACATCAGTGTCCCATATGTTATAGATGCGGACAATACGGTCATATGCAACGGGATTATCCAGACAGTCTAGACCACCATTTCAAGGACGTGCCTCTCGAGGACAAAGTCGTGTGAGTCGTTCGGGTTTGAGTCCCGGGCCCAAAGTAGACAATACATAGAGTTATAGTGTCGGACCTTGGGTGGGCTGCCCTGTGTGCAGACTCAGGGGGGACTCTTAATATATATATATATATATATATATATATATATATATATATATATTTGTGCATGGGCCCGTGTTTTATTTGATTATGGAGCTACGCATTCTTTTATATCTACCCATTTTACTTCTGTGTTAGGATTAGAGTCTAATTTGTTGGACTCTGTACTACATGTGGAGTCACTTATGGGCAGTACTCTAGAGGTTGAGAGTACCGTTCCTGTATTTTAGAGATCAATGGGCACATGTTATCATGTAATGTGATACTTATGGATTTCATGGAGTATGATGTGATAATAAGAATGGATTGGTTGTTTGCCTATCAAGTTATATTAGATTGTCACAAGAAAGGGGTAAGGAACATGATATCAAGTATATTAGTAAAGAAGATTAATAAAGGGGTTTCTAGACTTCCTCGTGTGGTGAGTGAATTTCGTGATGTTTTTCCTGAAGAATTACCTGGGTTACCTCCAACTAGAGAAGTGGAGTTTGCTACCGAGGTGTATCCAAGTGTGGCACCTATATCAGTTACTCCTTATCGAATGGCTCCAGCATAATTGGGAGAGCTAAAGTTACAAATATAAGAATTATTAAAGAAATGATTTATTTGACCTAGTACTTCTCCTTGGGGTACACCAGCTTTGTTCGTGAAGAAGAAAGATGGTTCATTGTATTTATGCATCGATTACAGGCAGTTGAATCGCGTTATAGTGAAAAATAAATATCCTCTACCTAGGATCGATGATTTGTTCGACCAGTTGAGAGGATCTTGTTGTTTTTCTAAGATAGATTTTCGTTCGGGTTATCATCAATTGAGAATAAAGGAAGGAGATATGCTCAAGACCGCTTTTCGTACCCGGTATGGATATTATGAATTCTTGGTCATGCCATTTGGACTAACTAATACTCCTGCTGCCTTTACGGATTTGATGAACCGTGTTTTCAGACCCCACCTAGACCAATTTGTGATTGTGTTTGTGGATGATATCCTTATTTATTTTTCGTCTAAAGTTAAACATGAGCAACATCTACGGATAGCACTTCAAACACTGAGAGAGTATAGTCTTTATGCCAAGCTGAGTAAATATGAATTTTGGCTATCAGAAGTAAAATTTTTAGGCCATGTGGTGTCAAGACAGGGAATCTCAGTGGATCCATCGAAAGTAGAAGCAGTTATGAAGTGGGAAACCAAAGAATGTGTTTGAAGTATGCAGCTTTTTGGGTCTAGCAGGGTACTATCAGCATTTTGTTGAAAATTTTTCTCGATTGGCTGTACCGATGACAAGATTAACAAGGAAAGGAGTCAGATTCGAATGGAATGATGCATGTGAGCAAGCATTTCAAAAAAAAAAAAGTGAGAGAAGATTAACTCAGCACCTATTCTCGTGATACCACAATGTGAAGTTGATTATGTAGTTTTCACCGATGCTTCCTTGGATGGGTTAGGGTCTATGTTAATACAACAGGGTCGAGTTGTAGCCTATACATCTCGTCAGTTGAAACCTCATGAGTAGAATTATCCTACTCATGACTTAAAACTTGCCGCGGTAGTGTATGCTTTGAAAACCTGGCGGCATTATTTGTAAGGAGAAAGATTTGAAGTCTTTTGTGATCATAAAAGTTGGAAATACATTTTCACCCAAAAAGATTTGAATCTGAGACAACGAAGATGGATGGAGTATTGGGAAGACTATGATTTCTCTATCCAATATCATCCAAATAAGGCAAATGTGGTAGTTGAAGTATTAAGTAGAAAGTCGAGGGCCACGACTAGTGCAATGATAGGTAAGTGGAGCATGTTGCGGTCTGTTTATGATTATGATATCTAGGCTGAGGATCGCGGAGATCAGATTCACCTTTTTACACTTGTTAACCAACCGTCTCTGGTGTATAGAGTGATTGAATAGCAACATCAAGATTTTGAGACCAGAGCCTTATATGAGCAAGTGTTATGCGGTGATGGAAGTGTGGATTGGACAATTGGTTTAGAAGGGAGTTGGCAATTCAAGGGCAAAATTTTGGTTCCATCGAGTAAAGAGTGTAAAGATGATATTCTTAAGGAATTTTATCATTCTAAATTCACTGTTCATCCAGGTGGTACCAAGATGTATCATAAATTGTGTCGACAATTTTGGTGGAAAGGAATAAAGTGGAATGTTGCTAAATATATGGCTAGATGCCTTACTTGTCAACAAGTGAAGGCTGAGCACCAAAGGCCTGCAGGATTTTTCCAACCACTTCCTGTAATAGAATGGAAATGAGACGCATCCTTTGGGAACAAAACCTTAAGGGCTGAGGCCTAATAGAGAACAATACGGTTTAGTGTGCGATTGGGTTCAGACCGGCAATGGGATCGGGACGAGGTAGTAGGCCTCGGCCCAGATCGTCACAGTACTCATATTTTCAAATTTCGAGGACGAAATTTATTTTAGGAGAGTAGGTTGTGGAATCCCAAATATATATAAATATATATGTGTATATATATATATATTATAAATTTTAGAAAATATGACTAAGGGTATTTGAGTAATTTTATAAGAATTGGGTTGGATTATAGTTGTGGGCTTGTGTTAGAAATTAGTAGGGGTGAATTGAGCTTGAATTTAAAATTAGTGGACCTAAGCCCGTAAACCAAGGCCTTGTATATAAATAAGAGGAGGATTTTTCTGGAAAAGGGGGAGATTTTTTTCTTTCATTTTGGGGATAGAAGAGAAGGGAGTGGACGGCAAAAGAAAGAGAAGAAGAAGAAGAAGAAGAAGAAGAAGAAGAGAAGGAAGAAAGAGAGGAAAATTTCAAAGAAGTTTAGCTTGGAAAACAGGTAGGAGATTCTAACACTCTACTTAATTCATGTTATGTGTTTTGTTATTGAATTGATATTGTTGTTATGTATGTGTCATGTTTTGACTTGATTTCTTGGTTGCTTGGATGATGAAATATAAGTGAAGTTACTTATTACAAGTTGTTTGTTGTGATTGCATGAAGAATTATGTGTGAATTGAAGTGGAGTAGAGATGATTTTGTGAGAAGTGCAGTTCATGTGACTGTCTTGTGTTGATTGAGTTGATGCGTTTTTCTGAATTGAGAATTGTATGATTTCTCAATTGTTTTAGAAAATAGACGTATTAAGCTTTAATTAGCCGTTGATTTCGTTGAATTTGGAGTTAAAACGGATTTTTGGTGAATTTTTGAAGTTGAGAGTTGAATTCTGGAAATGGGACGTTGTGAACCAATTCTGGAATTCTATTCTGGTGTTTCGCTCGACAGTGAACAGTGTTCGAGTGAATAGTATTTGAGTGTTCGAGCGAATAGTGTCGAGTGAACAGTGTCAAGTGTTCGAGTGAATAGTATTCGAGTGTTCGAGTGAACAGTGCTCGAGTGAACAGTGCTTGAGTGAATATTGTCAAGTGTTTTAGTGAACAGTGTTCGAGTGTTCGAGTGAACAATGTCGAGTGTTCGAGTGAACAGTGTCGAGAAACAGTGTCGAGTGAACAGTGCTCGAGTGAATATTGTCGAGTGTTTTAGTGAACAGTGTTCGAGTATTCGAGTGAACAATGTCGAGTGTTGGAGTGAACAGTGTCGAGTATGTTAGCCCTAAGGCTACATGATAATTTTGATGATAACAATACACATTGATTAATTGAGATTTACTAACATGTTTATTTATGTGCAAGAGTAAGATCATTGAAATAATTTTAAAATCAAGAAGAGGCTTATTAAAATGAAGTGTTGAAGCTAAGGAGAAGACTACATGTTAAAGGCACCAAAGTTTAAGAACAAGGATTGACTCAAGGAATGTGACACATGAGCAATGTTCAATCAATTGGTCATATATATCTTTACAAATATCCAAATGATGTGATTCTTGAGCTTTGGAAAGCTTACTCAATTTATAACATTTCATATGTTTTAATGAAATTCAAATTTCAAGTGAAATGTTGTCCAAATCATCATGCAAGTTGAAAGACAAATGGAAGCAGCTAACATGAGCACCGAATACTCCTTTGGACATATCTTGAGCTAGAAAAATCAAAATGACTTGATTCTTATGGCATTGGAAGATGACTTAATGAAGAACATTTCATATGTTTTGAAGAAATTCAAATTTCAAATGGAATGCCTTATAATTGACATGAATTCGGTGGACTGACACAGAGAAGAAAAATCAACTCACATGAGCACCGAATGGTGATTTTGCCATATCTTAAGATAGAGATATCCAAATTCTTTGATTCTTAATGTTTTGAAAATATTATTCAAATATGAAGATCTTTTATGTTTTTGAAGAAATTCAAATTTCAAACGGAAGGCTGACAGAATTATCATTCAATTTGGTGGACTGACACAAGAAAGAAAAATCAAGTCACATGAGCACCGAATGGTGTTTTGGCCATATCTTGAGCTACAGATATCCAAATGACTTGGTTCTTGATGCGTTGGAAAGCTTATTCAAATGTGCAGATCTTTTATGTTTTGCATATTTTCAAATTTCAAATGAAACACTGACAAAAATGGCAGAAAAAATTATGGTTTTTATGGTGGGCAGAAAATTTGGAGTTGGTGTCTTCACTTGACTAAGTTCATCTCATTTGCCTATAAAAGGAGCCCTTCTCCCATTCATTCAAGAACATCCATCAAGCCACAAATAAGGGAAATATCATTTTTAGAGAGCTTTTATATTTTTTATCTACTCTTTGAGGAAAGTTGTATTTTGTTATAAACAATTATCTTTGTTCTTGTATTGTGGTGAGAGTGAGATCTTATTGTAAAGGATAAAAGTTATCCTTGAGAGAAATATTTCCTTGGTTAGGTTGTTCATCAAGAAGAACTCTTGGTGTGGTGTTATCAAGGGTTGAAGGAAGTTGCCTTGGTGAGGTTGTTCATCAATAAGAACTCTTGGTGTGGTGTTATCAAGAGTTGAAGGAAGTTGCCTTGGTGAGGTTGTTCATCAAGAAGAACTCTTGGTGTGGTGTTATCAAGGGTTGAAGAAAGTTGCCTTGGTGAGGTTTGTTCATCAAGAAGAACTCTTGGTGTGGTGTTATCAAGAGTTGAAGGAAAAAGTCTTGGTGAGGTTGTTCATCAAGCAAGTTTAAGTTTCTATCAACTTAGTGGAAAGCTGCTTGTGGAGCTAGGAGCCCGTGGACGTAGGCAAGGTTTGCCGAACCACGTACATCGAGTTTGCACTCTCTCTATCCCTATCCTCTTTACATTTACTTGCACTTGTGATTGTTCTTTATTGATATTCTCTTGATTGCATTCTCTCTTCATCTTCTTCACCTTTATTCTCAAAGAAAGTATTAAATAATTTTGATCTTTCAAGAAAAGTTTTTTAAATCCGTTTTGATAAATAAAAACCCAATTCACCCCCCCTCTTGGGTTGCCATACCTGGGTCAACAAGTGGTATCAGAGCAAGGTTGCTCATTTTTTTTAAAATCTTAATCGATTTTTGAGCTATGACAATTTTTAATTCAACTTCATATGTTGAGGGACTTTCTATCTCTAGACCTCCATTTTTTAATGGAAGTGATTACTCTTATTGGAAAACTAGAAGGAGTATTTTCTTGAAATCTTTTGATTATGATTTGTGGTCTATTGTTTTGGAAGGACCTTTTGTTCCTACCAAAATTTAAAATTGGGAATGCATGCTTAAAGAACCTAAAGAGTTTAGTGAAGATGATAAAAAGAAATTGAGTTTGAATGCTAAAGCTATGAATTTGTTATATTGTGCTCTAGATAGAAATGAGTTTAATAGAATATCTACTTGTTCTACGGCACAAGAAATATGGCACACACTTGAAGTAACTCATGAAGGACTTAGTCAAGTTAAAGAATCCAAAATTAGTATGCTAGTTCATAGTTATGAGCTTTTTAAGATGAAATCGGATGAATCAATTTCTGAAATGTTTACTAAATTTACGGATATTATTAATAGTTTGAAATCTCTTGGTAAATCTTATTCTAATGTTGAAATGGTGAGAAAGATTCTTAGGTGTTTACCAAAATCTTGGGAGCCAAAAGTGACGGCAATTCAAGAAGCAATGGACTTCACCAAACTACCATTAGAAGAACTTATGGGTTCTCTCATAACTCGTGAAATCATCTTGAAGGAGAACGAAGAAGAAGATTGCGATGTGGCAAACATGTGCTTCATGGCTTTAAGAGAAAATGAGATAAGTATTCTAAACCATGATCGTAAGCTTTCATATGATGAATTACTTGAAGAATTCCAAAATTTACACGTGCAAGTTGATAAACAAAATTCAAAAATCAATGCTTTCAAAAAGAAGTCAAAAATCATGTTATCTCAATTAGAAGAGTTGGTAGAAATAAATGAAGCTTTAAAAAATGAAAATGAAATTTTAAGGCAAAAAGATTTTGAAAGTTTGGAAAATCAAATACATTTTTTAAAAACTGAAAATGAGATTTTAAAACAAAAGGATTTTGATAAATTAGAGAAAGAAAATGTTATTTTGAAAAAGGAAAATAATGACTTAGAAATATTGTATGATAGTTTTTTACAAAAGCAGCAAAAGAATTTGAATCTATCTATGTTTACAAAACCAAAGGTGTGTTTTTGATAAATAGAAGGGTTAGGATAGTAAAGGTCATAAAATCAAAAGTATTTTAAAAACTATTTTGTTCATATCGCATCTTCCTTTAACAGGAAAAATGTTTTAACATCCTATCATTCTGTAATTAGTGTGGAGAAAGGACACATAATACTCTTGTTTACATTAAAAGAAATCCTAATTTGAAACAAATATGGGTTCCAAAAAGTATCATAACTAATCCCCAAGGACCCAAGAACTTTTGGGTACCAAAAAGTTACTCCTGGAATGTTGATTGTAGAGACAAAGGAGTGGCAAACACAAGTGGTACTTAGATAGTGGATGCTCAAGGCATATGACCGGAGATGCCTCCAAATTTTCAAGATTAATCATGAAGCAAGGAGGATATGTGACCTTCGGTGATAATGCCAAAGGAAGGGTAATCGAACATGGTGATATTGGTAACCCTTTTTCACTTATTATTGAAAATATTTTGCTTGTTAATGGTTTTAAACATGATTTGATTAGCATTAGTTAATTTTGTGATAAGGGATATTTCGTTACTTTTGAGCATAATAGATGTGTGATTAAGGATGTTAGTAACAATAAGACATTATTTGTTGGTAATAGATGTGGTAATATTTATACATTTGATATTGATGTTAATGATCATGTAGAAAATTGTTTCATTTGTTTAAATATGTGAATAGATGTCTTGGTTATAGGGCAATAGAGGTAGGGTCATGCTAGCATGGACCATTTCAAAAAATTTCTAAAAATGATTTATTGATGGTCTTCCAAAAATAAAATTTGAAAATGATAAAATTTATGATGCTGTTCAATTTGGAAATACCAGTGAGAACTTCTTCAACAAAAGAAATTTTTTCAACAATAACCTCTAACAAATTACTTCATTTGGTTTATTTGGCCATCAGAACACGCAAACCCCCCCCCCCCCCCCGCTCAAGTTTGTGGAAAGTATTATGTTTTTGTTATTGTGGATGATTATTCAAGATTCACTTGGTTATTATTCTTGAAAACTATAAATGAGGCCATACAAGCTTTTTCAAAATTTGCAAAAAGAGTCCAAAATCAAAAAGGGCATTCTATTGTATCCACTAGAAGTGATCATGGTGGTGAAGTAGACAATGTCGCGTTTGAAAATCTTTGTGGTGAAAATGGTTTTGAACATAATTTTTTCGCACCTAGAACTCCATAACAAAATGGTGTTGTTGAGAGGAAAAATAGGACTATCCAAGAAATGGCTAGGACCATATTACTTGAAAATAATTTGCCAAAATATTTTTGGGCCGAAGCCGTTAATACCGCATGCTTTATAATCAATAGAGTTCATATTAGAGCTTTAATAAAGAAAACTCCTTATGAACTTTGGAAAGGAAGAAAACCCAACATTGGATTTTTTAAAGTTTTTGGATGTAAATGTTTTATTTTAAACATCAAGGATAACCTTGAAAAATTTGATGCAAAAGCCGATGTTGGAATTTTTGTTGGCTACTCCAACCATAGTAAAGCATATAGAGTTTTTAACAAAAACACTCTTACTATTGAAGAATCTATGCTATATTGATTTTGAACGTAACTACTGTGATTTCTTCAAAGAAGTTAGATATGATATTTGTTAAGGTTTGGAAAGGCAATCGAAGGATCCGTCTTGATGAAAGACCAAGATGAATTCCACTCCAATAAGACAGCTTGCGGAAGTAATTGATTATGCCCAGATCTACTCCCAAGGAATGACATGATACTATAAAGGCTCACCCTAAAAGAATCTCATTATAGGTGAACCATCACAAGGTATAAGAACTAGATCTTCTTTTAGGAACTTTTGTAATCATTTTGTATTTGTCTCTCAATTTGAACCAAAATCTTTAAAGAAGCCGAAAATGACGAAAGTTTCATTTTGGCTATGCAAGAAAAATTGAACTAATTCGAGAGAAATCAAGTTTGGGAATTAGTCCCTAGACCCAAATATGACTAAACCCCTTAGTCAAGATAGATTTTGCATAATTATAAGAGAATTAGGCATGTTGGATATGTCTTAATTTTGCTTTTATATAACAATCTTTGAATTATAGCATATGTTAAGGAGAGAATATATTTAGAGGGAGTAGTTAATTTGATTACATCTTTTTGATGATAACACAAGGGGGAGAAATAGTTGAGTTGGATTGCTTATATTCATAACAAGTGCCATTCTTTTTGCTTATTGTTGATTTATTTTCATTCTTGATTTTAGATTATATTTTAAAGCAATCAATGGTTTGTCATCATCAAAAAGGGGGAGATTGTTAGCCCTAAGGCTACATGATAATTTTGATGATAACAATACACATTGATTAATTGAGATTTACTAACATGTTTATTTATGTGCAAGAGTAAGATCATTGAAATAATTTTAAAAATCAAGAAGAGGCTTATTAAAATGAAGTGTTGAAGCTAAGGAGAAGACTACATGTTAAAGGCACCAAAGTTTAAGAACAAGGATTGACTCAAGGAATGTGACACATGAGCAATATTCAATCAATTGGTCATATATATCTTTACAAATATCCAAATGACGTGATTCTTGAGCCTTTGGAAAGCTTACTCAATTTATAACATTTCATATGTTTTAAAGAAATTCAAATTTTAAGTGTAAGATCGTCCAAATCATCATGCAAGTTGAAAGACAAATGGAAGCAGCTGACATGAGCATCGAATACTCTTTTGGACATATCTTTAGCTAGAAAAATCAAAATGACTTGATTCTTGCGGCATTGGAAAGATGACTTAATGAGGAACATTTCATATGTTTTGAAAAAATTCAAATTTCAAACAGAAGGCCGACATAATTGACATGCAATTCGGTGGACTGACACAAAGAAGAAAAATCAACTCACATGAGCACCGAATGGTGTTTTGGCCTGTCTTAAGATAGAGAATATCCAAATTTTTTGAATCTTAATGTTTTGGAAAGCTTATTCCAAATATGAGATCTTTTATGTTTTGAAGAAATTCAAATTTCAAACGGAAGGCTTGCCAGAATTAATCATTCAATTCGGTAACTGACACATGGGAGTAAAATCAAGTCACATGAGCACCGAATGGTTTTTTTGCCATATCTTTAGCTACCAATATCCAAATGACTTGATTTCTTGTGCGTTGCAAAGCTTATTCAATGTGAAAATATTTTATGGTTTTGCAGATTTTCAAATTTCAAACAGAACATTGACAAAAATGGGCAGAAAAAATTACAGTTGTTTATGGTGGACAGAAAATTTGGAGATGGTGTATTCACTTGATTAAGTTCATCTCATTTGCCTATAAAAGAGCCATTCTCCCATGCATTCAACAAGAAAAGAGAAGCATCTATCAAGCAAAAAAAAAAAACAAGAGAAATATCAAGTTTAGAGAGCTTTTATATTCTTTATCTACTCTTTGAAGAGAGTTGTACTTTTTTTATAAAAATTATCCTTGTTCTTGTATTGTGGTGAGAGTGAGATATTCTTGTAAAGGATAAAAGATATCCTTGAGAGAACTCTTTCCTTGGTGAGGTTGTTCATCAAGAAGAACTCTTGGTGTGGTGTTATCAAGAGTTGCAGGAAAAAGTCTTGGTGAGGTTGTTTATCAAACAAGTTGTAAAGATTTCTACAACTTAGTGGAAAGCTTAGCTCGTGGAGCTAGGAGCCTGTGGACGTAGGCAAGGTTTGCCGAACCACGTAAATTGAGTTTGCACTCTCTCTATCCTTTCCTCTTTACATTTACTTGCACTTGTGATTGTTCATTATTATTATTCTTTTGATTGCATCTTTGATAAATTCCAATTTCATATTCTTCACCTTTATTCTTAAAGAAAGAGTGAACTAATTTTGATTTTTTCAAGAAAAGTTTTACAAATCCGTTTTGATAAATAAAAACCCAATTCACCCCCCCTCTTCATACCTGGGTCAACAAGTGGTATCAGAGCAAGGTTGCTCATTTTTTTTTAAATCTTAACCGATTTTGAGCTATGGCTACTTTTAATTCAACTTCATATGTTGAGGGACTTTCTATCTCTAGACCTCCATTTTTTAATGGAAGTGATTACGCTTATTGGAAAACTAGAATGAGTATTTTCTTGAAATCTTTTGATTATGATTTGTGGTCTATTGTTTTGGAAGGACCTTTTGTTCCTACCAAAATTGAAAATGGGGAATGCCTGCTTAAACAACCTAAAGAGTTTAGTGAAGATGATAAAAAGAAATTGAGTTTGAATGCTAAAGCTATGAATGTGTTGTATTGTGCTCTAGATAGAAATGAGTTTAATAGAATATCTACTTGTTCTACGGCACAAGAAATATGGCACACACTTGAAGTAACTCATGAAGGAACTAGTCAAGTTAAATAATCCAAAATTAGTATTCTAGTTCATAGTTATGAGCTTTTTAAGATGAAATCGGATGAATCAATTTCTGAAATGTTTACTAGATTTACGGATATTATTAATAGTTTGAAATCTCTTGGTAAATCTTATTCTAATGTTGAAATGGTGAGAAAGATTCTTAGGTGTCTACCAAAATCTTGGGAGCCAAAGGTGACGGCAATTCAAGAAGCAAAGGACCTCACCAAACTACCATTAGAAGAACTTATGGGTTCTCTCATGACTCATGAAATCACTTTGAAGGAGAATGAAGAAGATTTCAAGAAAAAGAAAAATATCGCTTTCAAATCTTCAACAAAAGAAGATGATGAGTTCGACGATGAAGGAGATGATGAAGATCTTGCATTCATCACAAGAAAGCTAAAAAGGATGATTAGAAGAAACCAAGGATTCAAGAAGAATTCTAGAAGGGAGTACAAAGGGCAAAGCTCAAAGCAAGATAAGAAAAATGATCAAGTCATTTGCTATGAGTGCAAGAAACCGGGACATGTAAAGATGGATTGTCCTTACTTCAAGAGTCAAAACAAGAAATCCAAAGCAATGAAAGCCACAAATTGGGATGATAGTGAAGCTAGCTCTATCGAAGAAGAAGATTGCGAAGTGGCAAACATGTGCTTCATGGCTTTAAGTGACGATGAGGTAAGTATTCTAAACTATGATCCTAAACTTTCATATGATGAATTACTTGAAGCATTCCAAAATTTACATGTGCAAATTAATAAGAAAAACTCAAAAATCAATGCTTTCAAAAAGAAGTCAAAAATCATGTTATCTCAATTAGAAGAGTTGGTAGAAATAAATGAAGCTTTAGAAAATGAAAATGAAATTTTAAAGCAAAAAGATTTTGAAAGTTTGGAAAGTCAAATATATTTTTTAAAAACTGAAAATGAGATTTTAAAACAAAAGGATTTTGATAAATTAGAGAAAGAAAATGTTATTTTGAAAAAGGAAAATAATGACTTAAGAAATATTGTTGATAGTTTTACAAAAAGCACAAAAAATTTGAATTCTATGTTACAAAACC
This sequence comes from Boswellia sacra, assembly GCA_013180625.2. Classification (NCBI taxonomy): domain Eukaryota; kingdom Viridiplantae; phylum Streptophyta; class Magnoliopsida; order Sapindales; family Burseraceae; genus Boswellia; species Boswellia sacra. The sequence goes on from SNVD02006000.1 coordinate 2,326,857, forward strand.
AAAGGTGTGTTTTTGATAAAAGAGGTTTAGGATATAAAACTCATAAAAATCAAAAGTATTTTAAAAATTATTTTGCCCATGCATCTTCTAGGAATAATCCTAATCATTCATGTACTTATTGTGGAAGAAAAGGACACAAAGTGCATTCTTGCTATATTAAGAGAAATCCTAATTTGAAACAAATATGGGTTCCAAAAAGTACCATAACTAACCCCCAAGGACCCAAGAACTTTTGGGTACCAAAAAGTTACTCCTTGAATGTTGATTGTAGAGACAAAGGAGTGGCAACCACAAGTGGTACTTAGATAGTGGATGCTCAAGACATATGACCGGAGATGCCTCCAAATTTTCAAGATTAATCATGAAGAAAGGAGGATATGTGACCTTCGGTGATAATGCCAAAGGAAGGGTAATCGGACATGGTGATATTGGTAACCCTTCTTCACCTATTATTAAAGATGTTTTGCTTGTTCATGGTTTAAAACATGATTTGATTAGCATTAGTCAATTGTGTGATAAGGGATATTTTGTTACTTTTGAGCCTAATAGATGTGTGATTAAGGATGTTAGTAACAATAAGACATTATTTGTTGGTAATAGATGTGGTAATATTTATACAATTGATATTGATGTTAATGATCATGTAGAAAATTGTTTCATTGTTAATCATGATGCTTGGTTATGGCATAGAAGATTAGGTCATGCTAGCATGGACACAATTTCAAAAATTTCTAAAAATGATTTAGTTGATGGTCTTCCAAAAATAAAATTTGAAAAGGATAAGATTTGTGATGCTTGTCAATTTGGAAAACAAGTGAGAACTTCTTTTAAACAAAAGAAATTTATTTCAACAAATAAACCTCTACAATTACTTCATTTGGATTTATTTGGACCATCAAGAACTCAAAGCCTTGGTGGAAAGTATTATGTTTTTGTTATTGTGGATGATTATTCAAGATTCACTTGGGTATTATTCTTGAAAACTAAAAATGAGGCCAACAAGCTTTTTCAAAATTTGCAAAAAGAGTCCAAAATCAAAAAGGGTATTCTATTGTGTCCATTAGGAGTGATCATGGTGGTGAAGTAGACAATGTTGCATTTGAAAATCTTTGTGGTGAAAATGGTTTTGAACATAATTTTTCCGCACCTAGAACTCCACAACAAAATGGTGTTGTTGAGAGGAAAAATAGGACTATCCAAGAAATGGCTAGGACCATGTTACTTGAAAATAATTTGCCAAAATATTTTTGGGCCGAAGCCGTTAATACCGCATGCTTTATAATCAATAGAGTCCATATTAGAGCTTTAATAAAGAAAACTCCTTATGAACTTTGGAAAGGAAGAAAACCCAACATTGGATTTTTTTAAAGTTTTTGGATGTAAATGTTTTATTTTAAACACTAAGGATAACCTTGGAAAATTTGATGCAAAAGCCGATGTTGGAATTTTTGTGGGCTACTCCAACCATAGTAAAGCATATAAGTTTTTAATAAAAAGACTCTTACTATTGAAGAATCTATGCATGTTGAATTTGATGAAACTAATGTGATTTCTTCAAAGAATTTAGATGATGATATTGTTGAAGTAGAAAGGCAAATCAAGGAATCAAGGCTTGATGAAAAGAGTCAAGATGATTTACAACTTCAACAAGAAAAGCTTGAGAAAGTAAATGATTCTTCCCAAGAATTACCAAAGGAATTGAGGTATGCAAAAGCTCACCCTAAAGATCTTATTATTGGTGAACCATCACAAGGTATGAGAACTAGATCTTCTTTTAGAAACTTTTGTAATCATTTTGCATTTGTCTCTCAATTTGAACCAAAAACTTTTAAAGAAGCCGAAAATGACGAAAGTTGGATTTTGGCTATGCAAGAAGAATTGAACCAATTTGAAAGAAATCAAGTTTGGGAATTAGTCCCTAGACCCAAAAATCATTCTATTATAGGCACTAAATGGATTTTTAGAAATAAAGTAGATGAAAATGGCACCATTATTAGAAACAAAGCTAGACTTGTTGCTCAAGGATACAATCAAGAAGAAGGTATTGATTATGAGGAAACTTTTGCACCGGTTGCTAGATTAGAATCCATTAGAATGTTGTGTGCATTTGCATGTTATAAAAATTTTACATTATACCAAATGGATGTCAAAAGTGCATTTTTAAATGGTTACATTATGGAGGAAGTATATGTAGAGCAACCTCTTGGTTTTCAAAATCATGATTTTCCAAACCATGTTTTTAAACTCAAAAAGGCACTTTATGGTTTGAAACAAGCACCAAGAGCATGGTATGATAGATGAGCAAATTTCTCATTGATAATGGTTTCGAAATGGAAAAAGTTGATACTACTCTTTTTGTTAAAACAAAAAATGATGATTTATTAATTGTTCAAATCTATGTTGATGATATTATATTTGGTGATACTAATGTCTCTATGTGTGAGGAATTTTCCAAGTGCATGCAACAAGAATTTGAAATGAGCTTAATGGGAGAATTAAAATTCTTCCTTGGACTTCAAATCAAGCAATCAATAGATGGGATCTTCATTAATCAAGCTAAATACACAAGAGATCTTCTCAAGAAGTTTGGCATGGATAATTCAAGGACATATAACACACCTATGGGTACATTAACCAAGCTTAACAAAGATGAGAAAGGAAAAGATGTTGAGGTAACAAAATATCGAGGTATGATTGGCTCTCTTTTGTATTTAATTGCTAGTAGACCCGATATTATGTTTAGTGTGTGTATGTGTGCTAGATTTCAATCTTGTCCAAAGGAATCTCACCTTAAGGCTGTAAAGAGGATATTTAGATATCTTCTTGGTACCATAAATTTAGGTCTTTGGTATCCTAAGTGTGATAAGTTTTGATCTAATTAGTTATTCCGATGCGGACTTTGCTGGAAGTCTTCTTGATAGACAGAGCCCTAGTGGCCTCTTGCCAATTTCTAGGACATGCATGAGTCTCATGGTTTAGTAGAAAACAAAATTCTGTTGCCTTATCAACTGTGGAAGCCGAGTATATTGTAGTAGGAAGTTGTTGTGCACAATCTCTTTGGATGAAACAAATTTTAAAAGATTATGGTGTGGTATTTGATCATATTCCCATCAAATGTGACAATACAAGTGCCATCAACATTTCAAAAATCCCATACAACACTCTAGGACTAAGCATATAGAGATTAGACATCATTTTATTAGAGATCATGTGCAAAAAGGTAATATTTCTTTAGAATTTGTTCCACCGAGAAACAATTAGCCGATATATTTACTAAACCCCTCAGTCAAGATAGATTTAGCATAATTAGAAGAGAATTAGGCATGTTGGATATGTCTTAATTTTTCTTTAATATGATAGCATATGTTAAGGGGGAGAATATATTTAGGAGGAAATTAGTTAATTTGATTACATCTTTTTGATGATAACAAAAGGGGGAGAAATAGTTGGAGTGCTTATATTCATAACAAGTGCCATTCTTTTTGCTTATTGTTGATTTTATTTTCATTCTTGATTTTAGATTATATTTTAAAGCAATCAATGGTTTGTCATCATCAAAAAGGGGGAGATTGTTAGCCCTAAGGCTACATGATAATTTTTGATGATAACAATACACATTGATTCATTGTGATTTACTAACATGTTTATTTTTGTGCAAAAGTAATATCATTGAAATAATTGTAAAATCAAGAAGAGGCTTATTAAAATGAAGTGTTGAAGCTAAGGAGAAGACTACATGTTAAAGGCACAAAAGCTTAAGAACAAGGATTGACTCAAGGAATGTGACACATGAGCAATGTTCAATCAATTGGTCATATATATCTCTACAAATATCCAAATGACGTGATTCTTGAGCCTTTGAAAGCTTACTCAATTTATAACATTTCATATGTTTTAATGAAATTCAAATTTCAAGTGCAAGGTTGTCCAAATCATCATGCAAGTTGAAAGACTAATGGAAGCAGCTGACATAAGCACCGAATACTCTTTTGGACATATCTTGAGCTAGAAAAATCCAAATCACTTGATTCTTATGGCATTGGAAAGATGACTTAATGAGTCACATTTCATATGTTTTTAATAAATTCAAATTTCAAATGGAAGGCTGACATAATTGACATGAAATTCGGTGGACTGACACAGAGAAGAAAAATCAACTCACATGAGCACCGAATGGTGTTTTGGCCATATCTTAAGATAGAGATATCCAAATTCTTTGAATATTAATTTTTTGGAAAGCTTATTCAAATATGAAGATCTTTTATGTTTTGAAGAAATTCAAATTTCAAACAGAAGGCTAACAGAATTATCATTCAAGTCGGTGGACTGACACATGGAGGAAAAATCAAGTCACATGAGCACCGAATGGTTTTTTGGCCATATCTTGAGCTACAGATATCCAAATGACTTAATTCTTGATGCGTTGGAAAGCTTATTCAAATGTGAAAATATTTTATGTTTTGCATATTTTCAAATTTCAAACAGAACGATGACAAAAATGGCAGACAAAATTACGGTTTTTATGGTGGGTAGAAAATTTGGAGTTGGTGTCTTCACTTGATTAAGTTCATCTCATTTGCCTATAAAAGGAGCCATTCTCCCATGCATTCAAGTAGAGCAAGAGAAGCATCTATCAAGCAAAAAAAAACCAAGAGAAATATCAAGTCTAGAGAGCTTTTGTATTCTTTATCTACTCTTTGAAGAGAGTTGTACTTTTGTTGTAAAAACTTTTCTTTGTTCTTATATTGTGTGAGAGTGAGATCTTCTTGTAAAGGATAAAAGATATCCTTGAGAGACCTCTTTCCTTGGTGAGGTTGTTCATCAAGAAGAACTCTTGGTGTGGTGTTATCAAAGGTTGAAGGAAAAAGTCTTGGTGAGGTTGTTCATCAAGCAAGTTGTAAAGAATTCTACAACTTAGTGGAAAGCCTAGCTTATGGAGCTAGGAGCCCGTGGACGTAGGCAAGGTTTGCCGAACCACGTAAATTGCGTTTGCACTCTCTCTATCCCTTTTCTCTTTACATTTACTTGCACTTGTGATTGTTCATTATTATTATTCTTTTGATTGCATCTTTTATAAATTCCAATTTCATCTTCTTCACCTTTATTCTTAAAGAAAGAGTGAACTAATTTTGATTTTTTCAAGAAAAGTTTTACAAATCCGTTTTGATAAATAAAAACCCAATTCACCCCCCCTCTTGGGTTGCCATACCTGGGTCAACACTATGAACTAGCATACTAATCTTGGATTCTTTAACTTGACTAGTTCCTTCATGAGTTACTTTAAGTGTGTGCCATATTTTTTGTGCCGTAGAACAAGTAGATATTCTATTAAACTCATTTCTATCTAGAGCACAATATATCACATTCATAGCTTTAGCATTCAAACTCAATTTCTTTTTATCATCTTCACTAAACTCTTTAGGTTCTTTAAGCATGCATTCCCCATTTTCAATTTTGGTAGGAACAAAAGGTCCTTCCAAAACAATAGACCACAAATCATAATCAAAAGATTTCAAGAAAATAATCATTCTAGTTTTCCAATAAGAGTAATCACTTCTATTAAAAAATGGAGGTCTAGAGATAGAAAGCCCCTCAACATATGAAGTTGGATTAAAAGTTGACATAGCTCAAAATCGGTTAAGATTTAAAAAATTGAGCAACCTTGCTCTGATACCACTTATTGACCCAGGTATGGCAACCCAAGAGGGGGGGTGAATTGGGTTTTTATTTATAAAAATGGATTTAGAAAACTTTTCTTGAAAGATTAAAATTAGTTCACTCTTTCTTTGAGAATAAAGGTGAAGAAGATGAAAATATAAGTTATCTAAGACGCAATCAAGAGCATAACAATATTGAACAATCACAAGTGCAAGTAAATGTAAAGAGGAAAGGGATAGAGAGAGTGCAAACTCAATTTACGTGGTTCGGCAAACCTTGCCTACGTCCACAGGCTCCTAGCTCCACGAGCTAAGCTTTCCACTAAGTTGTAGAAATCTTTACAACTTGCTTGATGAACAAACTCACCAAGACTTTTTCATTCAACCCTTCATAACACCACACCAAGAGTTCTTCTTGATGAACAATCTCACCAAGGCAACTTTCTTCAACTCTTGATAACACCACACCAAGAGTTCTTCTTGATGAACAACCTGACCAAGGCCACTTTCTTTAACCCTTGATAACACCACACCAAGAGTTCTTCTTGATGAACAACTTCACCAAGGAAAGAGTTCTCTCAAGGATAACTTTTATCCTTTGCAAGAAGATCTCACTCTTACCACAATACAAGAACAAAGAAAATTTTTACAACAAAAGTACAACTCTCTTCAAAGAGTAGATAAAGAATATAAAAGCTCTCTAGACTTGATATTTCTCTTTTTCTTTTTTTTTTGCTTGATAGATGCTTCTCTTGCACTTCCTTAATGCATGGGAGAAGGGCTCCTTTTATAGGCAAATGGGAAGAACTTAATCAAGTGAAGACACCAACTCCAAAGTTTCTGCGCACCGTAAAAACTGTAATCTTGTCTACCATTTTTGTCAATGTTGCGTTTGAAATTTGAAAATATGAAAAGCATAAAAGATCTGTACAATTGAATAAGATTTCCAACTCATCAAGAACCAAGTCATTTGGATATCTGTAGCTTAAGATATGGCCAAAACACCATTCGGTGCTCATGTGACTTGATTTTTCTTCCTTGTGTCAGTCCACCAAATTGAGTGATAATTCTATCAGCCATTCGTTTGAAATTTGAATTTCTTCAAAATATAAAAGATCTGCATATTTGAATTAGCTTTCCAAAACATTAAAAATCAAAGCATTTGGATATCTCTATCTCAAGATATGGACAAAATATCATTCAGTGCTCATATGAGTTGATTTTTCTTCTCTGTGTCAGTCCACCGAATTACATGTCAATTATGTCAGCCTTCCATTTGAAATTTGAATTTCTTTAAAACATATGAAATGTGCCTCATTAAGTTCTCTTTCTAATGCTATAATAATCAAGTCATTTTGATATTTCTAGCTCAAGATATGTCCAAAAGAGTATTCGGTGCTCATGTTAGCTGCTTCCATTTGTCTTTCAATTTGCATAATGATTTGGACAACCTTGCACTTGAAATTTGAACTTCTTTAAAACATATGAAATGTTATAAATTGAGTAAGCTTTCCAAAGGCTCAAGAATCACATCATTTGGACATCTATAGAGATATATATGACCAATTGATTGAACATTGCTCATGTGTCACATTTCTTGAGTCAAACCTTGTTCTTAAACTTTTGTGCCTTTAACATGTAGTCTTCTCCTTAGCTTCAACACTTCATTTTAATAAGCCTTTTCTTGATTTTATAATTATTTCAATGATATTACTCTTACACATAAATAAACATGTTAGTAAATCACAATGAATCAATGTGTATTGTTATCATCAAAATTATCATGTAGCCTTAGGGCTAATATAATGAACTTCCTTCATTAGACATTTGGCCAGGATTCATCATTCAAAACCTCGTAAAACCCCTGAGGTGGTAGTCAGCAATCCTTTCAAAGTCATGAATTCCATATCTATGGTGTAATGTTCTCCAATATATTGATCTTACAATCCCAACTAGCCAAGCAATTGACCTTTCATTCTAGATCTCACTTTTTAATCTAGCCAAATACCATAGCTAATATACTAGAGGTAAACTATCCACTCAAAATTAAGGTAGATATGCCTTTAGTGCTCGGCCATGGTAATTCACATTCGATAATGGTATTTCCACCAAATGATTAATTCCACATGGTTTGGTTCAATGCATTCATGATGCACAAGTGTCTTTGTCTTGAAGTCTCCACTTCAAATGGTTTAAGACTCACCATTCCCCATCAAGACAAACAACACAACAATTTTGTCTGAGCAAAGTGCTCAACCTTTTTTTTATAGGTTGTGAACTATATTTAAGCTATGATAAAGTTCTACGTCTCATTTATATCTCGTATAAATAGATACTTTATCAATGTACAAGCTCCACAGCTTTTAGATATTGATACAATCACATTCGGACAAATATAAATGACTCTTTATTTATTAATCAAAAGTTTATAAAATTATAGAAATATCCATACTCTTAGGGCATGCTGCTAACAATTTAAATGTAAATGATATGTTAAAATCAAGAACAAATGATGCAACTTCCTTCCAATGCAACAATTTTTTTCCTTATATGATTTTTAAATTGTTGATATTTGTGCTTGTATGTTCAATAAAAATATCTGTATTTCATTTAACCATTAGGAGAGTTAGTAAGAGAGTTACCGAGTTAGAAAGAGTTAATGTAGAAGGTGAATGAAAAAGATGAAGTATAAACAACTGGTATTTTGGACATTTCACAGATTGGAGACCATGTGTTGAAAATTTTTGGGCTAGAGGACCATTTTTGAGAAGGACGCTAATTTGGGGACTAGTTAAATTTTCCTAAATAGTTTTATCTAAAAAATTAAATTCCAATTGATCGATGGGTTTATAATTTTTATCTTAAAAGAAATCAAATTAATTTAAATACTAGAAAATGGGGTAATATTTGAATAAAATATGAGAGTTTAATATTTATGACTAGAGTAGGGACTAATCCCCATGAGGATGGGCCATCGCAATTCCCTAGCACGTTCGTGCCGAGGATAGGGAGTAACAAATGGGGAATGGGGTGGGGATGGGGATGGAGATGGGGATGAAAATTTTTCATAAATTTAAATGGGGATGGGGATCGTATTCCCTAACCCAGCCCAGCCTCGCCCAGCCTAAGCCAAAAAATAAAAATAAAAGTTAATGTGTGTGTGTGCGTGTGTGTGTGTGCATGTGTGTGTGTGTGTGTGTGTTTAATCCCTTCCTAGCTTTCCTTTTATTAAACCCAAAGTCCAACTTACTCTTGTAAAACCCAACCCAACCAAGCCCAACCCATTTCTAAAATTAAAGTGCATGAAATATTATTTGCTTCATGCTTGTCTGGGAGCTGCCAAGTCAAAGATTATTATATATTATTTTCATTTAATGGTGCATTATAAGAGCACTTATAATTTAAAGTTAAAGAAAAATAATTTTTGTTAATAAAATCGACAAAGCTGGCAAGTGGGGTTGAAGGAAAATAAATAAACAAAGCTTAAAAGTATGTATATGTGGGTGATTTTTTACAAAACAATTTCATGGCTCAAAAATTTCACTAATTTTTCTTCTTGTTATGTATTTTCTATTTTGATTTATGTTTTTTAAATTTTGATTTATATTGGAAGTTATAAATTTTGGTAGTTAAAATTTTAAATTGTTAGTAGGTAAATAGAGATTGGAAATTGGGGATGGGAATGCATTTTGGTTTTGAGGATTCCCCGTCCCCATACCCAATTGGGTTAGGGATGGGGATTGATTTTGAAATTGGGGATAGGGATGACATTCCTCATCCCATCCCGGCGTTGTCCCAGCTTTATTTACGACAATAAATTCTACTTAGAAGAGAGTTAGAGTTTTGGTGGCTCCAAACTCAGGTAACTGAATTCTAGTCTCATGAATTAGTGTTGTGCCTATTAGATTCCCAACAATCACCAATTCCATTTGATCCCACAAATTCATTACGTTACCATTTCGTAGTTCTTCAAATGAATGCAGCATATCAATATCAATATTATTGATGGGTTTGGTCAGGTGATTATGCTTCTGTAAAGGTGTCAATTTGAGTGATCACACGTGACACAAAAATTAGCGGGTTTGGGTTTTGGCTACTCATGTTTGTGTCTTGTTCATTTAATAATCATGTCGTATTCAAGTTGAGGGCCTTCAACCCACAAACATGATTATGACACAACATGTTTACGACATGAATTCATTTACGACATAATTAACACAAATACGAATTAAAACACGTTTGATATGATAACATGATTAACACGATCATTGACACGAATAATATAAACACTTTAAGCATTGGAATTTAGCTTATGGTTTTGAGGCCCAATAATGATAGACAAAGACAGAGAAGCCTTTATTGACTTACAAGAACACCGATATTCAACACTGAAATAAGGTGGAAGGCCAAATAGGCTTAGGACTGCAGACACTGAATGTTTCAGACTCGATGATAAAATGAAGATGAATGTTGAGCAAAGAAAATGACTAAACTGCCATTGAGATTCAAGAAGAGAAGGGTAAGAAGAAGTTGGTGAAGGGCCTCAAAAACTAACATATGACTTTGAAAAATCATAGAAACCAATCCAAGAGGAATCTGATGATGAGTCATATACAGTTGCGAAGCTACAAATGTCTAGTTTTTATGAATCAGAGTTGAACTTAAAAAGTTATGAACGATTGAAGGGACGAAGGTCTGAAAGGACTGCATCAAATGACAGCAAAAATGGAAAGGGGCTACGAGAAATTGATCGACTGGCATCAAAAAGCTGCTTGGTTGTCCAAGACAGTCGCCTGGCTATTGGCCAATGGCCAAACATCCATCAGATGACCACCCAACCCTTGTCGAATTATTTTCAAAAGTTAGCTTCAAAAACTTCCTTTTTCATCTACACCCCTCTCCTATATAAACCCCCCTCCTCTCACTTTGCAAGACACATCGATTATCAAATACAATCATCTTTCTCCTTCTTGAAGATACGCTCGAGAATTCAATAAATATTGACAAGCGTCTATTTATATATCATTTTCACATCAATTCATCCATATTTCTTTGCTATATTCCTTGGTATTTTTATGTTTTTGTGTGGTTTTGATGTTTGTAGGAGTTTTGGAGCAACTTGCACAAAAATGGAGTAAAACCCTTCATTTTCACCTCTGCTAGTCAACCATCTTCTCGGATTTAATTGTATTGATATACAATGAACCCGATGACATATTATATACCGTTGGAAAGCTCTCGAAGTCTATTTTCTGGAGAAATTTACGGTTTATAAATCCATTCAGTGTACCAAAAGTTGTAATCAAAATAGTGTGAGAAGTATAGAAATGTAATTCCACAAATCACTGTAGCATGCATGATAGATGTCTACTTATGTATTACTTTCATATCAATTTGTCCATATTTCTTTGCTATATTCCTTGGTATTTTTATGTTTTTGTGTGGTTTTGATGTTTGTAGGAGTTTTGGAGCAACTTGCACAAAAATGGAGTAAAACCCTTCATTTTCACCTCTGCTAATCAGCCAATTTCTCGGAGTTAATTGTATCGATATACAATTAACCGAATAACATGCTATATACTATTGAAAAGCTCTCGAAGTCTATTTTCTGGAGAAATTTACGGTTCACGAATTTATGTAGTGTACCAAAATAAAAATGTTATGAGAAGTGTATATTTGTAATTCCACATATCACTATAGCATGTTAAATACGGGGCACTGTAGCAAGTTACTGTAGCAGAGTATTTAAACACATTTTAGGGTTTTATTTTCATAACTTGAAGAGGGGAGAACGTGGTGGAGGCTGCAGCTCTGGAATTCTTTCATCTCTTGGAGTTCTTGAAGGAGAAAGGAAGCTTGGAAAGAGGAAGAACTACAATCCAAAGAGAATTACATCAAATTTGCTAAGTTTTTCCCTTCCCTTTCATTTTCTGGAATGTCTCCATGTTGTATTGTATTTACCACGTTCTTAAACATGTGTAACTGAATCTGAATTGGTTGAGGGTGATTTCAAAGCCCCTGATATGGTTTTTGTAAGTTGATTGTGTAAGGAATTGTTATCCAATTCTCTAATTGAAGTTGCTTGTATTCTCCCATATTTAATGCTTATGATTGCTTGCTGATTGTATTTGAGTGGCCAACTGAATATAATCTGGTTGTGATTTATTGCTAGACTAGAAATCTTGATCCGTAATTGTCTTGAATTTCTAATCATTAGTAGCAAAATTGTGATCAGAGATTACAATTGGAGAATATAACCTAAGTTAAATAATCCGAGCTTGTGTGTTTATTGCTTAGATCAACCTATCTTTCTTATCATAATGCATCCATTGAATTAAACTCAGAGAGCTTGTTCTAGGTTGTTTAATGGATAGAGATTAAATAAAGAGCTTGTTTTATTTAACAACAAAGTAAGGAAAGATTGGGGTAATAGAGCTTGTTATTATCTACGGTTGATAACTTCAATGCTGTAATTAGATGACAATTCTACAATTAATTCGCAAATCCATCTCTTGTGGTAGAGAAGGATCCCTTAACCAGCTTTCTCCCATTGATTTTTCATTCAAATTTACTTTCTGTTTTGTTATTCTTTACTTGCATTCTTATTTCATTTAGTAAATCATTCAACAAAAATCCCCCCTGTTTAGTTTATTGTTGCTGGAAATAACAAATTCAATTAGAATCAATCCTCGTGGGAATGATATCTTACTTATCACTTTATTACTTGTGCGACTAGTATACTTGCTAGTTTCGAACGCATCAATGTATAATACAGGACACTGTAGCAGGTTACTGTAGTAGAGTATTTAAACACATTTTAGGGTTTTATTTTGATAACTTGAAGAGGGGAGAACGTGGAGGAGGCTGCATCTTTAGATTTCTCTCATCTCTTAGAGTTCTTGAAGGAGATTGAAGGCTTGGAAAGAGGAAAAACTACAATCCTAAGAGATTTTCATCAAATTTGCTAAGTTTATCCCTTCCCTTTCATTTTCTGGAATGTCTCCATGTTGTATTGTATTTATTACGTTTTTGAACATGTGTAACTGAATCTGAATTAGTTGAGGGTGATTTCAAAGCCCTTGATATGATTTTTGTGAGTTGATTGTGCAAGAAGTTGTTATCCAATTCTCTAATTGAAGTTGCTTGTATTTTCCCATATCTATGCTTATGATTGCTTGCTGATTGTATTTGGAATAGCCAACTGAATATAATCTGGTTGTTGTCTATTGCTAGAGTAGAAATCTTGATCTATAATTGTCTTGATTTCTAATCCTTAGTAGCAAAATTGTGATCAGAGATTGCAATTGGAGAATACAACCTAAGTTAAATAATCCGAGCTTGTGTGTTTATTGCTTAGATCAACCTATCTTTCTTTTCGTAATGCATCCATTGAATTAAATTTAGAGAGCTTTTTCTAGGTTGTTTATGGATAGAGATTAAATAAAGAGCCTGTTTTATTTAACAACAAAGTAAGGAAAGATTGGGATAACAGAGCTTATTGTTATCTACGGTTGATAATTTTAATGGTGTAATTGGATGATAATTCTACAATTAATTCGCAAATCCATATCTTGTGGTGGAGAATGATCCCTTAACCAGATTTCTATCATTGATTAATTTCCATTTCAATTAAGTTTGCATTGTGTTATTCATTAATTACTGTCGTATTCAGTTTTTCATCTAGTTAATCAACCACAAAACCCCCCATTTAGTTAATTGTTGCTGGAAATAACAAATTCAATTAGAATCAATCCTCGTGGGAACGATATCTTACCTATCACTTTATTACTTGTGCGACTAGTATACTTGCTAGTTTCGAACGCATCAAGTTTTTGGCGCCGTTGCCGGGGATTGATTTTCTAATCGATTTGTTATTTTGTTTTCATTGTTGATTCGTATTTTTTTTTTGTTTTTCTTTTCTGATTGTTCGTGTTTAGGTGACATGGCCGTAAACTTCCAACAATTCAGTAGCCGATTTGAGCCACAACTACATTGGACAGTAAATGAGGTAAGCACTCCGAACATTGAACAACAACTTTCTGAGCTAACCTCTCTTGTAGAAAACATGGCTGTAGGACATATGCAGAAACCTTATGCATGTGGGGTATATTCTACCATGGAGCATCCAATAGAGATGTATCCAACTTTACAAGAAGAATATATGGAACAAGCCAATGCCATGGATGGATTTCCAGGACAAACAAGGCAATGGTATGATCCCTTCTCTAACACTTACAATGCCGGATGTGGAGATCATCCTAATTTTAATTACTGGAATCATCAACCAATCGCCCCAAATGTCATACCAAATCGGCCACAAGGTTTCAGTCAACCTAGAG